>JAGQAX010000015.1:3685173-4095173 GCA_019142605.1 Cephalopholis sonnerati | reverse complement strand
CTAATTAGTGACACCAGCTGATTGATTTATCATACCCAGCAGGAATGTGTCTGTATGTGTTGTGTTGGACCCATCCACCACCACTGCCACCCACCCTACTCGGACTTTCTCCCCCTTAAACTGACATTGTTTTCCTGCAGCATTTGCCCCCTGACACTGCCGGGCACTGTTAAACAATAATGGTGATCTTAGGTGATATCATGCCAACGTGAAAGGACGTTTTTTTTGTCTGTGTCTGACGCCAGATATCACTGACCAAGTGTTGGTTGGGACCAGTTATTTTTCAACAAAAAGTACGTGAGGCCCCATAATGTTTGTTACCAGATTTTGTCTCCACAGTACAATTCGTACAAGTTTACACTCACACACACACACACACACACACACACACACACACACACACACACACACACACACACGCACACACACACACACACACACACAGTCATACATAAATGCACAAACAATGCCACTATACCTGGGCTTCTATAGCATCAGTGGCAACAGGTAAAAGCTGATCTGCCACCTCTCCCACCCAGGGGTTGGTGATTGTCTTTATTTGTCTCCTTTTCATCAAATCCCTTGTGTGGAGCCAACCCTGCAAATATTGTGTGTGTATCAAAGCCTGATACATCTTCTTCCATAATTCAGGGTATACCAAGGGTTTCAAAAACGTAAACAGGTGCATCCTAAAGTCCCCAAACATATTCATAAAATGAAAATTAATGCACAAAATCCATGATGGCTGGCTTCCTGTCAGGAGGGGAAAAAAAAGAATTGCTGCCTCTCAATTGTATGCTTCCACAAACCAGTCAAGTCAGAGTTAAAGTTTACATCCATGTCTGTCAGGACTTATATGTAGCCATGACAGCTGAGAACGCTTCAGATATGGATGTTGTAAAGCTACAAATTCTAAAACGTGGATGTGTCACACACATCTTCAACCTGACAGCACAGAAGATCTAAAACTAAAATATGTACCATATCTATTGTAAAACTGTATGTTTTTAATGGTGTATTGTGTTTTGTGTCTGTGTTTAAGAGAAGCCAATCAGACAATCAGTTTATCTATCGATGTTTTGTTAGGTCACAGTACGTGGACCTTTTTCCTTTGACCATTAAAATCTAATCAGTTTATCCTTGAGTCAAAGTGAATGTTGGTGCCAAATTCAGAGAAATTCCCTCAAGGCCTTCTTGAGCTATTGCGTTCATTAAAATGATAACTGTGCCATAGAGCTCTATTGTTGTCCAAAACTGTTAAAGCACATCAATGAACACACACATCTGTAGAAACCAATGGGCTTGAAGCTAAGAGCCACAGACAGTGTAGGAAAGTCAGAAGGTAATGAGAGCTCACTGACCTTTTTTTATGTTTAAAATTAAGCAGTTCAAGACCCCTCACACAGACTATGGCCTCAGGTTGGACATGGGTTGTGAGCAGGGCCGGAGTGGGACTCATTTTCAGCACTGGAGTTTCATGCCTCAGACTGGCTCACTTTAGATCACGACCTATTATTATTAAAATCATGTAATTATAACCTTACATGTTAAGTCTATAATAGCGCACTGTTCTGTAAAGCCTTGTAATTCAGTGTATTTTTCTAAAATATTTCAAATTCAGTGCAAGTAAGGGTTGCTTCACAATGTAGATTTATTTCAACATGAGTGCACATCTCCAACATTATTCTTTACAACACGTCCTTTTCAACAATATCAGAATCTGTTTCCAGAGCTTTCCTCTTTTTAATTCTTGCCTTCTCCACGCTGTTGGGATTCACTGGACCACAGATTATTTGTCATTTGTTAAAATCTAAACTGGACGTGTGAAGGCTTTTCCCCCTGAGATGGAAGACCTCATATCCTTCGTTCTCAAACGAAGAAGTTACCTGACACCCATCTCAGCAAGATGCCCACCTCACACCTCTTTGAGAGACAAGTCTCAAAACCTGATTGGTCAGTACTTTTACAGTGCCATGTGACTCTGTGATGTCATCAGACACTGTAGGAGTTCTTCTCCATTCACCACAACTCTCTTTCAGATCTTGGGCGGCAAGCTGCTCACACCTCTTCCCTTCTGGGCCCTGGACCAGCCCAGAGGTGCTCTTTGTCCCAAACCATCAACGGGGGGAACAATTGCTCCACAGAGTTTTGTTCCTTTTCTCCTAAGACTCTCATGCCCTCACTCAAGGAAGGCGCATAACTGATAAAAGACAGGTTTGCAACTAACCTCCCAACAATAAGGAGAATCAAGTTGAGTTAGCACCCCAATGTCTAACTCTGCAAGGACCCCGAGCGACCAGCTTCCTCAGATCTGCACCTTTGGAACAAGGACACAACAAAGACTGCTTCTAGAGCCACAGCTCTTTCCAGCCTTCTTCACCGGCTAACAAGGACAACACGCATCAAACCAACTCTTCCCTCAGTCCATTCAGGATATGGTAACATAACAACTGGGCATAGCTTTATCACAGCTGCACAGGCTAAGCAAGACTGTTTAACTTGTTGTTTGTGATTTAATGCTGTTTACTGAGTTATTCTTGTGATTGTCTGCAATTAGGTTATTGATTAGTTGGTTTTACCAAAGCAAAGTCATGTTTAGTTTGCTAATGCTGTTAACAGACATCTTGCATGTAACTAAACATCTTCTGCACTAATCCAGACCCTTTGTAACACAAATCGCATTCACATAGACTCACTTACAAATAGGCTTTCAACAGAGCTACACCCAAACAGGCAGTTCAGACCTCCCGCTTCTTTTCTTTTGTCTTTGCCCTGACCACACGGTCAGACAAACACCTCCCCTGATCTGAAGCCAGCTTTGATTCGGCCATCTTGTAGTTTTCTGTTGTCAGCCATTTTGTTTTGTAGGCCAAACGGCCCTTCGATTACCACACCTGCCTTTGTCTTTCTCTCTCTCTTGCACACACGCACAGACACACACCTACACACGTATACACACACACACACACACACAGGCTTGTATATAGTTAGTTAGGATTTGTGTGTTTTGGTTTTGCTTTGCATTGCTTTATGAATAAATATAATTTTGGAATCGTACCTGCTGTCTGTTTAATGTCGTACAAGAGTGAATGAATACGCCAAGAACTCCGAAATCCTTCAGGCTTTATTGTTAATTTGGTTATGGTTATTAATTTAATTATTAATCAATTTCCCAAATTAATAGTTTAGTGAACTTTATGAGACTGATATCATTAACTGGCTATCATTTTCCCCTTTTCGGGAATGGTGCCCCATGAGGTGATTTAATGTTAATTAAGTCACGTTATTTAACATAATTAATAATTATTACTAATAATTATTAATTATTTCTGATAGCCAATTTGAGCCTATTAATGTCGATTCCCTACATTAATGGTATTGCTGTACAAAGCCTATAAGTGTGGATTCCCAACATTTTGGTGCCCCTTGATGAGGCCTAGTATTATAATTCACAACAGCGCCATCCTTGCTCTGTCTATTTTCCATCTTTCAAACACCACTGACTGAGTGCACAGACGCGTGACGTCAGGGTGCGTCTGAAAATCCATAAGACTAGAAAAAAAAAAAAAAAAAAAAAAAAAAAGCTGCCAGTGGAGGTGGAGGCAGCCCAAGGACAGTAGCAGCATACGTGATCATCCCAGTGCCATGACTGTACACCGGCCCTCCCGGCCCAAACATCAGACCGGTCCACCGGGAATCGTCCCGGTCCTCCCGATTAGCCACTCCAGTTTAATCAAGGAGTGATTTTTCTTTTTTTTAGACTGTTTCATTTGAGGGATGTTTAGAAGCCTAAATAGGTACATTTATTCTGCATTGATATCTAAAAATATGAAGAAAAATATGAGGAAAATTGGAATTGATTTTCCACTGGAATGCCCACGCTGGCCACGAGCTGAACTTTTGTCTGACGCGCTTTTTCAATTTATGTCTGTTGTTCACTTTAAAAGCTTCACAATGAACAAAGAACAACTGATTCACAAAGTTCAAATGAGGAGTCATCAACACAGCACCTCATCATTTAACTGCAAAAACCTGAGTAAATGACCATCACTATTGACAACCTACCTATATTGTATTTAATTTCCAGTAAATAACACAATATAAAATGTGTATTTTTTGTTTAAAAAGTGCAAATGTAGAAAGATTGAAAGAAATCACCCATCTTTTCATCAGTCACAGCTCCAGTCGAGCGCACAGCTGATAGGTAGCCTCCCTTGTTTGTTTACATGACATAACAGAAGTGGATATTAAACAGATTCAGTGCAGACAGAGTCTGCTTGGTCTAACCGCAAAGTTGTCGAATACTGGCCCTTGGTCAGTGACTTCAGGTGTCAGACATTGCCTAAAATAGCTGTTGTTTGATGTCAGCATGATACACAGCTCAAGAGCATCAGGAGGAGATGCAGCAGGAAAGTCAAGGCGGTCGAAGTCCAAGCTGGCTGGGTGGGAGGGGTCCAACAACCACCGATTTTCACCCGGTAGGTCATCGTTCACTTCCCGTGAGATTGTTAAGCCTAACCCTGTTCTGTTTTTCTAAACCAAACCACGTGCTTTTGTTTCCTTGTTGTTTGGTCATGTACTTTACACGTCCACATATGACGTGCAAGGTATCCTGGGTTGTTGATGTCCTGGGAAGCCGTGTCAACTTCAGCCTGTTACATTTATTGTAAGTTTTCAAAATAGACTTCAGTTTTCACAGGAAATGTACAGTTTGCATACAGTCTCTTTCAAATTAAATGCACTACATCGGTACAACACCTTCAACAACAAATGCACGTGGTTACGTTTTGCCAACACATGATAAGGTTGGGTTAAGGGAAGAGGGTTTGGCTTTACAATCTTATGGGAAGCAAACACCAGCCTTCCAGGTGAAAGTCAGTGGTCCCATCCCGTCCTGCTGGCTGTCCGATTCATACTGACGTTGTTTCGGCACTTTTAGTACCTCCGATGCGTCTTAAAGGTGAGACAACTCTGTCCTCATTCCTCAACCATGCCTTTTATACAGTGAGGTGGCACAACAGTGTGAAATTCCTGCCTTGAAGAGGCAGTGTAAAGGGGCAAGGGCTAGAATAAGTCAGGGGGCCCAGAGTTCATGAGAAATACACATATTTATTGTGTCTTTTTTTTTAATTTTCATTATCAGTTTGTTATTTTTAATTTTACTTAAGTTTAAGAGTTTAAGTTTTAGTTTAAGAGGATTGCCTTCAATGTGGACAGACATTTATAACCATCAATCTGAAATTCTACTGAATTCAGCTGAGCTCATTTGGCCTTTCATTGTAACTGCTCTCCTTGATGTGTTTCACCCCTTGCTCCCAGCTGTGCTCCTTGCTTTAAAAAAAGGTTTATGTGCAGAGTGTTCCACTTTTTTTCCCCATGCTCTTATCATTTTGGCTTGCTATTAATAATATTGTACTATCTGATTCCTTCTTGTACATTTGTGATGTGCAAAATCATTGTACATCTCATGGGAAAGTCTTGCTGTAATGTCTTACTTCATAGGATAGAGGTGCCAGACTTTCAGCAAAGCAAAACTAATTTACTGATTTCACAAACACACACACACCCTGTCCCCTCATCCACACTACATTTTTTTGCACTTGATCAGCAAGTGGAACAATCAATACCTCTAGTGGACTGCTGAGCCTCGTATCAAGATGTTTTTTTTTTTCCCCCATCTTTCACACCCAGAGAAGAAACAAGAGTGGGGTTGGAGGAGGAGGAGGAGGAGGAGGAGGAGGGCGGGGAACGGAGGGTTGGGGGGTGGGCGAGACGCAGATGGACAAGTGCTTTTACGGCTGAGTCTTTCTCTGGCTCGGTGCCACGGCCACAGACTCTCTTTGTTTGCCCGGCTACTAAACTAATAGAGATAAAGGCAGGTTCCTGCTGGCCCTGATTTAGAAAATCATTAAGGAATATAAACACACATGGGAGCACGCGCGCACACACACACACACACACACACACACACACACACATTTACATCTACACGTGTAAATATTTCAATGGCTGCTTCTGCAACATCAGTGCAGAATGCTGAGAATGCAGTGCTGAAAATCCAAACTTTTTTCCCGACTCAGGGCCAGAGGGAACTCCTTCTCTGTCACCACACAATTACTTCTTTCTTCACATTCTCCTTCATCTTCTGCCATGTCAAAATTCTAATGTGTGTCAAGAGCTCCAGTTGACTGGTTGTTCCGTGTGTGTGTGTGTGTGTGTGTGTGTGTGTGTGTGTGTGTGTGTGTGTGTTCTCCATTACTATATTACTTTACACACTTTGATTCCCACAAAATGTAAAAAAGGAAAGATTCATTGTTTTCCTAAACTGATATTAAAGGTTTAATCCCGTATGTTCTAACCACATCAATATCAGGTCTATTAACCTATACACATGGTAGTAGATAGCATATGATGATAGAATGAATATAAAAAAGATTCTGCATTTTTTTGTGTTGCATTACTGATTTGAGGAATTGTTGTTAAAGTAGCAGTAGTGAGACATTTGCCCTGTGATGAGGAGTCAGATATCTCTTGCTTCATGTTAGGCGTCAAGGGAAAGCACTGCTTTAAAGATTCAGTCCATTAAAATACTTCTGACTTCCCTATTCTGTGAGTACCTCTTAGCTCCAAGCCCAATGGTTCCTACAGAATACATACATCTTTATAACAGCTTATGAATACTAGTTTCTTACAAACACACACACACACACACACACACACACACACACACACACACACACACACACACACACAAAACAAAAAAAACAAAAACAAAAAAACAAGTAACTTCCTAAAACAGACGGTTACTGTAATTTAATCAAATGTTACTCAAACAGCAGGAAATAGTGCATTTGTTGGGGACTATTTTCAGTAGCAAGTTAATCCACATTTGGCGCTCCTGTGAGTATTAGTGTTAGCAGGATGGTGTATGTGATATTGAGTCAAAATAAACTGCAGTGTGTAATGTGTGTGTGTGTGTGTGACAGTGTGTGATTCATTGATCTGTTTTAATAAGTTTTTAGATGACATGGAGCTCTATGGCACAGAAGAAGAAGATATATCAGGCTCTGACACACACACAATACTTAGTAGAAGGTCACCCATTCCTGTAAATTGAGACAAATCCTTATATTGAGGGTTTTTGATTTTTATTTTTCAATTATGCTTGGAATTTTGTTTTTAAAGATAAAAGTCTTGACTATTTAACCTTGTAATGGGCCAGCCTCCCAGTGATTGTATTTTTTTTGTTTTAACTAGCATACATAATGGATGTCAGAGGTGAGATCTGATGGAGGTGATGTCTTATGGAGTTGACAAAAAGTCTTTTGTACATTTCACAGTAGTCGTTGTGAGGAGCCATTTTATTTTTCAAAGAGTTCTCTTGATGTTAATCAAAAGACTTGTTTTTAAACAATAATTCTTATTTAATTTGGATGATAGTAATGTTATTTTATTTTATTTTTGTTCTTTGTGTTTCTTGAAATTTGCTTGAATCTTGCATTTTTTTAAGTCTGGGACCATGTGAAAAAAATAAAAATAAAATATATATAAATATATATTTTAAGTTAGAATGTATTTATTTATTTATTTTGTGAGGACATGATTTATCTCAGTTCTCAAAATGGGTGAGATACATTCATTATTGGTGTGGTTCTGCCCATAGGATTTAAAGATCAAAAGAAAAATATAGTATACCATCAGAGATCATCCATTAATAGCATCAGAACAGCAGCAGAAATAACCTCAGGTGTTGTCTTCTGTCAGCCCCTGAATTAACAACAAAGGACAATTACATTCCCAGTGTCTTGAATTTTGTTAATGGGGCTACAGTTTCTTTTGTTTGCTTTCGTAGTGCATCCAACAGGGACAACTATTGATCAACAGACTGAAAAAGACCAAAAAAAAAAAAAAAAAGATAAACATTGATGGAAAAATTGTTCAGATATTCTATACAGATAAAAGTAACAGTAAACTATTGAAAAATACAAGCTACAGATATATTTTCTGAAGAAAAGTACTTAAAGTATCAAAAAATAAAAGCAGAGTGACCTTTTTAATAAATACATTTATCTACATAGGTATATCATTTTGTAACTGGTTTGGAAAATATTATATTTTAATAGTTTCATGATGCCCGTCCTTTTTAATCTGCAGAGTAACTAGTATCTAAAGCTGTCAAATCAATGTAGTGCAGTAAAAAGTACAATATTTCCCTGAAGTGAAAGTTTAAAGCAGCACAAAACTGTAAAGTAAGTAAAGCACCTGGAAATTGTACTTAAGTACAGTACTTGAGTAAATGTACTTAAAAATCATTCCGCTTTCCACTCAGTTAGCAACAATACACAGTGAGTAAGGCTCAAGACAGACAACAAGATGGCAGCAGAAGACAACAAGTCTCCTAATGTTCATAATGTTCACTGGTCTGAATATGAACTGGTAGACCTGGTCTCCTCTGCAGCTGTGGTCAACAGTCAACCCTAATTTTAACAACAACACATCTGGAAGGTTGTGATTTAAAAAAAACTCTGCCCCCTTCCTCCTCGCCTGATGTCTCCAAGTGGGATCAGCCTCTCTCTCTCTCTCTCTCTCTCTCTCTCTCTCTCTCTCTCACTCTGTAGTCTCAACATTAGTTAAGATGGCTGCACGGTGGCTGCCGGGAAGGAGCATTTAAAGCTCTCTGAGGTGCAGGCGACTTAAACTAGCTCATTTCTTAGCTCAGCATTCCCAGAGACAACCTTACAAATAGAGCCACTATCCAATTATTATTAGCTGGGAGGGAAGAAACAACGGTTCCAATCTGTTCTCCTGGCTCAGGACAGAGAAACACACACTGAAAGGTCAGCACGGTCAGACAGACGCTGACACAGGATGAGGTGTGTGTTCAGTATGTTGAATGAAGTGAAGACATAAAGCCATAGAGAGGGAAGGAGATGGTCTTTGTCAAATGTGAACATGTTCAGGTTCAGAGGCAGATCAGTTTTAACATTTACACACACACACACACGCACACACACACACACACACACACACACATGCATGAAGCATAACAATACTTGTGCCTAAACCAGGGCTCAGCGAGCATTAAAATGTGTTCATGAAAAAAAGAAAAAAGAAGAAAACAGCATATGGAAGCCCCAGCAGAGGCATTCTTATTTCTATCTGTGAAAATTCATTACAGATTCTCACAATGAGTGTGTGTGAGAATTCGCCGTTTGTTCTCGTCTCAGGCTAAACAAAGGCACATGTGCTCATTTTCAGAGCGGGATGCAGCGCGGCCTGATTTCAAAGACACAACTTGAGAGACGACAGACAGCTATTTACAATATTTATACATTTAGGATGCTGATACTATGCATATTACATGTCTGTCTTCCACTGTGTGTGCGTGTGTGTGTGTGTGTGTGTGTGTGTGTGTATGTGTGTGCGATTGCATGTGTGTTAAAGAGACAACAGTGGGGAAGGGAAGCGCTGATGAAAAAAGGTTACTTTGGAAATTCTCTGATAATTGGTGCCTTAAAAGGAGCTCATTTTTAACTATGTCACCACGACTGCTCGATGACAATTAATCTGTTTGCGGCTGCTTCCTTGGCATCTGTGCCAATTACTTTATATGCTAATATATGTAAATGACATCTCAGATGCCAGTTTCAAGTGTTATGCGAGTGGCGTATTGTGTCTTTTTTTTAAAGTCATATTGTTGAGGCTGATCAACAATGCGAGTGCTTTAAATTTGGAGGTGTGTAAGTTATTGATTTCCTCCCCGGCTCAGTGTTTTCTCATAAACACTGCAACCGACACATTTACTGGCTCACATATGATACATTTCAAATGAATTTCAGGATTTGTCTTCTTTGTTTTTCCCCTGAATTTGTCTCTTGTCAGGGTGAAAAAGTCTTAAAATAAAATATTAATTTACACAAAGGATAATAGCACAGTTTGTACATATTAAATAAACACAATATGCAAAGCAAAAAATGAAGAAACAATGTCTGGGCAGGTTTGGCAGAGCAGTTTTTCTGTTTTTATGGCCAGAGAAACTGATTACACTGACAATGCCGTATGACATATTCAAAGTGCATAGATGTCCTGACAAAAACACTAGGTTTTAAATGCAATTCTGCAAAAAGTGACTTTTCATGTTTCATTTTTTGTAATGTTACATAAACAATATGGAGAATCACCTTTCAGCAATTAGCTAGGTTCAGGTTTTGGTCAGAGTGTCACTTCCTTTTATGATTTTAAAATATTCTTGTTTGCTTAAAAATGGTTTTTTTTTTCACGTGTGTAGTATGAATTTTCTGTGAGATCACACTGTTTGATGGTTTCAGTCCTAATGAAAACAACTCAAGATATTAGCAGGACCCTAGTGTCAGAGCTCTCTGACTGGCAGGCCAGAGTTCAGGAGGTAATGCTTTATTTTAACCCCTTCTGTTTAGCATATATTAACAGTATGAAAGACCTTTACACTTTCTACCACTCCATGATGTAGCTGAAAACAGTAGCATTGTTAGGCCTGGGTGTTCCAGGCTTCAGCCCTGAATGTTTTTTGAATAGCCCCGGATCTAAATAGGCTGTATATATATTTTTTAACGAATAAGAATATGCCTTAAAATAAAACAAAAGCCCTGGCTCTAATAATGTGTCATTTTGTTCAATAAAGCCTCTGAAAATACTATGATATTGTTGATCAAAAACACAAGTTTTTGGTCCTCTGTGTCATTCAAACATCACATTTTGTGTGAACGCATGCAAGAGAGAGAGTGTACTGGTAATCACTTTAATGTTACAGCTGGTAACGGTGGAGCTCATTTTAAATGCTTTATGCTGAGTAGTGCCATCTATAATCATACATCATCATTTTTTTAGTTGATTATATTTTCTAATAATGATCTTAAGTTTTAAAAGTAACTAAAGCTGTGAAATAAATGTACTGGAGTAAAAATACCCTGTTTTCCCTCTGAGATGTAGAGGAGAAGAATAAAGTACCATAAAATGGAAACACTCAAGTACAAGTACCTCAAAATTCTCTAAACTTCAGTGATAGCAGTTGCAAAGTATTCTGTTTCTACTCAATACTGATTAATAACAACTTGTATTTTTAACATCGCAATTCATAATTTATCTAGAAAATGAAATAAAACAAAAAACACTCCGACCCCCTACAGAGGCCCCCACTGACCTCAAATTCTAGAAACACCCCTGGTTGTAAGCAAGTGTAAGGACATTTATTTATTTATCTATTTAAAGGGTTTAGTCATTTATTTGTCAATAACTATATCTCTTTCTATGAAGCATTCAAAAATGATGTATAAAGAATTAATAAATGCCTGATATCACAGAATCTTATTATGTATGATTACATACATGAACAAACCCTAACCTGGTATTAAAAGCATTTATTAACCGTACAAATTATTTACAGACAAGTTTAAAACTTCATAAATGTGTTGTTTATATAAATGAAGACGTATCAGTATATGATAATAATTATAAATAATGTTGCCACTGCAGCATATGTTTATAAATCCAATAAAGATACTTCACATGAAAAGATATAGATGCTGTCAAATACATTCACTGATGAATTTATCATTTACAGTCACATCATAGTGTGTTGAGTTTATATACAGCTCACATATGTTCAGTAGGGGAGGTTACAGGGATGCAGTGGTATGAGGTTCTCACAGTACGATAACCATCTCATCATGCGATATCAAGATATAGCTTTTACACAGCAATTATTGTTATCAGTTAGTGATCTTAAAAAAGAAAACACAAGGTTTTTTTTTGGCTTTAGTAACACTATCATTGAAAGTTGAATTTTTTAAATGGAAGTATGTGTAAAAAGTCTCCCTCTTAAAAAATATCCAAAAAGAGTTGAGATTCACCGTCTAGTCGATTTATTTATTTTTTTTTTAATACTGTAGGTAAACAAATGTACACTGCATGATAACAGACAATTTTCATACCCCAGTATACCTTCAAACCAGTACATGGCTGCAACTGTAGGAGGTTACTAATGAGGGTTCAGTTCCCTGACAGGGCAGCTGAGCAACATAAAGAATCAATTATGAGCACATTTAGGACAATAAACCATATGCAGGCTGCAGGGTTTCTGAACAGTAAAGATTTAAATCTGTCATTCACCACAGAGGAGAATTTGTCTGTGATCTTTGACCTTCTAGTGAAAGTATATTATTGACATATGAACAGATTATTCTCATCATCAGAGTGAAACAACTTACCACAAACATCTCACCACTTATTTGAATGACAACTTAGTAAAATGGAAACACAGATGGGTGGATGTTTGTGTGAACTGCGGTGCTCTGAGGTTATTAAAAAAAATATTTGAAATGACAGCAAGAAATGCACAGTAGCTCAGCATTTGCTCATGTACATACCTGCATATGTTCAGTAGGGGTGGGGGAAAAATCAATACAGCATAGTATCGCAATTTTTTGTGTGTCAATATGGTATAGATACAGTTTTAATTTTTATCTAAATTACCATTATTGCAAATACAAATTTAACTTTTGGTAGCCTACTAGAATAATAATTTTAAAATATCAGTCCACTAGATCCATATTTTCTGCCATAAAAAGACCGAAGTTAAAAACTTTATCTTAAAAAAAATTGCTCATTTGATTAAACAGATGCTGAAAAAAATTTCCTTAGGGGACATAATTACAGTTGAAAAAAGGTCAGAAATCACAATATATTGCAATAAATGTTATACTCAGGACATAGCAAAATGTTTACAATCACCATAATATTGTATTGTGATATCATGTATAGTGGGGCCTCTGGTGATTCCAAACCCTACTATTCACACAGGAAATGTTTAAAGAAATAATAAATTCATTTTTTAAAAAGCTGTCTAGATTTACAAAAACCCTGCCTAAATAATGTAGAGTCTAAAATTGGCAAATTTAGGATTTACAAATTTGAGCAGGCATTTGATGTCAAATGTCTGCTTCTTGGACACATTTTGGTCAGTACCAAAAAAGTCTTGATGTTTGGAAGCTGCAGTACATTTCCATACAACAGAATCCTGATGTGATCCAGTGAGGTGTTGATATTAAGTGCTTTCAGTTCCAGCCTCCACCCATCCCCATACACTGTACATTAAGTCAATCAGCTGCTTTCCTACATCCAGAGACTTGAATAGCTCTTACTGTACAACAAACGGAGGATTCACTTTATCCTTTATTAGCCGTTATTCAGTGGACGTGGAATAACGCTGAGTAAATGTTAATGAATGCACTTTGAGCCCTTTTCTCTGTCTATAAATGGCAGTAATTACCAGCGTTTCCTCCACCGACAGACACACAGAGCTGCTTTAAGATGCTCTTCTATTGTTCCCTCTCCTCCACGTCTCTGTTCTCCACTCTGTTGCAGCCCTCCATCACTCCAACTGAAGATGTCACTGTTGTATACCAAATATCTGCTACCTCTAGTTGTGTGTGTGTGTGTGTGTGTGTGTGTGTGTGTGTGTATGTGTCAGATGAGAGAATGTGTTTTCATGTTCATCAGTGAGAAACAAAGCTATGTTGTATTTAAGGCATTTGACTGTGAAGTTTTGACAATGCAGGGGGTACAAGAGACAAAGAAAGAGATCCATTAGAATTAATCCAGCTGGGTGATCTTTAAATAAGGGATAAACACATTAATGTAAACCCAATACAACTAAATTACATTATGAATATAATTGTTGAGCAAATAAAGATCATTTGTGTTAAAAGTGCAATTTTAAGGTATGAAAACTGTCCATTCTCTTATTATTTTTTTGTTATTTTGCACCCGATTTAGCTCTAAAATCCTGTAGTTGTCACATGCAATACACACACATTTAACACGGCCAATCAAAATATGTAAATAATTATTCCAGTATTATTCCAGTGCTGAAGTATTCATTACAACAATTATGAAAATGACGCCTAGTGTTTAAGGGGTGGGAGGTGGTGCCACGCTCTCTTCCAACATACACGTGCATTGTTATCCTGCTTCACTGCAGGCTTCCACTGTACATGTTGGGTTGTTCTTTTTTGGGTAATTACAACATCAACATATTTGGGGAGTTATGATTTGATAATTATATTGAGGTTCACAGAGAGAGAGACGATTAAAAAAAGAAAGAGTCAAAATAAAAGTGGCAGGAACAAAAACAAGAGGTTGAGCATGAGACGCTCCAAAAATGCTGCGTGAATAAAACATAAAAAATTCCTTTGACCCTGTGTGCATTCACACACACTCTCTCTCTCTCTCTGTCACGCACACACACACACACATGCAGTAAATTACTTTTACTCCTCTCAGTGTATCTGAGTAGATTTGATACTTTATGTGAGGTAACAGATTCAACAGGCTTTTTATGACCATTCCAGACAGATTTTGTGTGTGCTATGTCTTATGTTAAATTGCTCTGTTTTTGCACTGCAGTTTGGTTGATGGCTTTCTACATAAACTATATCTGCGGATGTTCGGGGAATAGCTTAAACCAGTCTAGCATTTGAATTTATCCACCGCAACTGGGCTTGTAGTCTGGCAGATGTGGCGCTTGCATAAAGAGAATATCAAGACACTGATAAATCAGAAGATCATTTATAAATGTGGATTTACTGAAAATCAGTAAATGAATTTTAGAGACAAATATTTAAATGCTGGTCACAAATCAAAACTGCATTCCCCACTGTGACACCAGCTCATGTTACAATCTGAAACAACTGAATAGAGACTTGACCAAAACAATGGTCATTGCTTAGTGAAACTACGTAACTACAATTGTTTGACATGACAAGAAATTATGAATTATTATTGTATTGTAATGTATTATTTTCATGAATGAACTTTAGGATGAAACATGCCCTGGGCAGTGAAAATACTTTCCAGCAACTGCACCATGTCCTCCTATTTGTTTGACAAAAACTGCAGTGAGCAGCTGTTTTAGGAAATTGGAGTGTTTTTTTTGTTTGTTTGTTTTCAAAAATGTGAGCAGTTTTTAACATCTTCAGTCTTCATGTATGTCTTCAGTAGGAACCAATGAGCTTGGACCTAAGAGCCACAGAACAAAGTCAGATGGTGCTATGGAATGTTTTGACAATATCAAAAACATAGAATAACACCATCAGCATTTTCAATGACTCAACTAGTTTATATATAAATATACTCCATGACAGCAAAATAAAGATATTATAACTAGTCTTTCACATGGGGTCATGCAGGATATGGTTAAAGGCACTTATCAATTTTAGTGGACATTATTATTTAGTGGTGCATGGTCACAAGCAAACCCATACACACACTTGGTATATATATATATATATATATATATATATATAGATATACATACATACATACATATTTTGATATTGATATTTTCTTGTAAGCTCACCATCTTCCCTCCATTTTAATACAACAAGCTGAAAAATTGTTCATACATCAGTCTGTCCTGTTGCTAGACCAAAATCAGTGTGCTGCCGATTAAGATATGAATCTGAGGATATTATGTGATGTGTTCCATGGTCATGTCTGTTTGGTGTGTTTTTTATATGGGTATGTGCTGTTTGTGTAATTGTATGTCTAATTTGTGCATGAACTTCTTGAGCAGAGCTGTCGGAGGATGCTGAATGAATTTCAGTGTATACTGACAATAAAGGTGTACAGTATGGTATGGTATGGTATGGTATCTTATTGTATCCTATTGCATCGTATTGTATTATATCATATTGTATTATACTGCATTGCATCCTATCGCATCGCATCACATCGTATCATATTGTATCGTAGCATATCTTGCCTTAAAAAAAAAAAGAAGGAAAAAAAAACATACACACATGTATTTATGATGCACAACATGAAGTAAAAGTGAGTGAACTCTGCTCCACCTGGGATTTGGACATATTTACAAGCAGGCTAAAGACCTGCAGCACTACAGTGGGACTGTTCTTGATCAGATCAGATTGAACAGAATTTGGATGTGGCCTGAGTTTGGACCCAGGTCTGGTCTCAGATACCTAAAGGACCCATAAACACCTCTGGTCTTTGGTCTTGAGAAGTACTGGCTGCAGGAGATTGTTGTTTGAATTAGTTCATTCTTTCATTCATTTTCCATAATTGCTTTCCTGTTGGGGGTTGCAGGTGGGCTGAAGCCTATCCCAGCTGACATTGGATAAGAGGCAGGGTACACCCTGGACAGGTCGCCAGACTATCACAGGGCTGACACATAGAGACAGACAAACATTCACGCTCACATTCACACCTATGGGCAATTTAGAGTCACCACTAAATCTGCATGTCTTTGGACTGTGGGAGGAAGTACCTGGAGAAAACCCACGCTGACACGGGCAGAGCATGCAAACTCCGCATGGAAGGGCTCGCCCATCCCAGGTTTCAAACCCCCCCACCCTGGGCTCAAACCAGGAACCCTGCTTGCTGTGAGTCGACAATGCTAACCACTGTACCACTGTGCTGTCCCATTGTTCTTTGCATAATCCAGTATATATAATCGAGGTAGAATAAAAACCATAATAGTTAGAACATTCATTCTTTTTGTTGCAGAGAGCTAAGGCCTCTGTCTTCTGTGTCATCACATTGTATGTATGTAATTGTGCTATGCTATGTGTGGTGCAAAAACGTATGGTGGCACCAGAGGAATCTGTCACAACGCCTTTGCACGTTGCTCAGAAAAATGACCATATCTCAAATACTAATTAATGTATATAGTTTAAAAACGTATATAGTGTTAAGAATTTTTTTCGTGTGTGTTTCTGTATTTAAAAATTGTTTGAATTAATATGTTTTATGTTTTCGCTTTTTGAAATTCAAGGGAAAAAATGTCCAATTTTTGTATGTCCTTTCAAAGACACAATTTCAATACTTTTATCAATTATTGCACTTTATGGATGGAAACAACCTTTTAGCTCAGGTTGTGCAGATTTTAGGAATACGAAGAATTTGAAGATACTCCAAGAAGTGACATCACAAAAAAAACAAAAATACCACTGTAGATTTCTATTGCAGCATTCAAAGGGTTAAATGAATGATTTCCCTTTTGTTTTTTTAGTATTTTTGTCATATACATATATGCAGTGTTGATTTTTGGGTAATATGCATGTTGGTGTTATCAAATGTCAATCCTCTATTTGATGATGTGACAAGATGATAACATTGTACAGCAGCCAGCATCCAGTGGTAATAATGTTCACTGGGGCCTGTTTACACCGCTGCCTGGTTGGTAATCCAGCCTTGGTCCTACTTGCAAATCTTGCTAAATAGGTGGATAGTAGGAGGGAAGATTTTCTGTTTCAGTGTGAATTTTACAATCATGAATTTCCTCTGTTGTCATTGTTTAGCACTGCGTGGGAATGCTGATATGTAACTAAATCTGTTCCTGGAAACAAAGCCAGTAACTACTACCTTTTAAAATTTGTTAATTTTTAACTTTTACATAGTGTTGTTTCTTTCCAACAAAACAGACAAGTGTTCTAACAGAATAGAGCTACTCCCTGACCTTAAACTGCCCCACCTACCAGTACACACACCTTACAGCTCTCTCGCTCTCTCCTCACTCTATCCTCCCCTGTATTTATCAGGCTGTGTGAACTTTCTAATCCCTCTCTTTAGCAACAGTGTGTGAAAGCTAACGCTCCTCCATGTGATTATGGAGGGCCCTGGGCTGCTGATTATCTGGAGAGACCACCGCAGAGACCCCCGGCCATGCTCTCCCAAGCCAGCACCACTTTAATTCTGCCTAATTGATCTTCACACTTTTTCAACTTTTTTTTTACCCTAAGTCAACACAGGTAGAGCTCTGTTTGATTGTTGTGGCTGCAGGAGATTACACTCTTTTTTTTTTTTTTTTGTGGTTTCTAACTGGATGTTGTTGATGTTGACAAATTCTCTGTTTCTTTAAATCAAGCTCTAGATTATGGAGGCAGAATTTAGTGAAATATTCAATAACAAAACAAAAAACTTACACTTGCAAATGTTTCAACAGGATTGAAAGATGTGCACTCATCCTCAGGCTTTATTAATCTGCCTCATAATTGTAACATGGACGAGAGGGAACAGAAGAGAGTCTGGAGGAAAATGACACAAAGAACTGGACTTAGTGAGCAAAAACACACACGGGCAAACTCTCACGCACTGCGTCTGTTTCTCGCTAACTTACAGCTACTGTCTGTACAGTTTGTTTGAAACTGTACAGACTGACACAAACTATACAACAGAATACAACACAATATATTACTCATTACTGAGGCCTTTTTTTACTACTAATATTTAGTACTAATATTACTTATCACTCCCTGCCAATAGTAACTCTTAACACTACTTGTTATATTACTTTCCTGCTACACCCCTTAAAATTGATGATTGTATATCTCCCAGAAATTCAGATGTGTGCCTCTGTATGAATGTCAGTGTAATCACTGGTAAGTGTAGCTAAGGCTAGATAGTGTGCAGATAATTTAATTTATTTTATTTCTATTTAATCTTAATTTATTTATCTTTTACCTTGAGGTCTTCTGTTGCCTGTGACCAATATTTTCTCTCACATTTCTTCCACAGTATATCCAGCCACAAGTTTCATCACTTATTTCAAGCCTACAGCTGCCCATGAGTAAAATCCAGTTTTGGTTGTTTAGCCAGTGTAGGACCACAGCTGATGTCCATGGCTTAGGAGGGCTCACCTTTGGTGGGGTGTATTTCCCGGGGCACCATGTTATTGTGCTGTCAGTCATAGTAGGTGTCTCAGACTGGAGGTTTGAGGATGTGTTTTTCTTACAGTAGAAAGAGTTTTAGTCCTGCTACCTGCAGCAACAGAGTTCTTGTCATCTTTTCTTCTGACAAAATCAAAGTAATAGAAATATTTCCATCTGCTAAGATAAGCATTTCTGTCTTAAAAATTATGAAAATGAGTGATGTGATAACAAAAGTAACATTGTAACAAGTTATTTGGTTTTGGGGTAACTATAATATTATTATTGAAATTTTATTAGTTATTACATACATGTAGCACTGTTGCTTCACAGCAAGAGGTTCCTGGTTCCTGGGTCTGTGCAGAGTTTGCATGTTCTCCCCGTGTCAGAGTGGGTTTTCTACGGGTACTCCACCCTCCTCCCACAGTCCAAAGACATGCAGGTTACTTTGTGATCCTAAATTGTCCATAGGTGTGAATGTGAGCGTGAATGGTTGTCTGTCTCTATGTGTCAGCCCTGCAATAGTCTGGTGACCTGTCCAGGATGTACCCCGCCTCTCATCCAATGTCAGCTGGGATAGGCTCCAGTGACCCCGCGACCCCCAACAGGATAAGTGACAGAAAATGTATGTTAAAATAGTGACAATGCTAAACATTAGCATTTAGCTTAAAGTACCACTGGCAGAGACTTCTTAGGTATCTTTTTGCCATTACCTCAGTTCAAAATAATTTAACTTTGAACCACAAAGACGACATGAAGTACAGTTGCTTCCTTTTAATTTCTTTTTCAAAGCCATTTGGAGGATGTCTGAGGCTCCTCCCATTGGTCACCCCCTCTACTGTCATTCTTGAAGCCGGTGAAGTTTAGTCTCCTTTTCAGCTTTTTCCGACGGTCTTCAGCGCCACCTCTGAGGCGTTTAATGACTTTGAGTGAGTCGACAGTGGCTGCAGCGCTTCCTGGGTCTTTACACAGGTGAATATGCAATCCAGGGCTCGGTAAAAAGCCTCCACATCTGTGACATTTCCCAAATGGACTCCCTGAGGGCAAACCTTGCCGACTGCCTCACCAGTAGTTTTGTCTCTGTGTTGTCTGTAAGGTGGCTGAATTACAGACTGGTTTAAAAGTCATACTTCTCACACAAAACAGAGCACCACCCCCCAAGTCCTCTTCACTGTGGCATTTAGTTCCACATTAAAATTGGAATATGGAGGGTAGGAATTAAAGGTTGACTTTTTGAATGACTTTAGTGTATGTTTCCTACTGTTTGGACAGAGCCAGAGGAGATGACAATTGAGGAATCTGTATCATCAGCTGATGGCAGCTGTTATTCATCAGCACACAGCAATTATCTGATAAAGTCATTAGTAAATATATGCAAATATTTTTCATACATGTCTGTCTGTGGCTTATGTGAGCATGTTGGTGGATACTATACATAGTATACTATAAGAGTGTGTATGTGTACAAATGTATTTCAAATGTAAAGGAACAGGCAGAGGAGAGAGGAAAGCAGATAATATGAAGGGGTCATTGAAACAGCCTCAGCCTGAGCAGAGCTGCCATATGTACGGAAATGTTTCAGGTGACAGCAGTCACCCCCGACATGTTCTCCGAGGTTACCGTGTTGGTGAGGTGTGCTAGTGTGTGTGTGTTGATGGAATATAGGTCACCTACACCATAGTCATGCCAGGTCATCTGTCAGAGAGCATCTTAATCACCGTTAATAACCACCAAGCCATCTGTCGTGATCTGTTCTCTCACTAACTGGTAGAAGGAGCCTTAAAGTGGTGCTGTGTGGAATTTTGTATTTTGTAAAATTTGAAAAAGGAACTGTAGGCTTCTGTGGATGCTCCCTGCCTTCTGATGATATTCTCCAAAGCAGTAGGACACTGCTGTTTTGCAACTAGGAATGGAAATAACTCCAATGAAACATAATATTTCAGTCCCTTTTCATTACAAATACTGTCGCTATGTCAGGTTTTTTCTATTTCCGTGTCAGACACCAACACCAAAAGCTACCTTTCATGGCAGTCTAATACTTGGACGGGCATCATCAGTTAATAATGCGGCTGGAATGGCACCTGTCATGGCGGCATGATACATCGCTGCGTCACTTTGAAGATAACAACGTAATATAAGGAGCTGGAAAGTCCCTATAGGATAGGTGGGAGGGGTGGTGGATGGGTCCAGCTAACCCTGGACTTTAACCCAAGAGCCCTTTTTTAGCTTCTCATATTAATGTAGAGCCATGTTTTGATGTTTTTTTTCTAAACCTAACCATGTGCTGATGTTACTTAAGGAAATAAACATAATTAGAGGTGTTGTACCAATGTTTTCAGTTTATTTTGAAAAAGGCTGTATGTATCTAATGAGCAGAAATTGTGCATTAACTATGAAAACTGAAGTGTATTTTAAAAAGACAATGCATGTTACAAGTGACACAGCATCCCAGAACGTCAGGATCCCTAGCGCGTCATATGTAGATGTCAAACGTCCACTGAGCAAGCAACAATATGTGACAAGTTGGGAGTGAGAACATGTTGGCCTGGTTAGCACAAAGCTAACACAATGGCTGACATCAAACGCCAAGCCGTTAAACAGTCCCAACAAACTCACAATGACGCTGAAACAGCTCAACTCGTAAAACCTATTAATACAATTAGGTAATGTTAGCCATGTAATGCTAACAGTTAGCCCTGTCACTGTATGTTTGCAGGTAGACTTTTACTAATTGTTGCTGGTGCGGAGCTCACACTCCACAGCAGCACCTACAACCAATATAGTTTAGTGAACTGAGATGCCACCAAAATGTATAAGTATAGCTAGACTACACATTATTCTGTTCACATGGTGGGTATCAAATAAAGTACTGTGCTAGTATTGGTATCAGTTTAAGGGTACTGGTATTGGTACTGATATTGTAATTTTTATTTAAACGATACCCACCCCCAACTATGACCATCTCTCAAATAACTCAAAATATGTCATAGTTCTAACTCCTCAGTGAGCTCCCAACTACCATAAAATGTAATTCTCAGTATTTGTAGATCTTTATTATTGTACCTTTCCTGTGGAGATGGTTTTATATTTGTAAAATGCATCATCTTCTAGGGTTGCTAAAGCAGTCAGTTTGTAGTGGAAAGTCTGCAAGTTTGCCTGTTTTGAGTGCAACTGTTCAAGAAATCCTGATGATGGGGGTAAAATTGTAGTTTGAATTTAGATATAAAGGGAATTTGAGCAATGTTAGCCTAGGAGTCTAAAGTAGTGTCTCACATCTTAACTACAGTGGAGGGGCTGATGTTCACATTTGTTTATAATAATAGTACTGAAAAAAAGTAGCCTGGGCTATTATTTGCTTAAATCACTGAAATCAATGGGCCTTAATTTGGGACAGGCCCTAAATCCCTTTCACACAAAACTGTTGCTCAAGATCAGGGAATATAATGAAATTGTCTATTTGAACCAGTATGAATATTACCCTTAAAAAACTTATGCTTCAGATAACATAGCAATTATTTATCATGCAGGTGATCTAGCTCTGACAGACAATGCATCAGAGAGAGAGAGAGAGAATTATGGCATTTAAGGATTATGGCACCCAGCAAACTTGTCTTGTCTCTGTTAAAACAATACTTACATCTTGGATTAAGTTCTATAAAAAACACTTGATTCTGTTGATTGGTGGACCTTTACAGACTAAAGGAATGTGAATAATGGAATCGACACATAATTTGAGGTAGCGAACAACCCAGTTTTATACACCTGGAGTACTTTTATTAAAAAAATAAACTGCTTGGCAACTAGACCAGGCATCTAATTGAGACAGGCATTTATTTGTCAAAATGTGTATTCACACCGGGCTAGTAAAAGGGACCGGGTACTTCATTGAAGATATATATATATATATATATATATATATATATATATATATATAAAACTTCACATAAATACATCCATCCATCCATTTTCGTAAGCACTTATCCCCTTTTCCTTATCCCCTGTGAGGGTCCATAGGACAGAAGGATGTTGTATGCTGTAAAGCCCTCTGAGGCAAATTGTGATTTGTGATATTGGGCTTTGTAAATAAAATTGATTGATTGAGGGTCGTGGGGGGTCTGTAGCCTATCCCAGCTGACACTGGGCGAGGGGTGGGGTACACCCTGGACAGGTCGCCAGACTGGGAATGCTGGGCTAACACATAGAGAAACCTACGGCCACCAATTAACCTATCTCCAACCTGCACGTCTTTGGACTGTGGGAGGAAGCTGGAGTACCCGGAGAAAACCCACGCTGACACAGGGAGAGCATGCAAACTCTGCACAGAAGAGCTCCCCAGAAGGGTGCCGCCACACACACACACACACACACATATATATATATATATGTGTACCAAATTCAATCATACAAATGAAAGCACCTAAAATGTTGAGAAACAATAGGGTGTATCATCTGACGCATCAATAGTGAGTTTACAGCATTGACTAAATAACCAGAAATTGCACAGGAAAATTCCTTTGTGGTTTTTTTTTTTGTTTTTTTTTTTTTTACTTGTTTGGACTGTGTACTCACCACTGAAAATCTAATAAAGCAGCTATAACATTGAATGGACAGCAGCCTCTCTCTAGCTTTATGAAAAGTGAAATACACTTAAATGTCTCCTCCTTATTAATCACATTTAAATTCATAGTACAGACAACAGTAATACATGCAGCAAATAAAGAAATAATGACAGACCACTCTGCACTATTGTTTCCTTAAGGGCACATGCATTGCTTATGCAGCACTCATCTGGTTCTCATATAGATTTTGTTCATATCTCTTCCTATATTGGCCATTTAAGTTCTGATGGAGCATTTGTTTCCTTTTGTATGTTTTTTCCAAGCATCGATGTGTTTTCAGATAGAACAGACTGAAGAGGAGGGAAGGATTAGACAGATGCAGCTCACTTCCTGAATATATACCTGAGATTTTGGGAGTATGTGTGATGGTTTATCAGGGGGGTTTCACTAACTGCAGATTGCCTATGATCAGCCATGTTTGCTCTAAGTTTAAAAGTTTTGAGTGCAGTATATACTTTCCAAAGTACTGATTTATTCATTTCAAATCAAATCAAGTTTATTTATATAGCCCATTTAATAACAACTGCAGTTGATGAAAAGATTCTAAAACACTAAAATATTAAAACCACTACAAACAACCAAAGGCCATTGAAAACAAGTATGTTTTAAGATTTGTCTTAAAAGTGTCAATAGTGGGGGAGCATTTGATTGTGAGTGGAAGGCTATTCCAGAGCTTTGGAGCAGCGACTGTAAAGGCACGGTCTCCCTTACCCACCAGCCTCGAACGCGGAAAGGTTAAAAGACAATGTTCAGAGGATCTGAGAGGTCGGGAGCTAGAGTAGGGGCAGAGGAGCTCAGCAATATGTTGGGGTCCCAGCCCATGTATTGCTTTAAAAACAAATAAAAGAACCTCAAAATCAATCCTGTATTTGATGGGTAGCCAGTGCAGGGACGCTAGCACTGGTGTAATGTTATCTCTTTTTCTGGCAACGGTTAGGAGTCTCGCGGCAGTGTTCTGTACCAGCTGCAAATGAGACAAAGATGACTGGCAGACACCCAGGTACATGGAGTTACGATACTCTAGCCTTGAGGAGATTAACGCAGTGATTACAGTCTTCATGTCACTTGAGTTTTGCAATGTTTCGTAACTGAAATAGCAGCCCTTCACCACAATGTTGATTTTTTTGTCAAATTTTAGTGCAGAATCAAAAATGACACCAAGATTTCTGGCATGGGTATGAACGTAAGATGTGAGTGGTCCTAAATGGCTGACAATGCTGCTTGTGTTGTTGGGGGGACCAAAAACAATAACCTTTGTTTTGTTATCGTTCAACTGAAGATAGTTTGTAGCCATCCAGGATTTCTCATCCTTGAGGCAGCTCAGGAGGGATGTGATGGAGCTGGAATCCCCTGGGTTTAACAGAAGATAGATTTGTGTGTTGTTGGCATAACAGTGAAAAGAGACTTTGTGCTGGCGGAAAATGGAACCTAATGGGAGCATGTACAGTGCAAATAAGATGGGCCCCAAGATGGAACCTTGAGGTACACCACAAGTGATATGGGCAGATGAGGAGGAGAGGCCACCAATCCTAACAGAAAAGGACCTGTCTGAGAAATAAGAGGCAAACCACTTGAGAGCAGTTCCCTGGATGCCTACCAGTTCTTGAAGACAGTTCAATAATATACAGTGATAGACAGTGTCAAAGGCAGTACTGAAGTCTAATAGTATTAGAATGGCACATTTACCTTTCTCTAAAGACAGCAGTAGGTCATTTGACACTTTGAGTAGGACAGACTCTCTGCTATGTCGAGCCCTAAAACCAGACTGAAATGTCTCCATGATGTTGTTGTTGGCTATATAGGACACAAGCTGTGAGTAGACCATTTTCTCCAGTACTCTGGACAGGAATGGGAGCTTGGAGATGGGACGAAAATTGTTTAGTACAGATGTGTCAAGGTTCAGTTTTTTAATGAGAGGCTGGACAGTGGCATGTTTAAAACAGGATGGTACAGTTCCATTTGTGAGACTGCTATTTATAATAAGGGAGACTGTGGGACCTACAGTCTCCAACACGTCTTTTAAGAGGAGTGTAGGAACAATGTCCAGGGGGCAGGTCGTGAATTTAGTGTATGAGATGATGTCATAAATGTTGGAAAGAGGCACAGGCTGAAAGTCAGTAAGGATGGCAGAGCCGGTAGACACCAGAGAGGGATCACTGACAGGGGATGAAATATTTGATCGAATGTGATTCATTTTTGAAGAGAAAAAGTTTAAAAATTTCAGCCAGTCCTTTATGTCATGATAAATATAGATTGATTTCATTTAATGCTTTCAAACTGAAAACTCCATTTACCAACCTGGCAACATGGAAAAACATAGAAATGTTTGTTTGATTGATATCAAACTCACTTCAGTGCATAAAGCCCAACATTCACCCATTAGGCTTCTGAAGGTACATCATGGTTTCCCACACATTCACTTATTCATGGAGGCCGCCTATAACATC
Source organism: Cephalopholis sonnerati (assembly GCA_019142605.1). Classification (NCBI taxonomy): domain Eukaryota; kingdom Metazoa; phylum Chordata; class Actinopteri; order Perciformes; family Serranidae; genus Cephalopholis; species Cephalopholis sonnerati. The sequence goes on along the minus strand of JAGQAX010000015.1, from coordinate 4,069,406 downwards.
CGATGCCATAAATTAATTTTCTAGTTTTGGAACTGGAGCGTTCATTAGGAGTGCTATGAGAACATATACATATATATATATATATATTTAGACACCCTATTGTTTAGCGCCACACTCTCAGAACACAGAGAGTGCTGTGGGTACAGACGGAGCAGCAGAACTCCAAGCACAGTGAAACTTGACCGTTCATTAGACAGTGCAGACAGTGCTGTTACACTGGGGCCCATGGGGTGGGCCTTGCAAATGATTCAGATTGACACCTCGGAACTACACCTATGTTCAAAGAAAAACTCACATTAAATCAAAAAATGTGCCATTCACTACAAGCTATATGCCCTCAAAAATGCAAACCCATCTCCGTCATGATTTTTTTTCTTTTCTTTTCTTTAATTTTTTTTGTAAAATAGTCAGCAGCAGTCTATAACAAAATTGTATGCTTATTCTTCATGAAATAAAAAAACAAACAAAAAAAACAAACAATTTCTTATTTTATTTGATATTTTTGTCAAATATATACAGTGATGATTGCTGGTAACATGTATGTTGATGTTGCCTAAGGTCAAGTCTCTATTTGATGAAGTGACAAGATTATATATTACATTAGCTAGTTTAGGTGCAAAATGTGTCAAGACTGTCAAGCAGAGCACACCTGCAAGTCCAACGAGTAGTCATGCCTTTTAAACATAAAGGGGCAGTAAGAAAAGACAAGAAACAAACAAACAGGAGAAAAACGTAGTAAAGCTCCCTAAATAACATTCATTTGGATTTTTATAAACAGTTGCCAGTGGTGTGTGTGTACGCCTTCTAACTACTAACTTGCGTGCACGAGGGCCTGTCACAATAGCATGTACTGCAGACCATGATAACCACCCTATGCCACTGGCTGGGTCTGAGAGTTTGATTTCCCTTGCCTTTGCAGCAGCTGCTCCTCTCATCCACCAATCTGATGTGATCAGTTCTGATCAGATCGACCGATCACTTATTAACGCTATGAATCAAACTCCACAACTGCTGCTTAAAAAAGGAGCTCATGAGGAGTTCAACCTGCGCTGCACTCAGGGACACGCAAAAACGTCCAAATTTAGAGAGGGTTGATAGAAAGGTACAAAAGGACACACACACACACACACACATTTAAAAAAAAGAAGGAGCTCCATTTTTGGCTTTACCTGAAAAATCCATTTTTTATGGCAAAGTAACAGAAAAAGTTGAAATATTTGGAGCATGGTTTGTGGCTATCTAAAGAATGCATGGTTTTTAGAAAATGGTTAAAAAAATCATAGTGTCATCAGCACCATGCTATCATCCATCCAGCCACACCATCACTTTGTCATGCCACGTCTTAATAGTAACATGCTGCCTCTGCCCCCTCACCATCATTACAACCACATCATCACCCCTGTCATTACTACATCTCACTGTCTTAACTCCAGTCATCATTGCCATCACATAATCAGTACACAGCCTGCACAGGTGCCAGGTCAGCCTCATATCCACTACGTTCAGCCATGCTTCACTTTGACATGTACTGTGATGATACATGCTTGCAGACTGCTTTGCAAAAACACTGACATGCATATTGGTTTCATTCTATGTTGTACTTCCAAATGAGTCAATTGTAAGAGCTGCGGTGGGCTGCTGCTGCTGCTCGTTGTATGTGCACACCCATTTTTATAAGCTGCAAGGGGAAATACTTCCCATCTCTATAACTAAGCTACACTAATTCTCAAAACTGTACAAGCATCTGTAGGACCATTAACTAGAATTTCTTTTTGCATTAATTAAACTGTTGGAATACAGTGTCTTTTGCGGGACATTAAGGACACAACACATTGATCCCTTATGGGGTGAACCAAGGGACAACTGCAGTGAAGCCTAAACTGCAGACCTTGACTTTGGCTAGCCTGTCAGTGCTGTCAGTGCTTTAATAAGATGCCTAGCGACACAGTACGTCACAGGCAATGCCAGGACAGTGGGGCCTTGTGCCAGCATTGCCCGGAACCACAGAGGAGTGTTTGGGGAGTGTTTCTCTGACCTCTCTGATGAAGCGAAGGGGGGGACTGGCATCTGCTTTAATAAGGCTGCCCACTCTTCATTCACCATGCCACCCTCCCAACACCACCACTCCCAAGCTGGCTCTAGAGGAGAGGTGGCAGAGGTAACAGCTGGCTGCAGCCATGGCGGCATGGTCATGGCATGACCACGGCTTTATTAGTGGCGTCCAGGACACCAGCTGATCCTCTCCCAGGGTCCCTGTCACACTGATGTCTTCATCACTAAGCTGAGCAGACAGGCCAGGCCTGCCAGCCAGTGGAGGTGACAACAAATCCAATTACCTCCCCTCCATGGTGCCCGGACCAGACTTGGGGGGGCAATGGGACAGTGGAGGATGTTACTAGGATAGAGGATGAGGGACGGGCAAGACAGGACAGTAGGGTAGAGAGACAAAGAGAAACATGTCTTAATAAATTACATTTCTATAAAGTGAAGTTTAACATGATCTGAAACCTAAAACTCAGGGCTACAGGCCACAAAATTGTAGCAAAAGTATAAAAGTACTAAGTAAGTCTACTCATATTCTGAGTTTAGGGAATTTAAAAAGTCATTACCATGTTCTTTAAAAGGAATACAGTACTGAAAAAAAAGATCGAAGATCAGGGTGATCATTTAACAACTTTTCAAGATTAAAAAATCTTGTTAATCAGTCAATTAAATAGAACTACATACCACAATGTAGGTTACCAGCTCTGTAAAAACAACAAGCAGAATAACCAGCATGGAGTCATTTTAATTTTATTTGAAGAGACAGAAAACAGCATGGAAGATGTGGTTGTTTAAAACTACCCTTGACTGTATAATTTTCATTAATATGAAATAACAAATAAAAGTTAAAATGAAGTGGTATTTCTTTGATATTGACAGCTTTGAAGAGGATTATTTATTATATATTATGGGGTGAAAATACTTATTTCATTTTTAAATTTTACTGGACTGAAAGGCTTAATAGGTAGCCTAATGTTTACTTTATCACTTGAACAGTTAAACAAAATATAAATAAATGTGCATATATTTGACCAATTTAAAAGTTTGTTGGTGGCTGGTTTTTAGAACAAAAAGCACACCACCAGTTTCAAAGGTCAATTGGCTTGTAGTGACGTCTGCTAGTCAAGTCATATGGAGTCAAATTGACTCCATATGAAGTGTTCATTTTGCTGTGACAGGCCCTCTGTTTCCGTTTTCACGATGTGCCAGGGTCGGATGGTGGGCTGCTGCTCGTTGTATGTGCTCATGCCCCCCACTCCCTCATCTCGAATCTTTGGTCTGAACTGGGCATTACACACACACACACACACACACACACACACACACACACACACACACACACTGAAAAGCTGTATTACACAGGTGCTGCTGCTGTAATTTCATTCATTGCACAGGCCAGTTGTTTTGTAGCATGTTGACATATAGTCACACTGTATACCCCTGCGCTTACGCTGAGTCTGAGTGACAAAGCTAGATTCTAGACTATTGTAGAAGACTCTGGTACCAAACAAATGCATTACCATTTGAATATCCTGAAAGTCAGTGCTACGACACCGTCAAATAAACGCATTTTCCTCTTTAGGATCCATCAGGTAAGGTTTGTTGGCCCACAGCACAGACAGCGCAGTTTGACCGTGGCCTTGAACGTGCTCAAACTTTCTTCCCTCTCATCTAGGTCCTTTTTTTTTATTTCCATACTGAGAAGGGGGTCGTGGAGGTTGGCAAAACACAAACCCAATGAGCTGACACAGGCCAAGTTTTCAAGTCTGGCTTTTAAACATTAACTGAATTAAATCTCCATAAACAAATTGGTTCCTACTGATGGTCTGGGATGAAACATGTTAAGTGCTGATCATCGCAGGCCGGTATTGATCTGCAATCAGCATAGCTGTCCCCTTTGTGGATTAAGGTGAAGGAGAGGGGAAAGTTGTCTGACAGTGGGGATGTAAGGAGGGCCTCGAATGGAGAGAAAGGCAGAAAGAGGCAATCCGCCAAAGCAGAACTCCTCAGCCGTTATGTTTTCCCTCACTCTGTCAGTCTCCTCTTTCCACCAGAACCCTGTACTGTGCTGAGGGATGCCTCACCTTATCATCCACAGAGCTTTAGTGTCGGAAGTTTTGCCTTCAATCGGTGACTTTGGTGCCCAACCGGAGAAGATCATTCACCACTTCCTCTCCTGACACCCCTCCATACAGGGATGGGATGATCGATCCACGAGTGCAAAAAAAGTCGAGGGGGGGGGATACTGGGAGGGTGTGCATATGCTGACAGAGTTGGAGGGGCTCTCACTTTTGAAGGTGGTTGAAGTCTTGCCAAGATATTTCATATTCATAGTTAAATATTCAGCGCGCATGGTGGACAGGGGCAATTTCTGCAGTCAGCCCGCCATTCAAAAGTGAAAGGGACGTGGCTTGTGGATGAAGGGAGCGAGAGAGATAGACACGCATGGGGCTTCATGGTAGTCAGATGAGAGGCTGCCAACTGCTGATGGGTGACTGTTTGAGCGTGGCGCCTCAGGACATGCCCGTTGAAAGGCGATGCGATCCGATACCCCCACTTATGCGAAGCTTATATACATATGCCCCCTTATGCAGAAGAGGCCCATATCAATTGCAGAACTTCCAGTGTTTTGGTCATTATGCCAAGTTGTTTGAGTGAGCGTCTTGCATGTCTGAATGGAGAATGTGCACTTACTGGGCTATGACCACTGAGAAAAGCCTCCTCTGCATAAAATCACCTTGTGGCTCCTTAAAAAATGTTGAATCACACTGTGTGGTGTGTGTCTGCAAAGCTGCTAAGTGAATAAAGTTTTGATAGAGCAACTTAGTTTCTCCACTGAAACTGTACATTTATGTTGGCTGGGCTCACTCTGTGGATGACAGATAAATAATAATACTATGCAGTATTACACAGGGCCTCATTCACTAATATGTGCTTTAAAATGCTCTTACTCAGTGCATTAAGTAAGTCATGCTCCCCTAGGAGAACATTTTGAAAAACAACCCCTTAAATGGTGGCTTCAGGCAACTTTTAAGGAAAGTATAATGGCAAAATTTAGACTTAAAATATGAGACTGACCTACAATAGATTCAAGTTACTGTATAATCAATTTCAGGCTTATGCCTAACTAAGGTTAATAGCAGGTTCTGACTGAAATTAGAAACAATCCAGAGGAGCATTTCCATTTTTTTTGCATTTCGTTTGTGGCGATTGTGAATCTAATTGACCTTATGTAGTTCTATAACGTGTACCTTTTTCATGCTGTTGCATTTGTTGTTCACTAGGTGGTAATGTCCACTTAGTAATGAAATGCATTTTAATGAATGTAGAATAGCTCTTATTTACAGTGTACAAGTAAAACGCCTTCAAGGTTACTTTTCAACATTCCAGTTCAGTTTCAATTTAGGCTACACATCTTCATTCACTAAGTGATCTATTGTGACTGCTGTTTTGTCAGGTTATTCAATCAACATTAAATAGAGAGATTGAGAGGCTGTTAGTACAATGCAATATTATTTAATGAAAAGAGAAAAAAATTGTAACATGTTATGAAAAGGTATTCTTGCTACATTGAAGCTCCTTGCTTCATCTTGAACAAATTGAGTGAATGAACAAGGATGATTACAGACTGTGTCACTCAAATAACTACACTATAAAGACTGAAATATTAAAGCCTCACTAACACTAATCGATAACATCCCTCTGTTTGTCGCTATGCCAGCGCGTCAGTGGGCATGGATGCACAGGATGTGTCACACATGAAAAACATGCTGCCAGTCAGATATCTGCACTCAAACTTTCCTGAGAAAATTTTAAAAAATTACCCCCCCAAATTTTGTTTTCTTAAAGTCCATCTCGTGCATATGGGCTCTGTATGCACGCATTGGTGCGTTGGTGCGCTCTATTTACCAACAGCGCACACACACAGCAGCGAGCATCATCTCTTCCTACGGATCCCCCATTCCGGATGTCCCACCACCGCGCGTCCGAACATACACACTCCAGCTACCTGTTGGCGGTTTGATTTTGCTCAGATTTCATTGATCGATCTGGTTTTCTTTATAATAGGGCGCCTGCACAAATTGATGGATATTTTCCTGTAATAGGCTATATGTTCCTGAGACATTAATCTGTCCGAGGGTAATGTTGTTTAAAAAAAAAAAAAAAAAAGTAAAGCTTAAAAAAGATCTGTGGCTTTTGATGAAAGATCCGAGGCTCAAGTCCTAAGAGCCCAGCCCTCCCGCCGCCTATGTGCCACACCCCTATTTCTCTATATAAGGAAATATGTTTGCCCAGAGCTGTATCAAGGAGAAAGCAATGAAGTTGTGTCTGTGCAAATATTAATACTTTGATCTCTGCTATAGAAATGATCTTCCAGGGTCTTCCTTGGTAGTGATGTCATTTCAAAACTACTTCAAATGCGTCATATCTCTAAAGTCTGTACAACTTGAGCTAAAAAGTAATGTAGGTCAATAAACCATAATAATTGATCAAAGTATTGAAATTGCGTCATTTTAAAAATAATATTACAAAAATTATTCTACAAAACATTCTACAAAATAAAAACACAAAACATATTGATCCAAAAGATTTTTAAGTATAGAAACATTAAGAAAATATTTCTTAACACCTATTTAGTTCTTTGAGATGTGCTCATTTTTACGAGAAACTGAAAAGGAGGTCCTCGTTCCTCTTGCACCATGGTTTGTGTGGTGCATAACCATGTAAAAACATATTGTTGTTTTGCACACACTGCATTGCGCAATGGCATCATTAGGAGAGTACAACATGATGACAGGGAAGACAGAAGCCTTAGCTATTATGGTTATTATTTTAGATCTGCACTCTCTCCTCAAAGCATGGACTGCAATATCTTCCAGCAGGGTTAGTTATGCCATCTCAACACCTGCTTGGAGGTAGATCAGATTGTTTTACATACCCTGGATGCCTTTTGGTAATAATAATAATGATACAAATATCAGTACAATAAAAATTAGCAAGAGTAGCCATCATTATAGGCAGATTTAATAAAATCAATAAAAAACCCAAACTGTTACATTTGGACATATGGACAGTCTGATATGTGCCATCGTAAGCTAGGACTGCAACACTAGTTTTCATGGTCAAATATTTTAATTTTGAAAAAAAAAAAATGATGAGGAAAGAAGGGCATGAAGTAAGTGCATGCATTGGTAAATTAACAATTTTAATATTGTTATCTATTAAAACCTTTTTTTAATAAATGTGTTTTTACCATTATATATGTTATGCACTTGGTAAAAAGGTGCCTTTCTACATTTTCTCAAACAGCTGGGTCTACATGATTTGTGTGCACATACGGTCTGAGGCAGTTCTAAATTTGTTTCTAGAACAAAATTCATAGAATGGCTTGTATAATATCTTATATAAAAAAACCATACATAACATTTTGTATGATATCCTACGAATTTGTGCCCAACGAATAACGTTATGTCCTAAACGTACAGTTACATAATGAACGTAGTTACTGGGGTTAGGTTTAGGAAAAAAAAATATGGTAAGGATATACCTTAAAATGACTTAAGTTCACATGGATCCGAACACAGACTCCAGGGGAAAGTCCCAGGCAAAAGTCTATTTTTTTGTAACCACCACCCCAACCTGCCTCCTTACAAGCACTTGGGACTGCTTCCTTGTTTACTGCTGTCAGTGCATTGGTCACATGATCACAGCCTTTCCAAATACGTGGGATATGTAAATTTGGGTGCGTTGCCTTTCATAGGAAAACATACAAAACTGTGTGAGAACAGCTTGAACTGGCTTAAGCTTTTTACTTTGATATGAGATTGATATCAGTCCTCTCATGTCAACGTCAGAAAGAAGGCAATTATTTCCTTAAATGTTGAACTACTACTCTTTACTGTATGATTGAAACCCACAAAATTGGAATTTGAAATCTATATGCTTGACAGGGAAATAAAATCACACATAAAACATCTAGACTTTGGCGGGTGCAACTTTAGGTTCATAATTGAACCTGGTTGTGTGAATCAGTTTCAGTGAATTGCTGGAACAAGGAGCTACAGAATTTATATATGTAACTTTGAAGCTACTTGAGGGGAAAATTGAAGGACAATCACATTTCAAGAGGCTTCCAATCAACACTTGTTAACACTATGTGCTAATTGTGGCTTTGTAAAAGTTGTGTTACAGTTTGACTATGACAATATGAACACTTTAAAAGAGTGCAGTGTTTCCTTGTTCCCACCTACTCTCCTGACTGTCAGTTTCCCATCACCTCCACTCAGTGAGAGTATAAAAAACACATCCCTTCTTCCTGTGATAGTGCAGGTCACACCTCTTGGTTTGGAAGAGTGGAAGTGATTAAAAATGACAAGGAGACATGTCGAGTGTTATTCATCAAAGAGCTCCACCTCGCTCCATATCAGAACCAGCCGGTCCATAGGGGGAACCGGGGCGGGAAGTGAATCTGCTCCCCTCCAGCCCCAATCCAGACCCCGAAATGCTGATCCCCCCCTCCGCTCCCCTGACTACACGTCCAAGTGATTACTCTACACCCCCCAACCCCTCACTCACACACAAACACTCACACAGGCACACACACGCTCAGAGGGGCTAATTAAGGCTTTAATATGCAAATGAGAGCCGCAGTAAATTACACAGCTGGCAAATATGCCTGTTTTTGCCTGAAAATACATCAGGAGTGCAGCGAGGAGTGTGTTGCTGCTGTTGTTGTTGTGTTTGCAGAGAGACAGGGGATTGCCCCCCACCCTCCAACCCCATCAACTCCCCCTAAGCAACTCAAGCCCCCCCCACCCCTCATCTGCTGGAGTGACTTTTAGTGAGGGACACAACAGGAGTTATGTGGCTTTGAAAATTCATGTTCTGTAATGTGATAATATGAAGCTCGTATCAACTAGTCTGTGCTTTCCAGCTTTGATTTGACAGCAGACTCCCTGAAAACAGTCTGGGAAACCTGACGGGACAATTTTCTTGACACATTTTATTTGCATATTCAGTGGTTTAAATATGGTTTTAAAACCTGTTTTCTTTGTTTGGGAAACTATACAGTCTGCTTCATTTGATTGTGGTGAGGTGGGTGGGTCACAAATTTCTAATCAAAGATAATAAAATGATACATCATTTTTAAATTAAAGTGTCAGTTCACCCAAAACACCAATAACAAAAAACAGAGTCATCTCTCCATGCAGATAGCTTCAGTTTTAAGCGTCCAAGGTTTGAGATATATGACTGAGGTTTCTGCCCCAATACAGGGGTAAGTAAATCAAATTTTGCTGGTGGGGCTTTAACCACAGGAAAATTGTTTTTAAAAAATTAACAGCAATTTATTTTTTCAGAAACATCATCCTGGTTACTCTGGATAATCCACAGACCTCCCTGTCAACAGTTTTCAAAGTGACTATCTCTGCGGTATAAAGTGATCAGGGCCATAGCTGCAACTGGGGACACAGAGGAAGCTAACTGTAGCTAACTTGTTTGTTGATTGTTTGGTCTGTGACGTAATAGGTCAAAATGTCCAATACTAACAAGCTGAAAAGGGGCATATCGCCACTTATTGTAGCAAAGTCAGACATCTTGTAGTCAATAAATCGTTCCCAGTCTGTGCTTGTATACTGACACTGTCTGTCCACCGTTCCAAATTAATGCACTGGCTCGTATCACTTTGTATCTAAGTATAGTAACCAAAGCAACAGGGACACAGTAAAAGCCTTGTTTCTGATTTATTTCCCACACTGAATGTAGTCTCATCCTCTGAACACCACAGGATGACCCTCTGAACTCACTAATATTTGTATCCCATCAGCTCACATCCCATTGGTTGTTCAACTTGCTACTTTAGGCTGCAGCTGACAGGGAAGTTACACATGGCATATTATCTGTTTGAAAAGAAATTGATTTGGTGACAATGACATGGCTGGATAACTAGCTTGTCTTATTAAACATAATGTCAAATGATCGCAACCTGTTTTTGTGATTGGTGCAGGCTGAAATGCTTGTTTTCACTGCAGCTTTTTTTTTTTTTTTTTTTTCAATGCATGTTGCAATACATTAGGAGAGTTTTCTATCATGCAAAAATTTAAATTTTAAATTAACTTACATAGGATGCATATCAGGTATAAAAAAAAACAAATGTAAACAAATATAAAAATCAAAAAAATATTTACTGTTCCAAAATAGTTTTTGTTATGTACGTCAGCAACAGTCAGTAAAATTTAATGGGTGATAGCCAGAGGTGGACAGAGTACACAACTTCACTACTTGAGTAAAAGTACAGATACTCCTTGTCAAATATTACTCCAATACAAGTAAAAGTAGCTTAGTCAAAATATTACTTAAGTAAAAGTACTAAAGTATTTGCTTAAAAAATTACTCAAGTAAAAGTACTTTAAAAAATCTCAGGAAATACAGGAAAGGAAAGTAGCAGTAGTAGTAGTTTATTGTCATTCTGATGTGATTCAGCTACAGAAATGTTTATAGCTCAAAAATAAACAAATAAAGGCAAGAAGCCTCAGAACACAAACTAAGCTGCATTCATCAACAAATGAAATTGCTTCATATTGCCAAGGAAATAAATTTCACCCACCAACTGTATTTTTCTCACAAAAACCCAAATTTCCTTTTCTTGTAGCTACATTTGAACAAATCATGAAGTACAGACTGCAAAAACTCAAAATCTTACCAAGAATATTTGTCTTATCACTGGTCAAAACGTCTCATTCCTAGTCAAAACAAATCTAATTACACTGAAAATAAGACAAATCACCTAAAACGTAACTTGTTTTTAGCCAATTTTCACTTGTTTCAAGCAAATTTTCACTCGAAACAGGTGAAAAAATCTGCCAATGGAGCAAGATTTTTTTGCTTGTAATAATAAAATAAAAACTTCCTCCACTAGGAGATTTTTCTGCTAACAGTTTTGCTGTTTGAGGTTTGAGGAAGTTGTCCCAGCCTCACTCTTTCTCTTGCAGGCAGCTGCAGTCAGTTCAGAATATTTTTGCATCTGACATCCATGCTTTCTCTACATAAAAAATATATTTTTTTAAAAAGTGACTATCTTCAGTAAAATAGGCCCTACAATAACTTATATTGGCATTTACGGATAAACAACTTATTGGCTAGTTTATTTTACTTATATCATGCATCACTGCCAAAAATGAGCTGAATAACCCACATCAACGACAGCCCCCACCTCACTAATGCGCGCACACACACACACACACACACACACACACACACACACACACCTATGATACTACAAGCACAGACAATTACGTTTAACATGTTCATCTGCAATTAAACAAACATTAAGCTGGCTAGTAGCTAAGTTACATACCGCGACGTGCTTTTTCAGGTTGGAAGATGAGTTTTTGTAGGCCATGATATAATTTGTTCGCGGTAAACACAGCAAACACTTGAACTAATACAAATCATTCTTCGTATCAAAAACCTCGACAATGGACTTGAGATACGGCCATGGGTGCTCGGGGCCAGGGGGGGTTTCTTCATCAGTTTCTTCCTCCATCGCTGCTGAAGCCATCGACACCACTATCGCATGATGTGGATGTGAACCGCCAAAGTTAAGTTTCGTTTTAAGCATGACGTAGTAGAGGTAAGGCAATGCAGCTAAGACAAACCATCAGCAGAAACAGTTTATTTTCTTTGGTATCAGAGATTAGCCAAAAAAAAAAGAAACTTCATCAGCTGACGTAAGAGCAAAAGTAGCGAGTAACGAGAGCATCAATAGAAATGTAGTGGAGTAAAAAGTACAATATTTGTCCTTCAGATGTAGTGGAGTAAAAGTAAAAGTATCCCCCAAAAATAATACTCAAGTAAAGTACAGATACTCAAAAAATGTACTTAAGTACAGTACTCAAGTAAATTTACTTCGTTACTGTCCACCACTGGATGTGGATGTGAACCGCCAAAGTTAAGTTTCGTTTTAAGCATGACGTAGTAGAGGTAAGGCAATGCAGCTAAGACAAACCATCAGCAGAAACAGTTTATTTTCTTTGGTATCAGAGATTAGCCAAAAAAAAAAAAAAAAAAAAGAAACTTCATCAGCTGACGTAAGAGCAAAAGTAGCAAGTAACGAGAGCATCAATAGAAATGTAGTGGAGTAAAAAGTACAATATTTGTCCTTCTGATGTAGTGGAGTAAAAGTAAAAGTATCCCCCCAAAATAATACTCAAGTAAAGTACAGATACTCAAAAAATGTACTTAAGTACAGTACTCAGGTAAATTTACTTCATTACTGTCCACCACTGGTGACAGCCAGGTCGATAGGGATGAAACAGGCTTGACTTATTGTAAAGATGGGGACCCACAGGAAGAGTAGGCTCAATTACAGATGAGGCAGACACCTTAGTAGAGTTGGCATCAGATTAGAGAGGGACCACCATGTGCTCCGCAGCTCATCAGGTGAGGGAGAGCCTGGTGGCCTCCAACAGCTTGACAACAGTTATGACACTTCATAGTTTTTAATGTTAAAAAGCTCCAACATTCACTCAATAACATAATCTTTGTCCAGTGTTCTAAAGTGGTCTATTAATTTTAGTTGTGTGGTTGAAATGATAAGTGTCCTCACTATGAAAGATGTTAAAATTCACCTGTTCTGTGCTGCAGGAAAGGGCCCACTCAGGGTTAGCTGTAGGGGTCTGACGTGTTTGGATTATGGTGCCGCTCACACCAACACCAAATTGGCTTATACTCGGTTGCCTTGAGAGAAGACTTTCTAGGTCAGGAAAAGACACAGCTGGTTTATTTTGATATGTCTTAGGTGGAAGTAGCAAGATTTAATGAGATTATTGACACTTGGTTCAAAGTTCAATTGAGAATCAAAAGTGATGCCTAAATTTCTCACTGTAGATTTTAGGTTGTTGCGGCGATTGGACAAAATTGCAAGGTCACATGGAATTCACAAGAATGGGCTGAAAATGAGTTAATTGTTGCAATCATAACACTGGGAAATCCTGGAGGGACTGAATTATTTTTACTGTTTGTCAACCGTGTGCAATGTTATTGACTTTCTGGGTCAAAGCTGAACCAAACGCTTTAATGAGTTGAGATGGATGACAAATGTTGGTAAGAACTGGTCCTATTTACTGGAGTAGTAAACAACATTTCCATTGCAAAAGAACATTACGAGATGGCAATGATTGTCCCAGGTTTTAGTCAAACCCTTGGGTGTTACCAAAGTGTTTGACTTTGGCAAGTGAACAAGTTCAACCTGATCTGACTTTGAAGTAATCGAAAATTGCCACTTGGTCAGTGACTTCCAGCATCAGACACTGGCAAAAAAAATCCGTCCTTTCATGTTGGCATGCTATGTGGCCGGTCGCTGTTATTGTTTAATAATGCCTGGCGGCATCAGGGGGGGAATGCAGCGGGACAACAACAAAAGTTGTTGTCAGAGTAGGGTGGGCGGTGGTGTTCACTTCCTGTAAGATTTTAAAGCCAAACCCTGCTCTTTTTTCCTAAACCCAACCACATGCATGTGTTGTCAAAGGAAAAAAGAATGGAAATTTGTGTTGTTGTACCAATGTAATGCATTTATTTTGAAAGAGACTGTATGTAAATTGTGCATTTCCTGTGAAAACAGAAGTGTATTATGAAATACATGCCAGAGTTGACATGGCATCCCAGAATGTCAGGGACCTTGCACTTCATATGTCGACATGAAAGGCCCATGATCAAATGTTGATATGTGAGGAGGTCGGAGTGAGAATGCGTTGCCATGAGGTGTCTTTTATCCAGAATGAATGAAGTCTATGTAAACAACTGTCTGATAGGGTCCATCCATTTATTCCTGATAATGGACACCTTGCCGGACATTATACCTTACTTAGCATCATCTGTCCCTTAATCATACATTTTGGCCACAGCTTGCTCCCAGGTTTGGAGCCATTGAGACACATCATAGAATATTACCCTTCGTATTTGTTCCTGTTTTTAACCACTATTTAACCAAGTGAATCACTTGAGAACATCTCATCTCTTATGACCTATCAACAGAAATGCAGCTTTTAATGGAGAATCTCTGTGTCTCTATATGATGTTAAGAGTTGTCACTTAATCAACATCTGAAGTGATTCACTTGGATAAATAGTGGTTAAAAACAGTCTTTCCTTTATGCTCTCTGAGCCATGTGAGCTGTATTTTGTGGTGTGGTTCCAGTAGGTGATTGACTGATCTGGTAGCAGTGTGAACCCTGCACCCCCCCCCCCCCCCACCCCTTGCTTGGAGCTGTTCTCCGCTGCCCTCTGAGGCAATGCTGGGAGGTTTGTTCTGCCTGGTTGCTGTTGTCTGCCTACATAATCTGTTCCCCAGAGCACCAGTGTCATCGTGATGCAACTGAAACCTGAGTGCCGACTACATGCATGGTCAGGTCGTCCTGTCACCTAGCCACCCTACTGGGACTGACCGTGACAGGAAGGGTGCCCAAAAACATACCCAGAGACCTCTTTGTTTCACGCTGTTCCCAAAATAAGACTCCACACTTCTTCAAATGGTGCTCTCTGTGCAGTACATTTCCCACAGCAGTGTCTCCACGGACCCATACAAACACATGTATCTGTCCTCAGATGTCACTCCCATACCTCTCACATACACAGAAATGTGATCTAAAGCCAGTAAACTAAACTGAAGCATGAACAGTCAAGGTTGTTGAAGGAAATAAAGACTAGCCACAGCAGACCTGTTCATGGATATCAACAGATATCAGACATTAACAGCAATCTGATTTCCATAGGCATGTTCACTATGGCTACATATTTTAAGTATGGAAAACTACTGAAGAGTACACCACAAAAACAATGTTTAATGAGAGTGGCATTTATTTTGGTCTGGTTCGATCAAAGAAAGGGTCACTGTATTTCACCCATATTCTTGCTATATTGGTAAATGTCACTACTTGTATCCAAAAGTTTTCCCTCCTGTTTTTCTCTCTGGAAGTCACTCATAGATATACAAGGCTAAGAGTTTACAGCCAAGCTAGCAGCCTTGTGAGGCTGTATTTAGCTGCTGCTTTGAGCTTAATACTAACATCCTCATGGTAACATACTCACAAAGACAATGTAAACATATTATTTATGAGGCAAATGGTTTGCATTTAAACCTCACAACTAATATAACACATATCCATAATCACAGCTTATTGTATACGTACATTGCTTGTGTTTCTTGGCAGTGGCCTGGCACAGATTAGCTATGGCAAACTCTAGAGTTACTGCACTGACAAAAATCAATCACTTTGACAAAGTTGGATTACCATATTGAGCAACATCTCTTGGGCCCCAAAGGCTCTACGTTAACTCTGTGGCAATCATAAATTATATTTTTAATAAGAAAGGTGTCATACACTCAGAAGCCACTTAATTAGGTGGCCCTCAGCAGAACAATAATGCAAGGTTGTACATAAAAAGCATCAGAAAAGTCTGTTTTTATGATGTTCATGTTTCTATTATTTACAATCATAGAGGTGTTAATACAGTTCTGTGTAGGGATACATGATAATTTAAAAAAAAAAATCAATTCGTGGGGTTGTACCGACATAGTGCATTTATTTTGAAAGAGACTGTGTGCAAACTGTACATTTCCCTGTGACAACAGAAGTGTATTTTGAAAACAGACTATGCATGTAATAGGCTGAAGTTGACAGGGTGTCTCAGAACATCAACAACCAACGCACCCCGGGGACCTTGCATGCCATATCTCGATGTGGAAAGTCCATGACTTAACATCAATATGTGACAAGGTCGGAGTGAGAATGTGCCAGTATTATCACTGAGGTCACACTTAGTGATGTTGTTGTACTGGAGTGCATTATATTTATTATAACACCAATAGATGGCGTCAGTTTAAAACGCCACCAGTGACAACCTAATAGAACAAGCTGGAAAGTCCCTATAGGGTTGGTGGGAGAGGGGGTGGAGGGGTCCAACAAACCCTGAACTTTGAGCGAAACCATGATTTTTTTTTTCTAAACCTAACCATGTGCCTTTGTTGTACAAGAAAATAGGTGTAAATACGAGGTGTTTTGCCAATGTTGTAACTTTATTTTTTCAAAATACTGTAGGCATTTAATGAGCAAAAACAGAACAGTTCCTGTAGAAATGGAAGTGTATCTTGACAAGACACAATGCATGTAGTGTCAATTGACCCACTAACCTGCAACATCAACAACAGACGCAGGAGGATACCTAGGGTGTAAACCTGAAAGTAACAATATTTGACGAGCTGGGATAAGAGCGCATTGGTTTTACAGGTGCTCTAAACCATTCATTACATTACCTTTAATAATTAAGGGTGGGCCACTTTCAGTGACAGGCTGTCCACTGATAGTGTCCTCTGCTTCAGATCCACCCCTTGCTCCACCACAGCTCCGCCTTCTCACCCAAATAGGGTCAATTGTGGCTGCAAAATGCCAAGATGCTGATGGCTGATATGCCAGAGTCAAGGCTTCAAAACAGCTGTCCACAAACCAATGGGTGACATCACAGTAGCTACATCTGTTAGTTATAAAGTCTATGGTTATATTATGAATGGTCAGGAGAGGACATGAAGGGAAGACACATGGAAACTTAACTGCAAATCTCCAGGTGTGTTCATATGACATCAACAAATGCCACCAAAGTGACTGTCAACAGACTCTTATTTCACTGGTTGCACAATAAATGGAAACATACAGATAAATGTATATGATGCCCTGCTGTAACATGTAGACCTACACAAAGTAAAAAGTTAGTGTGCAAGAATGTTTTATTGCTATAGATTTAAGGTGTACCTACTACAGTGGCCTCTGAGTGGATGTAAAGGCTTTATTTAACAAAACAGAGGCAAAGTTGGTAAAAAATACCTTTAACCTTTAAGCATTAAATACTGTGTTGTCCTTTTGGCTTCCTGTCAGAGAATAACAACTGCTCCTGTCGCCCCTCTCCATTGGACCACTGAAACAAACCACTGAACCTCCTTCCTGTTGCCTCTCCTTTCTCACACACACACACACACACACACACACCAACAAACACACTCCATGCTGCTGTAATTATCACTCAGTGAGACAGCCTCTAACAGCTACACCTTGCTGGCATGCGACATTCAGGAGAGGACACTCTCCAGCGTTATCACTGAGCTTCTCTGCTGGAGAACAGCTGACAGGACGCCACGTTGGCTAAATCCAAAGCCAAATATTTAAGCGTCAAACAGGTAAACAGGCTGCTGAGGCCCCCTCGTCTGACCCATGATTACGAGAGGGGGACGTTTAGTGCATTAGCTGGGTTGACAGAGTCCCCTGATAAGGATGTATAAACAGCTCCACCTTGTAAAGGCTACAGAGAGAAGTTGCCCCTTAGAAAAGATTGCTTTCCACTAGGGCCAGGGTGCATGAATATTTTAGATGGGTAAATAATTAATAATTAACAGCAAACAGGCCAGTGATCAAATGGAGCAGCGTGGCAACAGACATGAAAAATCAGACTCTTGTAAACAAAGACAAGAGGACCCAGATTTCCTCCCCTCTTGCCACCTTCTTTTCTCGCCTTTTAAATATGCGCATCTTCAATTGCCCCCCACATCACCGTAGAGCCACACACATACAAAAGGCACATGTAGGAACACACAAACTCCATATCAGCGACTCTGTCAAACACACACAAAGTGCTGCCATAACCCCTCCGTCACTCAGTCACATTCATACCCACACTTATTTTCCATCAGAAGAATGAAATTTTCACATATTCCTTGGCGACCCAGGGAATGTGACTGAGCGAGAACACTTGATCTGGCCACCCGCTGTTTTCTGATGGAAAGATTTGCTTTTTAATACAATCGTCACTCCTCCCACCTGGATATGCCACGCCAAGACAAATCCCAGCTGTGTGACTCCAAAACCTGACAGAGCTTAAAAATTCCCTTATTACCATTCCCTTAAAATATCCAGCCACACTAACTCCCAACAATGGTGGAAATGCTAATCACGTCTCTCGGCGGCTTAGAGGAGCATGAAAACAGAGCCGCCAATATGGAGGCTTTGGTGCATGTGCAAAAAGTGAGGAAGGAGACGAAGAAGTCCCAGCTTTAATGACACACATTCACAGAAGCGTCATGGCTCTTAAAAGCTGCTTCTCCAAAATCTGGCGCATCTTGCCGCTTGACTTTAGCCAGAGGAGACATTTCATAAAAATCAGACTTAATCGTGTAAACAACACGCAGACAAACAGAAAACCACTGCAAACAAAATAAAACAACTTTGGAAGCTGTGCACGGATCGCCTTCAGAGTTAATTTTAAAGTAAGCATTCCGTTCCTTGGAGATTTTAATTAATGCTTTAATATGCAAATAAGTTAGCAGAGATAAAATCATGACAAACAGATGGCAAGTGTGGGTAATTATTTTGTGAATCCAGCAGGGGCATGTATTAAAGTTATGGCATCGTTTTCCTCAGGCCTCTGCAGCCATGGATGGTAGACGGGGAAAAAAACAAAAAAAAAACAAGTATCACTGATGAACTGAGACACAAATGACTTACTTGTGTCTCCAAATGACAAATGTGACCAGAGTGACTCTGAATATATCACAAAAGACATGCCGTTCCTAAGTCTCACTGCTACCCCTTCTTTCTAAATTAAGAAGGGAATTTTAAATGAAAGCACCAATAATCATTTAATGCCTACAGAGCCAAAACACAAAGTGTACTATCAGGCCACATCCCCAGTAGCCTGGACTGTTTACACCAGGCAGGTTTGAGGTCAATATATAGCCATGTAGCAACACAAATCACTGTTCATAACACCGGGTAATATTTTTATGCCTCAAATAATCCTGATGACAAAACAATCAAACCACAAGGTATAATTAGTACAGTATCTGTTCTGTTTTCAGAGTTTTCAGTCCTACCACATGCAGCAGATGGAGTTGTCATGGATGTCATAGATGTTCAAATTTCAGTTTTCTGGGCCCTTCAATGACACCTGCCCATGCTAGTTAAAAAGTTGAGACTGGAAGTTCATCCTTCACCTTGAAAACAACATCTATGAGGTGGCCATGGCTCAGGGATACAGTGGGTTGTCCACTAATTGAGGGATATAAGCACTGTAAACCTCGATTTGCCCACTCAACCTAAACATTTTTGTAAACAGCTTGAAATCAAAAGTTTTAGTTTAGTACATTGCAGTAACATAAAGTTTTGAGTACACCAGACAAAAAATAAATTTAAAGACCCTTGTCTGACAGAAATTTTATGTCAGTTTGACATAACTTCATTTTTGTTGTTGTTTGACCATTTAATTCTTTCATATGAACATAAAACATTGAGTAAATATTTTACAATTTTTTTTATTTCATTGAATTATAAAAATATATTGTGGCAAGCACAGTTTTCTTGATTGCAAGAATAAGGCAAAGAGATTCATTCTGATCCAGGAAGTGCCCTTTAATTCACCTCAGCACAGCCTAATGGTAGTCATTATAATATCCACACAGGTGGAGGTCACTAACTGTGTATATGACTTAACTCATGGCGCAAAATGTATTTTACCATAACATTAACTGTAAACTATTAGAACCGTTGTGAAATACATAAACATTAATCACTGCATTATGGGTAACGTAAGTTATGTAGAACACATTTAAAGACAGTTTTCTTTGGCCAATGGCGAAAATGTTAAGCACACAATGATAGTGTTGTTTATTGGCCTTAAATTAATTAGGTGAAATCAGCTTTATAAATTTTAGTCAAACAAACTCAAAAAATTAACAATTTGCTAATGTTTTGAGTTGACTCGACATAAAATTATGTCAAGCTCACAAGGGATGAGTTTTTGTGTCCAGCGAACATAATGTTTTTATCTTATTTTGACAATCTGGGGACTTTGTGTGAAACTGACATGAAAATAAGTAATCACATTATAGTTGCTAATTAAACAATTGTCGTTATTTGCGTTACATGGACAGTCCTTGCTGACTTTGAGGAGGAGGAACAGTTCATTTGACAAATGAGACTCCTCCTCATGAGGTATAACTGCTGCTTTAGTGATAAACATGTCAATAGTATAACTACAAACATGACAATAACTAGTTGACTGGTTAATGCCATGGTTTGATGAGAGAGCGACTGGAGTGAGTTTGTTTGAGGGCCCATTAAATGCAGTTCATATGACATTTATACGTGTTTTTTTCCTAATAAGACTTAGTCTTAGTTTAGGACTATTGATATATTATATACAGTAGAGGCAAATAATATTTGCACTAGGCAGTGGTTGGACAGCCAGCCTCTTTTACATTGTTGTCTATATACTGTAGATATAGTTTGAGGCAGTTACAGCTTACTACAGTGGCATCTTGATTATCCTGATCCATGTTTTGTGCTGATTTGTGGGCGTATGGATGGTTTAGCATTATTGTTAACTGGCAATTACGTGTCTATGCAGGCGATGTTGCAGAGTATTGCAAAAGTAAAAGTACGAGTGGTGTACTAATAACTTTCTACAGGGAGTAAATTAAGTCAGGGTAAAGCAAAATTAAATGTGTGATGAATTTGTCACAGAAAAATAACCATCCAGTCAACTTTGAATGATTAAAAAATCACCAAGTACATAAAATTAGGTTTCAAAATCACAAGAAAATGAGCAGTATTCTCTGCTCTGACATGTTGGAGGTGTGTCCACTGAGGGAGCTGTCAGTAGCACAGTAACATAAACACACCCCTAACCAAAGAATGAGCCACTGCGCAGCAACAGACTCTCGTTATTAGCTAAATCCGTATCGCAAAGCACACAACCCCCCCAAGAGATCGAGCAGCTGTGAAACGACAGACACTCATTGGGAGCTAAGCCTGTAGCACAGTAAAACACAAACACCTCTGTATAAAGGCTGAATTTGAACAACCACTTTTAATCCAGTGAAATAGCACATACTAGAGCCTTCAGATCTGTAGCTACAATGATAGCAGCACCTACCTGCTCCTGTGGGAGGACGTGGTCCAAATCCAAGCTGATCAGTGAACGATTGATTCTCAGGGCCAGACTCAAGGCCATCAGGCCTCCAACCTTCACCTCATTCTGACGCAGGTCCAGCCGCTGAATCTGACAATTCTCTGCAAGAAACTCTGCCAACGCCACAGCTCCTTCACCAAAAGACAAGGTTGAAAAGTTAAGGAGGGCTAGCTGAGTAGCATGCCCAGGCTGCAAGGCTAGTTTGATATTGAAAACCTCTCTTGACTTGCTACCCTAAATAACCTACTTTGTCTAGACTACAGTTTTTAGGTTTGGTATTGTCAAAGTATTACACCTTTCCAGTTGTGAATTGTGGCAGCAGTCTCTGTTTTATTTTTATGCATGCGACTTTTATGATTTGCTATGATTTGTGCACCACATTTTTATTGTTTGCTGTGTTGTTGCTGTGACACTGGTGTGCTTTGACTGTGCCTGCACTACCATGAGTGACTGAGTATTAGACACACATCCTCTGCCACTCATTGAATGTGCGAGACTGAAGAGAGACAGCGGCTAGACATAATTGTTTGAATGAGAGACAGGTGTGACCTGTGGGAGATTAAAGGGAAGAAAGACATAAATGCAGACGCCAAGCAGCAGACGGGGGACAACACGACAGTGAGGAGTCATAGGGAGGACATGGGAGGCTCGAGTGGACCGAGATGAGCAGCCAGCCTTAGAGTTGGGTTCAACGCGCGACACTGATAAGTGAAGGAAGGAAAGTGAATTATCCATAAGCGCTTGTGCATGTGAGCTTCCCCTGCTGTTTGTGACTGCAACTGAGGGCACTCTGTGTTCACCTCGACAGTGTGACTGTGTAAAGAGGGCTCGAGAGACCAAGAGGAGCGGCCAGTTGTGGAGGAAGGCGGACAGAAGGGTTCGACTCGAGCCACCTATCATCATCGCTGAAGTAAGAGAAGGCGATCCAGCAACAGCGAATCATGGCCACGTTCGCAAGGATCCTCCTCCCCACAAATCTGCCACAGTGACTCCCCACTTGCCAGCGGCAAAACAAGGACTTAACGCTGAACGCTGGCTGAGAAGTATATTGGACTGGTGGTACCCCTGTTTGTGCTATAGCTAGGACTGAGTTTTAGCAGAGACTTTATTATGAGGAGACTGAACACTTCCATATAAATGAATGAGGGTAGTAGGGCAACGGCAGTATGGCGGTCGTACGCACATGTCCTGCCTCTTCCGCCACTCACAAAGCCAATTGTTTGGTGATTTTTTTGTCAATCATGTTGTAGTGACGTAAGCCTGCCTGACCACCTTTACGACAGTTTGGTCAAGTTGCTGCATAGAGGACTCCGGAAGGAGGGACCACTGACAGTAGTAGGGAGGGTCACGGGGAAAGTGTGTTTGGAAAGCTACGCCTCGCCGCCTCACTCCGCCTGTGAATTTGCATGCCTCTCAGTCTGCGACCAGAGATAATAAGAGAACAGACGTAATCCATCGACTTTATTTATTCCAGACAACAATCGTTCTTGGTGATAGTCGGGATGAAATTACAAACAGACACAGTTGAAAATATAAGTTGTTTTCCTCTGTTTACATGTCATCTCGACCGCTCCGCTGCAAAGATCCTTTGCATCACCTGTAGAAGCCACAGGTATCTGGGTGTGCGCTCGCTTGCTTCCTCATGATTATTAAATACGCTGCACTCCAGGGTTCCCAACCCCTCAAAACAAAGCTCACGCACAGGTAACATCTTACGTTGTTGGAGCCGTGTATTGAAACGGTGTTGTGAAGCTTCGTGCGTGCGCAGTTGAACAACCCGAGGAAGAAAAAAGCAGTTTTAAACCTTATTAAGGAACATAACTGGCAAGGCTTCTCAGCGATTAGGATCAGTCTTTTTTGCTGATGCCATTCATCTTGAACAAGATCAAGATGGCGCCGCACTAGTGGCAGCCTGTTACAGCAGCTCCTGCTCACTATTGAGTTTTTTCTGCTTTATTTCTGTCTTTCTCTGTATTTTTTAGTTTATTCTATGTGTCTGTCTTTTTAAATTGACCAGTGAACCATGGAGCCTAAAGTCGCCAAGTTTGTTCTGGTCTTTCTATTACTTTTATCTCTGTTTTCGACCGTGTCTGGGGACCCCGTACGCAGCCATGGCTCTATTGTTTACAGTAGGGATCAGCTGTTAGCGCTCCGTGACACCGCGGTGCTGTCCCATGAGAGACCCGACGTCCCCCGCGAGCTGAAAAGGAGGAGACGGGGGAGCCGGGCCGGAGCCGACCGCCGCGCCAGGAAGAGGAGACATAGACCTGTCCTCCCGTCCATCATCATGGGGAATGTGAGATCTCTTCCCAACAAGATGGACGAGTTAGCGGCGCTGACCCGGCACCAGAGGGACTACCGGGAGTGCAGCATCATGATGTTTACGGAGACATGGCTGACTGCGCTCACTCCAGATACGGTCGTGGAGCTGGACGGCTTCCAGCTGCTACGGGCGGACAGGACGAGGGAGAGCGGTAAGAGGAAAGGAGGGGGGCTGGCAGTGTTTGTGAATGACAGATGGTGTAACTCTGGACACATCACTATTAAAGAACAGCTCTGCCGCAAGGACATTGAACTGTTAGCCGTTAGCATGAGGCCATATTACCTGCCGCGGGAATTCTCGCATGTTCTCGCGATAGCTGCGTATATTCCCCCCTCTGCTAACGCTGATGCAGCCTGTGATGTCCTCCACTCTGTCACAAGCAGGCTGCAGACAGAGCACCCACAGGCCCTCCTTCTTATCTCTGGGGACTTTAATCATGCCTCTCCATCCTCTACTCTGCCCACATTCACCCAGTATGTTTCCTGCCACACCAGAGACAATAAAATATTGGATTTGTGTTATGTCAACACCAAGGAGGCATACACTTCATCCCCCCTCCCCCCCCTGGGAAAATCTGACCACAACCTGGTTCATCTCCTGCCTGTGTACAAACCTCTTGTGCACAGGCAACCAGCCATGTCCCACACAGTGAAGAGATGGTCCGAGGAGGCTGACGAGGCTCTGAAGGACTGTTTTGACACAACTGTGTGGGAGGAATTTTGTGATTCTCACGGGGAGGATAGACAGTCTGTACCTAAACAGTCATCGTTTTCAGTGATCACCCCTTTACCCAGCACTTCCTGTCATGCAGTCGACCAAGGCATATCCAACATGGGGAATCTTTAGGCCATTCACAGCACAGCAGAGTTAGCCAGGGGGCCTCATCCACACTAGTCACATGGGTGCCTTCAGGATATTCCCTAAACATGCTCAGACTCAGTAAGGTTACTTGTAACCCAGTGTCAAGCACAAATGGTACAGTTTTTCTATTCATCTCTACACAAACATCAAGGCACTCATCAGCGCAAACTTTGGTTGAAGTGTGGGCTCTTTATCTTGGGTGACTGCCCCCACCGCTAGGCCCTCAGTCACAGGGGGGCTAAAAATCCCTACACCCAGATGGTCTGTGGGTGCTGAGACAGTCTCACACACTGCATTACGGACTATATCAACTTCTGTGTGGAAAACATCGTACCCACCAGGACTGTACGGTATTTTCCCAACAATAAACCGTGGATTAACCCCGACATAAAGGCTCTTCTTAAGGAGAAGAAGAGGGCCTTTAAGTCTGGAAACAAGGATGAGCTGAAGGCTGTGCAGAAGAAGCTGAGAAGGAAGATCAGGGAGGGAAAAAGCAGCTTCAGGAGGAAGATGGAGGATCAACTGCAGAAGGAAAATGCCAGCGGAGTCTGGAGAGGCCTGAAAGCCATCTCTGGCCACAGGGAACCTGACTCCCAAGCTGCGGGGGACCAAAAGTGGGCAAATGACTTAAACATATTCTTCAATAGATTTGAACGGTCATCTACCCCTTCCCCAGCCCAGTCCTCCATGCTGCAGCCCTCCCTCTCTGCACCCAGTGCACACTGCCCCAACTCCTCCCCCACCTCCTCCTCCCTCCCTACAACACTCAGCTCACAGCCACCCCCCACTGCTCATCCCATCAACCCAACCCCCCCACTCACACCCTCCAGCACACAGCCCCCCTGCCCCAACCTGTCCCTCACAACAACCCAGGTGAGAAACCAGCTCCGGAGGATCAAAGCGAGGAAGGCTGCAGGTCCAGACGGCATCAGCTCCAGGCTCCTCAAGTCCTGCGCAGACCAACTGTGTGGGATTGTTGAGCACATGTTCAACCTGAGCCTGAAGCTGGGGAGAGTGCCACAGCAGTGGAAAACATCCTGCGTGGTACCTGTGCCCAAGACTCCGCACCCCAAGGACTTCAGCAGCTACAGGCCGGTGGCACTAACATCCCACCTGATGAAGACCCTGGAGCGGCTGGTCCTTGTTCATCTCCGCCCCCTGGTGAGCGCATCGTTGGATCCACTTCAGTTTGCCTACCAGCCTGGCATTGGGGTGGACGACGCTGTCATCTTCCTCCAACACCGAGCTCTCTCTCACCTGGAGAAACCTGGGAGTACTGTGAGAATCATGTTTTTTGATTTCTCCAGTGCCTTCAACACCATCCAGCCTGCACTGCTGAGGGACAAGCTGGAGCACACCGGGGTGGACCAGCACCTCACACACTGGATTTTGGACTACCTCACCAACCGTCCACACAGTATGTGAGGACACGGGACTGTGTGTCCGACATGGTCGTCTGCAGCACGGGGGCCCCGCAGGGAACGGTCCTGGCTCCGTTCCTCTTCACCCTCTACACTGCAGACTTCTCATACAACACACCCACCTGTCACCTGCAGAAGTTTTCTGACGACTCTGCAATCGTCGGCCTCATCACAGATGGGGACGACAGAGAGTACAGAGAACTGACGCAGGACTTTGTGGACTGGTGCCAGCAGAAAACCAAAGAACTGGTGGTGGATTTCCGCAGGCGAACACTCTCCCCCCTGACACTGGTGAACATCCAAGGAACGGACATCGAGATGGTGACATCTTATAAGTACCTGGGTGTTCACCTGAACAATAAACTGGACTGGACTCACAACACCACCGCACTTTACAAGAAAGGCCAGAGCAGACTCTATCTGCTCAGGAGACTGAGGTCTTTTGGAGTGCAGGGGGCACTCCTGAAGACTTTTTTGACACTGTGGTGGCATCAGCCATTTTCTTTGGAGTGGTCTGCTGGGGGAGCAGCATCTCGACAGCTGACAGGAAGAGACTTGATAAACTGATCAAGAAGGCCAGCTCTGTCCTGGGATGCCCCCTCGACTCAGTGGAGGTGGTAGGTGAAAGGAGGATGATGGCTAGGCTGTCATCCATGATGGTGAATGACTCCCACCCCCTGCAGGACACTTTGAGAACACTGGAGAGCTCCTTCAGCAACAGACTGCTTCACCCAAAGTGTGTGAAGGAACGCTTTCGTAGGTCCTTCCTTCCTGCAGCTATCAGACTCTACAACCAGCAGTGCTCCCAGTAGACCACACACACACATACATACACACCAACAGACTGCACTATAATGCACACTTGCTTAGACTGTATATATTGTGTATATATTGTGTATTATTTCTATATTTTATACTTCACGTGTGCCTCTTTTAATTTTTCATACTTTTTATATACTGTTTATATTGCTACTATTTATTGTCTCTGTACTGGTGTTCCCTATCTTTGCTGTCCACTTTGCTGCTGTAGCACTGGAAATTTCCCCACTGTGGGACTAATAAAGGATATCTTATCTTATCTTATCTTATCTTATCTTATCTTATCTTATCTTATCTTATATAGTTTTTATGTCCCAGCGAGCTCTGGAAGTAGAGAACCAGACCTTCACCCATTCATTTTGAATGGGTGAAGGGAGTTAAGTTCAAATAGCTGCCCTGGCGTGTATCAAAGATGGCGTCAGAGCGTTACGACTTGCCTTAGAAGGACTTTGGTTTTAGTGGCCGTTTAGTGACATTGCTACGGCTGGACTGGTGTATTTTACTGTGCTTTTCCAGTGCTATTATAGTTTTGCTTTTATATATATATATATTTTAATTACTGTTTATATCTTGTTTTAGTCCTTGTTTGTGATTGTACGATTATTTTAAGTTCATTAAAATTGAGATTTTATCATGCAAGTGGGGTTCCATTCCTAACAGTGGAGAGTTGCTGGTAATAATTAAAGAACCTCTTTTAGTGTGACAGCACTGTTTTCTTGGTGTTATTCGGCAGGATTACCAGCTCCACTGCTAGAAATTGGATCCGGCACAGGCTAGAAGCAGCTCAACTAGTACAACCCATTTTGTTATGCCATGGTTTATGGGGGCTGCATTCCAAAATTCAATGGGGAAAAAACTAAATTTGGGGAATGGAGTTCAAAGCCATGCTTAGTGCACAAGAGCTGACGCCGAAGCAACAGGCTGATTTTGTGTCAGGGACTTTAAAGGAAGACGCCAAGTGAGAACTGCAGTTGGTAGAATCTGCAATAAAGGACACAGGAAAAAAAGTACTGGTTCCTACTACAGGGACTGTATGCTAAAGCAGCCACTAAAGCACAGCTGAGAGCCAGTTTTTTTAATTGCTGACAGCAGGCAGATGACACTGTGAGTGTTTTCATATTGAGGCTGCTAGAACTCTTTTTCAGCGTAAGGGAGATGGAGATGGAAGTGAAGAGGGGAACGATCTACTGCTGGACCAGTTGATGATGGGTTTACGAACTAGGCCCATCAAGCAAGATATACAGCAGGATGAGCGCATGACCTTCGAGGCTGCCTATAGGTAGGGTTGGGCCTTAGAACAAGAGCTGCAAGAAGGAGAAGAGTTCATCCTGGGCAGAGTCATTGCCCCAACCCCGTGACACACAGCCTCTGATCTGGAGCAACTGAAAAGCCAGATGGTCCTTTTGGCCAGCTTAATGGACGAGGTAAAAGCTCACCTTGCAGCCCAAGAGCCACCAAACCCCCACGCTCATACCTTAGACCACTAAACACGAGCCCCTCAAGAGAGACAGTGACAGGCAATAGTGCCAGCATACCAGTGGGATGCACAGGGCTGACCCATCTGCCGGAGCTGTGGTGAAGCTCCGGCAGATGAAGCACCCACAGACCATCTGGGTGTAGGGATTTTTAGCCCCCCTGTGACTGAGGGCCTAGCGGTGGGGGCAGTCACCCAAGATAAAGAGCCCACACTTCAACCAAAGTTTGCGCTGATGAGTGCCTTGATGTTTGTGTAGAGATGAATAGAAAAACTGTACCATTTGTGCTTGACACTGGGTTACAAGTAACCTTACTGAGTCTGAGCATGTTTAGGGAATATCCTGAAGGCACCCATGTGACTAGTGTGGATGAGGCCCCCTGGCTAACTCTGCTGTGCTGTGAATGGCCTAAAGATTCCCCATGTTGGATATGCCTTGGTCGACTGCATGACAGGAAGTGCTGGGTAAAGGGGTGATCACTGAAAACGATGACTGTTTAGGTACAGACAAGGGTGTACTTGGCATTAACATCATTAACTGTGTTTGGTCTTCACTCGCACAGGGTAACCACCCTAGGCTGTCAGCATTCAAAACTACACTGCCTCTTGTGGAAGGACGGGCCTGGGCACAAGTGTTTGCAGAGTGTCAATGTATCACCACCATAAGGCCCCTTCCACCCTACCAGGGCATAGTGAAAATACCACAGCAGCAACCAGTTGTCAACTCCCCCCTAACCCCACAGTCAGAGATGACTGTATGGACCCAAGTCTCAGAGGGCACCTCCAACCAGCCTTGTGCTGTGATCACACAACCCCTGTGCAACCATAACCCTTATCCCATGGAAGTCCCTCAATGGCAACCAGTGATCCAAGTGACTGAAGTGACAACAGCAGACATCCAAGCGGAACAAGAGCTCCTGTTGAACTGTGTGGTGGAGGATGTCGAGGAGGTGGAGGTGAGGCACATCAGGGCTATAGAGATTGTACAGGCTACTAAACCACATCCTGTGCTGTCCTCACGGGGGAGCGGGCTGACTCGGGACCAGCAGGATTATGTTTGGGTTATGTAATGCTCCAGCCACTTTTCAAAAACTGATGCAATGCTACTAGGGAAAATGAGTAAATGACCCGCTGTTAATTTACCTTGATGACGTGGTTGTATTTTCCCCTGATTTCCATAGCCACTTGCACCACCTGGAGGAAGTGCTCCAGTGTCTACACCAACATGGGCTGAAACTGCAGCCCAAAAAATGTAGCTTCTTTCAGAGGGAGGTGGCCTACCTGGGACACATAATCAGCGAGCAGGGGGTTGTAACCGACCCAGATAAAGTGTCCGCAGTACAAGACTGGCCTGTCCCAGAGACTGTGAAACAGGTAAATTCCTTCCTGGGCTTCATGGGTTACTATCGCTGTGTCATACCAGTCTTCTCCAAGATTGCAGTCCTCTGAATGCCCTGACCAGGGGTACTGTGATGCACGGGAAGAGGTTCCTCTGTTGAGTGGTCACCAGAATGTCAGAAGGCTTTCAACCACCCTGATAAGCCCTGATAAGTGCACCCATACTGGCTTACACAGATTTCATCCTGCATTCAGACTGTACACTGGTGCTAGCCTGGAAGGGCTTGGCGTAGTACTGGCACAAGTGCATCATGGTAAGGAAAGAGTTATTGCCTATGCTAGTCATAGCTTTCACCCCAACGAGTGCAATGACCAGAACTACAGCTCATTCAAAGACTATCTTTATGGTGCTGAGTTTACTGTCTTTACAGACAACAACCCGTTAGTGCACTTGAAGACGACTCATCTTGGGGCAGTGGAGCAACGGTG
Organism: Cephalopholis sonnerati; assembly: GCA_019142605.1. Taxonomy (NCBI): domain Eukaryota; kingdom Metazoa; phylum Chordata; class Actinopteri; order Perciformes; family Serranidae; genus Cephalopholis; species Cephalopholis sonnerati. The sequence continues at coordinate 4,039,628 of JAGQAX010000015.1, read as the reverse complement.
GGTGGCACAACTGGCCAATTTCAGATACATATTATCGAATACCGGCCAGGTGTCCAGAGCAAGAATGCAGATGCACTGTCAAGGCTGCCAGGCACGCAGGAGGGGGCACCGGTGTGTATAGATCAAGTGGCAGTCGAAGGAGGCGAGACGTGGGCAGAGCAGCAGATGAAGAACCCTGGGCTGACACAACTAAGGCAGTGGAAAGAACAACAGCTGCCATCAGTGAAGTGGCGCAACCCCCTGGTACACAGTACACAAGCTAAACTAGTACCTTTGTTTCCTGGGGAACAGGTGCGAAATGTTCACAGGAGGGCCAAGGGCAAGCTGAACATGAGGTGGCAGCCATAACTTTTTGTGGTGGACCAGCAGTTACAGGAGGGCCACCCAGTCTATGTGCTGCAACCAGAGGGTAAGGAAGCACCAACCAGAACAATGCACTGTCCAGTCGTGAATTGTGGCAGTGGTCTCAGTGTTTTCAAATCAAATCAAATCAAATTTTATTTATATGGCACTTTTCATACATGGCAGTAACACAACGTGCCTCACAGAGGCTAAAAACAACAAAGAAAACCCCGAAGACCAAGGACCCACCCCTCCCACCCTCACATGAATACACAAAACACACATATATATGTATACACACCCACTCACACAAGCACACACAGACACGGGCACAAGCACACACACACACATCCCTACAGACACTGACTAACACTAGAGAGACATGGCTGGGCACCGAGACATAAGGTGAGGAAAAAACCACAAGTGGGGGCCATCCACAATGAGAGGGACCACAGCCTGTGGCCACCAGGAGCACCGCCGCAGAGACCACTCTGGCCCGGGCAGACGGGAGGCCCCACACCAAGGTGCAGAGCCCACCAGCCACCCAGGCCAGAGCCCTCCACGGAGCAGCACCCCCACCGGTAGGCCAGACATCGCTCCCAGTGTGGTAGGCCCCCATGAGGAAACACTGGAGCTAAAACTGAAGAAAAAACATAAAAACAAGAATGTGGTAAAATAAGGTAAGAAGTATACAAAATCAGTAAAATTAATAAGACATTCCAAAGTTAACCTTAAATAATCAAAAAATAAATAAATGAATAAAAGAGATTAATTGAAAGCTTGCTAAAGTAAAATAAAATAAGATAAACTAAAATAACAGAATATCAGTTAAAAGCCATATTAAAAAGGTGAGTCTTGAGCCTCTTCTTAAAAACATCAACAGTCTCTGCAGCCCTGAGGTTCTGCGGTAGGCTGTTCCACAGTCGGGGACCATAATAACTAAAAGCCGCCTCCCTGTGTTCTAGATCTAATTTGTGGAATGGTTAAAAGGCCAGTGCCGGAGGACCTCAGGGTCCGTGAGGGTTGATATAATAAAAGTAGGTCAGACAAATAAGAAGGCCCGAGACCGTTAAGACATTTAAAAATTAATAAAAGAACCTTAAAATCGATCCTTAAACGGACGGGGAGCCAATGCAGTGATTTTAAAACTGGTGTGATGTGCTCCCGCCCTCTGGTCCTCGTCAGCACTCTTGCGGCTGAGTTCTGTAACAATTGAAGATTATAGATGCTCTTTTTGGGAAGAGAGCAGGGCATTACAATAGTTTAGCCGACAGGAGATAAAAGCATGCATCAGCACCTCCGTACTGGCCTGAGAGAGAAACGGGCGGACTCTGGCTATATTCTTCAGGTGGTAAAAACCTACCTTTGTTATGTTTTTAATATGTGGAATAAAACTGAGCTCAGAGTCAAAAATCACGCCCAGATTTTTCACAGATTGTGATGGTTTAAGATTTCGTAATTTAGGTAAAAGTCTCTCTCTCTGGTCCTCAGGACCAATGACTAAAACCTTTGTTTTGTCCTGGTTGAGCTGCAGGAAATTCTCTGCCATCCATGATTTTATATCTAAAATGCAGTTAAAAAGGGCATTAATTGGCCCTGTGTCATCAGGAGACACGGCGATGTACAGTTGTGTATCATCAGCATAACTGTGGAAACTGATGCCGTGCCTCCTGATGACATCCCCCAGGGGAAGCATATAGAGGTTAAAAAGAGTTGGGCCTAAAATTGACCCCTGGGGAACCCCACACTTAATCTCATGTGTTCTTGAGGAATAAGTATCCATACTTACAAAGAAGCTTCGGTCTGTGAGGTAAGAGGTGAACCAGTTTAAAACGGTGCCAGACAGTCCGACCAGGTTTCTCAGTCTGTTTAGCAAAATGTGATGGTCTACTGTGTCGAAAGCGGCGGTTAGATCCAGTAGTACCAAGACTGTGAGTTTATGGTTATCCAAGTTTAACCTGGTGTCATTTAAAATCTTTAAAAGGGCTGTCTCTGTGCTGTGGTTCATCCTAAAACCAGACTGATGCTTCTCCAATGCATTATCTGTATTTAAAAAATAATTTACTTGGATAAAAACCAGTTTTTCTAAAATTTTACTTAAAAATGGTAAGTTGGATACAGGCCGATAGTTACTAAGAATGGTGGGGTCTAAGTTGCTCTTCTTCAGAAGGGGCCTCACCACCGCCGTTTTAAAAGAGGTGGGGAAGACACCCGTCTGAAGAGAGCAGTTCACCATATATAAAAGCTGTTCCTCAAAGAATTCATAAAATGTTTTAAAAAATGGTTTTATTTTTATGTATGTGACTTTTATGGTTTGCTCTGATTTGTGCACCACATTTTTATTGTTTGCTGTGTTGCTGCTGTGACACTTGTGTGCTTTGACTGTGCCTGCACTACCATGAATGACTGAGTACTAGACACACACCCTCCACCAGTCATTGACTGTGCAAGACTGGAAAGAGGGAGCGGCTTGACTTAATAGTTTGAATGAGAGACAGGTGTGACCGGCGGGAGATTAAAGGGAAGAAAGACATAAATGCGGACGCCAAGCAGCAGACAGGGGGACGACACATCAGTGAGGAGTCACAGGGAGAACACGGTAGGTTCGAGAGACTGAGAGGAGTGACCAGTTGTGGAGGATAGGCACAGCAAACAGAAGGATTGGATACGGAGCCACCTATCATCGGAGCTGAAGTAAGAGAAGGTGAGAAAAGCTCATCTAACCAGAAAATCTACAGTTCAGACACTGGCTCAAGCACTAACTATTAACTATGCAGCTATGTCGCACTATGTGCCCACAACAAATTTCCCGTTTGGGACAATAAGGTTTATCCTATCTTAACTCTATTCTGCACCTAGAGCAGCTCTGCCTCTAGAATTGTTAGAAGTTTAAATGTGCGTCAGTAAGCATACTGCTTGTCTCTAGTCTAGTTTAGCTACAAATAAGAGCATTACAGACGGGTGATGATTGATCAGAGATTATTTATAAAAAAATATGGAAATGTGGAAAGCAAAAGTGAATGCTAATGTGGTATTCCATTTTCCAGTACTTAAGTTTTATTTCTGGACAAAAAAATTTTTAGGTCAAAATCTTCACAGGCCAAAGGTAGTTTTAAATGTCACGGGAAAAAAAAACTACCTGTTTTTAGAACTGAAAAGATTAGTTCACCTATTCTTGAGAATCGGGACAAATCATGTCCTACCAAAAAAAACCCAAAACCTTAAAATTATAACTTATCAACACACTTATTCTGTTTCTCCACTGGATTTGTAATTCAAGAACGCAGAACCCAGCTTAATGTGAGTGACTGTAGCCTGTGTGTTTAATCATGGGTCGGTGGCAGGACTTTTATTTATGGGTGTGGGCGGGTGCAGTTAAAACTTCAGCATAATGATGGGTTACGAGGTGTTTCTAGTACTAAGCCTTATGGGTATGGGCAGGCGTGGATTTTCAAAAATGGACCTGTGCGGGACTCTGCATCAAAGGGGTTAGCTATATCCCAAGGATTCCTGTCTCACTTCCTGATTTCCAAAAAGGCAGGAATGCTACTCAAGTACTGCTAACCTTTCTCTATTTTGATAAATTCATTCAATAATATTTCTATTAGGTGTGTCTTAACCATAACAGGCTGACTCCCTAGCCCTTCTAAATCCAAACTAAATAAGAATGATGTTTTAAAATTGAATATTTGATCAGCATTAAAATGACTTATAGCAATGTTGAAGAATAAAATGGCTCCTCACTACAACTACTGTGAAATTTTTAAATACATATACATACTAGTAAAAATATTTTTGTCAACTCTGTAAGGTATCTGCTCTGTCAGAGCTCTCCTCTGACATCCATTATGATGAAATCACTGGGAGGTTGGCCAATTACAAAGTTTAACAGTCAAGACTCGGATCTTTTAAAAATCTTTCATAGCCTAATTGAAGAGTAAAAATCCAAAAAAAACAGAAAAAAAGTTAATTTTCAAGAATGAGTATGTTCATTTTTAAATATGTCAATTGAAAGAAAATAGTTATATAGTAATACTGATAACTGATTTATCAAATAAGCACATTTTTTCCAAGTGTATATAATCAGTACCAACTTCTTCTACAACACTGGAGTTTTGGACTAAGTGTTGGACAAAACAAGCTATCTCAAACTGTCAGCTTGGGGTCAGGAACACTGCTTTTTTGACAGTATTATAATAATAATAATGATAATTATTATTATTATTATTATTAATAATAATAATAAGAAGAAGAGGAAGAATCAGTTAAGCAAATAGTTGATATGAAAGCAAAGATGTGAATTTGTGACTAAATTCAACAAATTATTCTGCAACTGTACATGAGAAATAGTTCTATATTAAATGAAGTTTGAATTTCAAAACAATAAAAATATAGATTTTTTTGAATGGGGCTAATCTTAGTGAAATTACTGTATTTTGTGTTCTCTTTAGTTGTAAATCCAAATACAATCACAAAAAAAGGTGCGGCATGTAAAAGACTTGTTGTCGATGTGTTGCTGTACCTTCGCATGTGATGTTTGCCTGGGCCAGGCCGAGCTGCAGCACAGAGCGGTTCACCATCAGAGGCTCTCTGATCACCTGGATTCCCTCATTCCCCAGGAGGTTCTCACCCAAATCCAGGGCCTGCAGGACCGTCAGCATGGGCTGAAAGACACCATCATCACAGCTCTTACCTTTCACTTAACACTGCTGAAACTAGAGCCAGGTTCAGGTTGGACCAGGTACCAACAAAAACTGAAGACTTTTAATCAGTATGTGACTTAACCCAACAATGAAGCTTTAGAGGCTGTAGTGTGTATACTTTCAGTGTGGAAAAGCTGATAAGTTTTATTCATTATTATTATTATTATTATGCAGTGATAATTATTCCTTTTTAAATGTTCCCTCTCATGTTAAATGTTTAGAACTTCTGTTTCCACTCTCCAGAGCCACATGAGCATTGAAGGTTGATTAGCTGGCGCATAAAGCTGGGGGTGTCTGGGGCGCAAGAGGCCCATGTTGCCCAACAGCTTGACGAGGAACACGCCACCCACTCCTCAGTTGCCCCCTCGCCTCGCCACCCTTGTTAAACTCCTCTGGTCACTGCTCTAAAGAGAGAGGGAGCGCGGGGGCGGAAAAGAAGCCAGGAAGGCAACCAACAGACCCGGAGAGCGTCTTCTTCTGAGTTAATTTGCACCACGGTGACAACAAACACACTCAAGAGGGTCCCCCCCTTTTTCCTTGCTGAGTCGCAGCACACAGAGGCACCGCCACATCCAACGCGTGGCGAGAAGCTTCTCCGGTGAAGAGGGGAGGAGGAGAGGGAGGAAGAGCATCTCGAATGGATATGCACGAGGGATAATAGCAGACAATTAAAGAGGCGACTGCACTGTTGAGAGTGTGTGAGAGTCGAGCATGGTTGAAGCCTGTCAAACGTAAACCACAGGAGGGTTAGAGTGAGAAGTTTGAGGGGGGTAAGAGTGTGAAACCACCAAAAACACAGTATGCTTTCACACATGACATACTGGCTTTAAACAAAAAAACAGCGGAACACACAAAGTAGGAAAAAAACAAGGGCCCTGCATGACATATTCACCTCAGGATTTTTCTAATTACTTATTTTTAACAAAGAGTAAATTTTCACATCATTAGCCAAATTCTAGAAGTGGAAGTGGATTTTGGTCCACATGTGCTCCCCAACAAGCCACGAGGACAGAGGGAAAAAGCACATACACCAACCAGAAAGGTTAATAACAGCTCTCCTCATCATCATATTCGACACGACCAGCTACGGGTCTAATTATCATCATTATGGCCTGCAAGGACATCTACTTATCCCCATGACTGGCAGGCCGCATGAGCACCCCTGCTTAACACACATCTATTATTTAATCAAACTGTTCCTTCTTTTGGTAGCACTGGAGGAGACAGGGGAAGTGTGTGTGTGTGTGTGTGTGTGTGTGTGTGTGTGTGTGTGTGTGTGTGTGTGTGTGTGTGTGTGTGTGTGTGTGTGTGAACATACAAGGCAGGCCTTTAATTTCTAGCCTTTTGACTTCCACAATCGCCACTCACATGACAGGAAGGTGCAGTTTATGCTGCCAATCAGGCGGAAGGAATGCATGTTATTAGGAGTGTACAGTGAAATGTGTGGAGGCGGGACTATTTCAGAAGGGGAATTCTCAGGATGAGGCCAACGCTCTTCATCCTCAGTACCGGATAAAGGGAAGCAGGTATCAGTTGGACATTTTAACTCAGTTTAACTAACCTAATAGGGCTGTTCTGATCACTTCATTGTCAGGGATGGAATCAAGCAGATATCTTTCAAAGTTTAGTTTGAAATTCCCTGTCTCTGTTTCCTTTCTTGATAGTGTGTCCTTCCTGAGCTGTGGTGGAGGGACAGTAACATGAAGAGAAAATTTGACACTAAAAAGACAGTTCCTTTTGAAGTCATCCATCTGATTTGTCTCCCAGCAGTACTGGACGTTGATATTTGATTGAATATAGGTTGTTATGTCCGGTGACCAAATTTCAATGTCAGGACATTGTTTTATGCCAATGTCAATTTGACATAGGATACTGATGACAGATGACGTTGATATTTTTGGGGGGTTTTAAGTTGAGTTGTTAGGTAACCAAAATCCAGCGTCTTCCAAATGTCTAATGCCACAGTATATTCTCATAGAATGGTACGTATGTTCGTACGTATGTATGTGTAGTTTGTATAATATCCTACGAACAAAGTCTGTTTTTTTGGTGACCCATCCACCACCCCAACCTGCCTCCTGCCTTATTAATGCTTGGGATGCTTCCTTGTTTCCTGCCTTCAGTGCATTGATCACATGATGACAGCCTTTCAAAATACATGGGATATGTATGAGTTTCGGTGCACTGCTTTTTGTAGGAAAACATAAAAAAAATTGGTGAGAGCAGTCTGTATGTCAACATCATCTTGATTTAGAACAATAACATTTAGTCGTGAGGTGTGGAGAACAAAATCCAACGTCTGTATAATGTCATAATGTTGATGTCAACATGAAATTTTAACATTATCAGACATTTAAAATATCGTTAACCAGATTTTCATTCCAACATCTGTTTAACATAAGAGTCCACCGTATTTCTCATATCGACGTCTGGTGCCAGCTGGGAGACTGGTGACACCTCATGTTAGCTTGAGTGAATTTAGCATGGAATGAGGGCCATGGATTTTATCTCACATTACTTACATTAGAACAGTGTTAGGATCAAGTCACTTAAAGGAGAAGTCCAGTATTTTGCACTTTGAGCCCCATTCCTGGGTTGTTTATGATGAAATAGAGTGGTTAAGACCAAAATCTTGACTTTTGTTCCTTCTCTGAGAATTTGAGAGAATTTGGCTTTCCCCTGCCTGGCTTAACACTGCTGTCTATGGCCATGTGTAAATCTGTCCTAAAACCACCTTAAACATTTGTTTTCAAAGCCATGAAACTCACCGAGTGGTCAGTGGCGTTCATTGATTTATAAAAATCGTAGCAAACTGTGGTTTCTGTGATGATTTATTTGACATTTTGTCCATGAATTGATTTTCTACAGGAAGCCTCATTGTCCGTTGGTAGTAATCCACCACCAGAAATGGAAAGGGGATTGTTTACGACAAGATTGTAGTCACTGTAGTCTTTTAGCTCAGCGAAAGTGCCGGCTCGACAGTCACTGACTCCCGCAGTTGCTGACCACAAAAAACTTGCCCATTATTACTCGCTTGCAAACAACCTTCGCAGTACGATGCCTTTGAACACAATGCCAACCTTCTTCTGCTTTTTTCTGTGTCCCATTACACTGCAATGGTTTCCTGCCGGTTGGCGACACTCACGTAAAGGAGCATTATTGCCAACAAGTGGGCTGGAGTGTATAACGCTTCAGGGTCAAACAAACAATCAAGCAGAAGTTTACACACGGGTGTGAGGCAGCTGAAAAAATAGTTCCACAATCGAGATGAATAGCGAACACACGGATGGAAACCACGGTTTGCTACGATTTTTATGTTGGAACATCAACGAACAACACTGACCACTCAGTGAGTTTCATGGCTTTGAAAACGAATGTTTAAGGTGGTTTAAGGACAGATTTACACATGGCCATAGACAGCAGTGTTAAGCCAGGCAGGGGAAAGCCAAATTCTCTCAAATTCTCAGAGAAGGAACAATCGTCAAGATTTTGGTCTTAACCACTCTATTTCATCATAAACAACCCAGAAATGGGGCTCAAAGTGCAAAATACTGGACTTCTCCTTTAATAAGTTAAGGGTTCAACACAAAAGTTACCTGTTAGTTTTCCTTAAAACCACAAGTTACAAGTTATTGTAAGAATGAGTGATGTTGGCATAGTTAAGATAGCAAGCAAATTTTTATCAAATTATTATTATTAAAGTTATCTGGTGAAGAAAACATGGGCCTCATAATGCTTCCTGGATGGATCCTACAGCCTGCCCAATAAGAATTTGCATTTCCTAGGATAGCAACCTGCCCAAATACAAATTGGCCTTTCCAACATCTCTCCTCACACTCTGTAGATTTTGTGTATCTTTGTAGTGTTAATGCGACAAATAGCACAAATGAGGATAATGCAGCAACAGTCTCTCCTTGAAGGCATTCAGTGTTGCACTTGATTGTACACACGAAAATGACAAAAGTAGTTTCTTGAAGTAAAAAAGATAGCTTGTGACAGTTGAGATTGATCTTTACTTCTGTTTTTAAGGGGTTACAATGCACCAATGGCAGCTTGTGTTTTCTTCTACAAGTTTCTGATGCAGATGGAGGAAAGAAAAGGTCTGCTCTTTGCCATTAGAATAAATGCATTTACTGAGTGTTGGCATTCATTGATTTTGTTCTAAACTAAAAGCCAACATTATGGTTCTCACCAGAGCCTTGGCCAGATGAACCATGCCATTTGCAGTGATCTGGTTGTTCCTCAGCAGTAAGACCTTCACACCTGCTGCCTGCCACCTCAGACCATCACACAGCTCCTCCAGACCTGGATAGTGAAAAAAATTAAAAAGCAAACATCAAGTTGTGGTAATTAGTTGAACAGATTCAACAGAACGTATCATATTTGAAAGCTAAATAGTATTGAGATGTTTCATTGTGAGCTCCAGTAAAAATGAGGACAATAGTTTAATGGCTAATATTTTTTACAGAACTTCATCAAGTAGATAATAAATTGTCGCTGACATTTCTAGTTACTTTTGCTAAATTTCTTGTCTATTTTGCAAGTCTTGGTGGTGCTTTTTGTGGTTGTCATTGGTTCGTGGTGGCATGTGACTGTGGGTCACTCATCAGAATGAGATTATCAACTTGCCAGTTTGTAAACTCTGCTGACTTCTCCTAGCTAGCTGCTAGCTTGCCAGGTCAAGGTTTTTTATATGTCAGCTTCAGTAAACATCGAGGAACAGATGGAGAAGATGGGCACCTGAAGAATTAGCATCCTGCTAGCAACTGTACAGACTTTGGATAATAAACTCTGTGCTGCATCATTTTCTAATGGTATATCAGGAACTGTAAAATCCATTGATTCACTGATGATCAAAAATCTAAGCTAAATCCTGGACATTCAACAAGGTGGCTTTTTTTCTGTATGCTGATCTGACAGAGCAGAGGACACTGGAGAGATAAGGAGAGAAGGTGTGTGCTTTATGGTGAATCAGGACTGGTGTGTTTGTGGGAATATGAGATATTGTCCTGTTCCTGCTTGCCCAGGTGGTACGAGCACTCTTGATCACTGCTATACACTGTTCAGAGGTGGCTGCAAACTGGTGCTGCCTGCATTTGGGAGGAATTCTCATCATGGTCAAGATATATAAATAAACTACAATGCATGCAACCAGTGGTGTAAGACATGAAGCCAATCAAAGTCTGGAGCACATTCCAGGAAGAAGCCACTGTTAACATTACATATGGCATCAATGAATTTACTGAGTCTGTGGTGGTTTTAATTTGTAAACTATAGAAGCAACTGTACCTGAAACTTCAGTGAGGACCCCTCCCACTGTTTTTACCTATCCTATTGTTTTGCTGTTTTTCCTTGTAAGCTGCTGGCAGGCAATTTTAGTCGGACCATTGTTTAATTAGCAAAAACTGAACAAGGGCTGGAAAGGTTACTAATAGTTAATAAGATTATGTGTCAGAATTGCAAACAACTTCCTGAGAACATTTGCTCTGCCTCTCGTTCACACAAAGTAAATTTTGAAAATTGGGGAATGTATTTTGCAACAAAACAACTTTGCCTCATGTTTTAAGGCATAATGCAACATTCTGGAAACTACACTTTCTTGCTTTCTTTCAGAGAGTGAGATGTGAAGATGATCGAGAAAATGTTATATTTTGTAAATCCTTCTAAAACCAAAAATTTTCATTTTACATTTCCGTTTTATGAAAAAATACTTTCCCATTTTTTTTCTAGAATCTTGATTACATCAATTAAAAAACAATCACTTAGTAATATAGTAATTAATTGCTTTTTGTGCACTTCACACATTGAGTGTTTGTGACACATAAAAAAAGCTGAGTGTAAAAAATTGTGAACTCTGACCTGTAAATTTGCATCTTCAAGGAATAGTTTAACGTTTTGGCAAAAATACTTATTCAAGGTTTTACTGAGTGAGATGAGAAGACTGATATGAGTGATATACAATTAGTAAAACAACTTGTGAATGTACTTCCGAAAAGCCCTGCTCACATGACTCTTGTGTGCCATGTTGGCCTTTTTGTGACAAAGCCAGTTGGAGTTGATCTGCCACATCTTTTAACTCCAGCAACAGCATGTAACAGTGATTACAAATGTACTGATCATCTCCATTTCACCTGAGCTTCTGCGATATCATTGTAATAATGTTCCGCTGGAACCACATACAGCCAGCAGACTGTCTGTGGTTTTAACGGGTCCAGTGAGTTCCTCCAGAGCTAAAGTATAGTCATGCGTCACCTCTAGGGTACCAATTATTTATTCAACTTAAAATGTCTAAAAGTTGAATAAGACAGTGACACTGGTAATGTTTTTTTTGTGATGTTTTCTTTTGCGAAGATACTCTACTAATGACAGTGTTTGCCTCCTCATGCGCACAGCTTCCACCAAAACTAGCTCACCTCGACATTGTTTTGTAAGAGCACTGTTGCTGCATTCTGGGCTTAACTCCACCCAAGATGACTGTGATTGGTTTAAAAAGAACAAAAAACAAGCCAGAATATTTTTTACCCTATAGCATAAAGATGATTAGTGATTTCAGACCTTTCTGTAGCGCTGACAGGGTGCTGTGGAGATAGTTCTGGCTATACAAGACTATGAATTCAGTACAGAGCTGAAGTCGGGACACGGTTAGCTTAACTTATCATAAAGACTGGAAGCAGGGTAAAACAGCTAGCCTGGCTCTGTTCAAGATTAAAAACACAGCTTCTACACCTGTTTTTCAACTTTAAGACTTGATCTTTCTCAAAATTATTCTTACTCTCTAGTACTCTTGCAGACCCATATTGTGATGAAGACATGACTTTTTAGAAATCAAATTTTGCCCTTCACATCTTTGAATAAATATACACTTTTTGTTCTAGATGAACGTCCTACCAGCATCTGCCACAGCATTGCTGCTGAGCTCCAGTGTGTGTAAAGTGGTGTTGTAGCGTAGCAGGTCTCCTAACTGCAGGGCATCCTGATAGCTGTTCAGCAGGTTGTTGGTGAGGTAGAGCTCTTGCAAAGCCTTGTTTGACTTCAGTGCACCAACTAAAAGCAGCAGCAGAAGAGAGAATCAGGAACGTTACTCTCTTAAAGTACAATTAGTCTCCTCAAACTTTACTATTGGTTTGAATGCTGCAAGACAAATACTAGCAAACATGTAGTGTGAATTTAACATTTGTGTAATTTGTCTGATTTATAAATACTGAATCAACTTTTTTCAGTGCTTTTTCCCATTTAGAAAATAGATATTCAAGGAAGATTTAAGATGTAAGCAAGTGATACCAGGCAGGTAAATTCTGGTTTAGAGTCCTGTGCAGGACTGTTTTATTAATCCTGCTTTGTGCCTGCTCCTGCTGGATTGACCATGACTGTATATTCCAGTCCATATTTGCAGTTTGCATGTCTGCTCCTGCCAGCGCCTGTGGCCTGGGTGCTCCATGAAGGCGATGACATATGTACAGCATACAAGTTTCAGTTACAGCTGGCGGGGGCTGAATGTAATTATGTATTTATTGCAATCCTAACCTGCACAAATGCAAATTCTGTGTCATGTTTTTAGGTAAATCACACCTGTGACTGTGAGTATAAATTCATTCATGGTTTTTGTCACTTCATTTATTATCTTTAGTAGAATGGCCAGAGCATTTGAAACAGCTGCAAACCGCCAGCAAACAAAGATGGCTAGCAGAGAGACAGACTTCATTCCAACGAACCACGGGACCCGCAGTTTATTTGTCAACCGCTTTCTCCCGCGAAATTTGTGTTGGATCCTGCAGGACCCACAGAGTCCCAATCCCACTGCAGTCCTCTACTCTGATTGTCACAGCATGACATGCAACAGATGTTCCTGTGCTGGAAATCTAACAATGGATGTTGCGGTGTGTGTGTTTACCACTCAGGCTGTTCTCACATTTTTTTCATATGTTATCCTACAGAAAGCAGCACACCCAAATTCATACATATCCCACATATTCTAAAAGGCTGTGATCACATGACCAATGCGCTGACAGCAGTGAATAAGGAAGCAGTCCCGAGTGCTTGTAAGGTGGCAGGTTGGGGTGGTAGATGGGTCACAAAAAACTTTCCCCTGAGTTGCGTGTTCGGATCCATAAGAACTTTCTTTTCCTTAACCTAACCACAGTAACTTTAATTGCCTAAACCTAAGCTCTGTAACTTTACCTTAATTACTTAACAGAACATCTAGGGCATAGCGTCATTTGTGGGATGCAAATTTATAAGATACCGTATGAACTGTTATGCATGGTTGTTGGTGGGAATTCAAGTGGGGACAAGGTGCTTTTCACAGGGATAATGTGAAGCTCTTCCATGTTGCACACAACTGCTGAAGCTCCTTACTGGAAGGCAAAATGATTGCAGGCATAACCTCAGAACAACAGAGAAGTCAATAGTGATGAGGACTGGATTGTATGAAAATTTGCTTTTCTAACTTTGTATGGACCCCCCCTCCCCACCCCCCAGTTATGAAACATAAATTGCTTTACATTTATATTAGATATGATGCATTGTACACGTATCTCCTCTGACTGTCAAACATGGGGCCTCCGGGTTGTCGCAGTGATAGACTGATTGATGGTGAGTGAACTTGAGCATGAAAACGAGAGCACAGCAGGACTCGCCGCCTCCTGCAATTACTGTGGTGAAGATCAAGTGGCACTCCTTCACCATTCTAACATGAATAGGCTATTGTTGAAGCCAGAGTTGTGACTCGTCAGCACAGGGGACCTTACAAAACACCTGTCAACTTTCAAGGCCTTCACTTCAAAATATTATGTTCACCATTGTGAGGATTTTTTCATTATGGTTCTTTATCACGTCTTTTATGGTGTTTTGGAGAGATATCTTGTATTTATGTGTGTGTTGTGGGTATGCCCTGTGTATTTGAGTAATGTGTACTGTACTGCAGTACACATCTGTTCGTGTTGCCTGGGCCCTCACTGCCCTTGCATCCAGATCAATGCTGCAGATTTGATCAAGCCTGTTGGGCTGCATGTGGAATGCCAACATTGTCATCAGGCACAGTGGGAACCAAATGGTGGAATCGGTGGGATTGATCCGGTCGAGTCGACCGCGAGCGCCCAATCCTGCAATCAGAGGCCCCTCCGATCGAAGGCAATGATCCTCAGCTGGGACCCCCTGCCAGGAGGGAAAAAGGGGAGGTGGTGGTGGGCTCGCTCAAGGCAGAGAGGATGGGATGGGATGGGATGGGATGAGAGACGAGCAGGGAAGGAGGAGGTGGATTGTGAGACCCTAGAATATCAAAAAGATCCAGGAAATGGCTGAAAATGTTGGAGGAACAAGTTGCTATTGGGAAGAGTGGGCAGCATACTGTGTCCATTTGGTTCTTTCTCTGCTCCCAGCTGAGAGGAGATGAGAGGCTGCGTTCACTGATTTTTCTGTCCCAACCATGAGTTACAGGGATTGTTTTACCATGGCACTTGATCATGGACTAGATTTTAAAAAAACGCGATGGGAGGTGCCGAAACGCTGTCTGTATAAATGGAACAGCCGGCAGTGCAGGATAGTGGGCAGCATGGATGTAACATTATGGCAACATATTCTGTATGTGACCCACCACAGGATATTTAAAACGTAGTTGATAGCAGTTAGCAGCTAACTCAATAAAGAAGAAAAACAGCAGCCAAAAATGTGCACAATTTGCGAAAACAATGAGGTCCAAGAGCTCTTTACCTTCATAGTGTAACATCTAGTCCCTGAGTTTAGTTATGCTTTTCTGTCTGTGTGAAATTTTGATTACTTCCTGTTTTATTTTGTATTTACCTCTGCCTCTCATTTCACATGTTCACTTCCTGTCCTCCTGTTTTCCCGCCTTTTGTGATTACCTGCCCCGCCCTGATTAGTGTCACCTGTGTCTCATCATCCCATCTCCCCTATTCTATTTAGGGCCCATCCACACGAAGCCGTGTCAGGGGGAATACGCCAAAGTATTTATGCGGTTCAGCCTTTCGTCCACACGAAGCTGGCGTTTTAGGGGGGCGAAACCGCATCTTTTTGAAACCGGGTTCCAGAGTGGATAAATCTGAAGACGCCGCCTTAGCGTCTCCGTGTGTACGGCCAATACGCAACTTTTGGCCAGCGATGATGTCATAGCCCCACCTCTCTAACCTCTGACTTTACCCCGGCAGGAAGCCGTGCCATCACAACAACAACAGTGGCGGATTACAGACAGCAAAAGACAACTATTTACATTACAGTTTGTTTACAGTTCTCTATTCTTCAGCTGGGAAATAAAAGGTGGAACACACCACCTTTTATAGCTCAAACAGGATCATGTGATCACACCTCTGCCATCTCTGACAGCCATCTCAAAGCAACCCAGCACGCTAGCAATTAGCTCGCCTTGCTCCGTTAAAATATAGTAACATGTCCCGAGCTAGCTTAAGGTAAACATCTGCTCCTTCTAAAGATGATTTATGATCTCTGATGACTTATTAAGAGATACTAACACATCATTCAGTATTAACTGTAGCTCCATGTAAAGTGAATAAATGGGATGTTTCCCAGCTAATCCTCCGCTCGTCTGCGTTAACCACACAGTTTATATGTTTTTATAACTTGTGATTTATTACAAACTGTTGTGAGTGAAACATGAAGCTGAATTTAGCAGCAGACTTCAGTCATAGTAATATAAAGTAGGAGGAAAAGAAGTACTTTTGGCATTCACGTGTTTATAGGATATAAAAGTATGATAAATCAGTAACACATTCTCAGCCCTAATGACTAAACACATATTTCACAGTGTGTTGCTGAGCTTATTTTCTAATGTAGCGAGTGAGCAGAGTGCTTACAGAGTATCTTGACCCTTAACTAAAGACTGGCCATCATGACTGACCAAAACACCAGCTGGTCTTAAAGCTTTGTGCATTCTCCAAATGTGACCTGTACAGTATGCTGCTAGTTTGAAAGTGTGTGAATTGTGTGTCTAGTGAAAATAAACATGACAACGACAACAACTTCTCAAACAGTATTTTATTATTATTATTATAATTAAGTATATAGTGCAAACTAATCACAATGATTGCCCGCAGGACAGATAAGTGACCACTCGTCCCCGGCCACTCCGGCGTCCGGTGTCCACTGCTTGTCTGTACTTCGTGCGAATATTTTTTTAATTTGGCGGTGATCTGAGATTTTGATATGCCGGTAACGTCGTGCGGGAAATCTTTCTCTGTCGGTTTTGCATACTGTGCCTGAAACGAGTCCATTATACCGGCCTACTTCGACTGACACGGCTCCCAATCAACGTGTTGTTGAAGTTTACTGGCTCTGTAATCCAGCGTGACTCGAAGCAGCAGCTCGACTTCGTCTTCAGTCCAAAACAAAGTCTCTGTTTTCTCTCGTGTGTTGGAATTTGTTTTGGCCATCTGCTTGTTGTGCTTGTGCTTCTTCTTCTTCTGTTTGTATACACCGCGCAGGCTTCTTTGCATGCTCCGCGTCTTCTTCTCCGGTTCAGAGCTGTATGCTGCGTTTTTTAATGGCGCGCCATCTCCTAGATGGCATATATACTGCAGCCTTTTTATGCGGTTTCAGTGGCTTGAACCGGCTTCGTCTTTACTCCTGCATTTTCGAAGCTGGCTCCGTGTTTACGGAACACTATTGCAATCCGATCATTTTCTTTGGCGGTTTCAAAAAGATGCGTCTCTGTGTGGACATGGCCTTAGTCAGTGTACTTCCCTTTGTTCTCTGCCAGTTCGTCTTTTCAGTTATCTGTAAGCACCCCAGCCATTTTTCCTCGTGTCAGTTCATAGTGGTTTTTTGATCCAGTTCTGTTTTTTGACCCTGATTTCTGCCTCAACAATTTGGACAACTTTGCCTTATCTGACTGCTTACTTGTGTACTGAACCCCTGCCTTTATTAAAAGGATTACTGCTTGGAGATTCTGCTGTGTTGAGTCCTGCTTGTGAGTCCAGAACTACTGTCAGTCTTAACACATAGCAGAGGACGAGATAAGCTGCCATATAACAGAGTCAGTAAATGATTGTCATTGCCATGTTAATAAAACACTGCCGACACATCCATTGTATGTCACACTAGAGGCCAGCGCTGTGGTGTTAACTTAAAGCCCATCACACGTCTTTTAGTGCCGTGATGCTGGCACACTGGAGTGGAATGATGCCGCTGTTGTTTGGTTCTGTGTATAAATGCAAAGGTGGCATAAAAATCTGTGTAAAAAGGGTTAGTGCTGGTCAGAAGGAACAAATGTCGCCCACAGTCACTGCTTTGTTTTTTGTTTATTTGAAATGGCACTTAATTTGTGATTAAAAGAATGTGTTAGTATGTTAAGTATGTGTGTACAAGTGTGTGTGTGTATGTATGTGTTTTTGTAGTGGCATGTGAGCTTAATATGTGTGTAGAGATCAAATATACAGTGAAAAGAAAAAAATAGTTACGTGTCTCTCAGTTTACATTTTTGTTCAAGAGACTGCTCCAAATTGTTAAGTGAATATAGTGTGTGTGTGTGTGTGTGGGTATGTGTGTGCATGCATGCATGCGTGTGTGTGTGTGTGTGTGTGTGTGTGTGTGTCCTGGCTGCCAGAGCCTTTATAGATGTGTGCAGCGGTGTGTAAAGTGACAGGTAAGAGATTAGGCCTGTAATCCGGGTCCAGACCTGCAGAGAGGGTCACAGGTCAAAATCTGGTCCTGCTGGCCACATGACACACCCACCCACACACACACACACACACACACACACACACACACACACACACACACCTACACACACACACACACACACACACACACACACAAGCAATTTTCCCACACTAAGCACTCTGAGTATTACTCATGTCAGTTTGTTAAATCATCATAAACAATTGTGGACTGTGAATATAAATTCATACATGCTAGCATTTGTTTGCTCTGTGTGTGTTTGTGTGTGTTTGTGTGTGTGTGTCATACCCAGTGTGTATAGTGGCATGCCACTGAGCTGGGCATTGTGCAGGTGCAGCACTGTGAGCCGGCTGGTCAGCAGAGCATTAGCTAGAGACTGGGCTGGGTAGTCAACCATAGGGACATTACACACATCCAGTCTGGACAGACGCACACTCTGAAACACACATACTCGTAAAAATGTATTAAATTAAATGAATACACACTCAAAGAACAGTTCAAAATCTAGCAGGGTGTCTAATCCGCCCCAAAGTAAAGAAAGAACTATGTATGGTGGAGGAAAAAGCTTCACTATCATTCAGATTTGTGACCGGCCTGTCTATCCTCTCTGACACCAAACACTGAAGAGAAATCAGGAGGAAGAACAAAATGCGCCTGAGTGATTGGACAGTCAGGTCAGTGCTGTAGGATGATGTGGAGAGTTGGTTGGGGCAGATATGAGTTTGAGATAGCACTGGAGACAGATGTAGGAGGTTTGAATTGGGGGGGGGGGGGGGGGACATATATAGGTTTTGTGGGCTTCAGGGGGTTCAGATTTTTGATCATGTATTTATCATTCTTCCTTGTCAAAAAATAACATTGAAGTACCACTGAATTATATCGCGCCGGTTATTGTTTTATAACAATTATCATCAATAAATAAAGCAGCCTACAGTGCGTATTTTTAATACATTATATCACGTTGTATCACCTCCATGCCATTGCATATGTGTTATAAGGTGACTTATCAGATGCAGTAAATCTACATCTTAACGTCACCATCGACTGCTTAAACTAACTAACTGCTCAACTAACATTTGCAAACTCATATGGTTAGTAAAAGTTATTTTCTGCTTAACATGAGTGTTAGGTGACCTTACTTTGTACAGTTATATTGAAATGTATATTTATAGTGTACTGTATTTTATTTATATTGTACCATCCTGTCACTGGTGAACTTTGATCAGAAGACCGCTAATGAATTAATGAATGAATAAGGTTTAAAATTATGTTTTCACACATTTCTACCATGCACGTTATCAAAACACCAACTTTGTTTATGGCAGAGTGCACTCCCATCAATATAGCAATGCTGATATCTTTCCCTGTACTGCTTATATTAAAGCACGCGATTAACTTTTAGGGGGAACGGATGGAATAAGTCCTGGCAATGGAGATGAGGTCTGAGCCAGAGCTCTGCAGCTAGACCCTTCTCAACCAGTTACATGTAATTGATTTTCACAATAAATATAGCTAATTGTAATCACTTACAGTTACTGAGAAAAAAATATGTAATTAAAATACCGCTGCTAATTAAAATGTTGGTGATTATAAAGGAGTTACATCCAAATCTATATTTTTCAGTTAAAAGTTTATATGTAGAATTTAATGTTCATTCTGTTGCTTTGCATCTTTTCAGCATTTTCTTACTGCATAGTCTTTTTTCGACATTATTTGGCTTTATTGCCCAGTTTAAAACATTCTTTTGGAAAGTAATCAAATGTAACTGCATCTGCGTGGAATTAATATCATATTATGCCTGCGTACTCTTATCCTGGCTCACTTGTAGATGGAGACTTGAAATAGAATGCTATTCAATGTATATTACAGTAGTTGCCAGACCTGTTACAAACTCCCATTGTCCAGTGTGTATCATACTGCAGAGAAGGATGCCGTGTCTGACGCCAGCATTCCACTGACAAAGCATTGGTATTTGACGAATTGGGTTGGTGCTCGCTTTTAAAAGTGACACGTCTAATGCATATCAAACCCCATGACAGGAGCCTCTCTGTGTCGGTTTCTGATGCCAACATCACTGATAAAGTGGCAGTATTTGATGAGTTGGAAGTGAGAACAAGCTGGACAGTGAGGCCTGAGTGTGTTGCCCTCCAGAGATAAAATTAATCTTGGTCACATTAACTCACAAAACAGAAAACTGTTTTCCTAAGGTAGTTTGCCAGTTTGACAAAGCATGTCAGTTCTCTTAACAAGCATCAGATTACAATGCCAAAGAACTGAAGATACCAAAGCAGTGAAAACTGTTTAAAAGTAAGTTCATTTCAAGAACTCCTCAACGGTTGGCGCAGAGAGAGATTCCTTATTTTGACAAAATAATCTTAACTCAAAGTCATGCTCTGAGTCCTTACATTGTGTTCCTCATCCTGTCCCGCTTTGATCACACAGACACGAAAGTCAGTCAGTGGTAACATTTGGACTGATTGTTTCTCACCCCACAGCTAATCAGTTATGCCTGCTAATGCTATCTGTGATGCTGCAGTAATGCTGCATGTGTTTTTTGATGTGTTTATGCTGGTGTTCGCAGTGGGAGAACTTCTCACCCTGTTTGCTCTGCCCTGCATCTTCAAACCATGTAATGTGCAACAAACTCACTTTCTAGGATGTACATTATCCCCCAGAGAAAGCCTACAAGAAAAGATTACTATTCCACTGCGTCAGCCAACCTGCTTTATCAAATGAGCGAGGGCCCTCCAACACAATGTTCCCATACTGCTGTTGTCAGAAATGTCAAGATGGGTTGTAGATTCATAGTACAAAATCATATCCAGCAAGGATGATGCTCCCTGGAAGAGAAAAAAATGGTGAGGAGAAAAAAAAATGAAGAAAGCAAGGCCCCAAATTTGACAGGAATGTTATGAAGTTCTTTTGGAAAGAAAAAAAATAGCCTCTAATCTGATACAGGGGAAGGCCTGAATATGAAACTGTATTGGAAGAGCGAAGATGAGGAAAATAAGTTTTGCTCATAAAACTCACATTTTCTTCCAGTTGGGCTGCCTGCAGATTGATGAAATCAAAGTGCAGCGATTTCAGAACGACTTCCAGAGCTTCACAGGAGCGGTGGTCTAATCGCTCACCTTGATAGAGGCAAGCAATCAAACGGAAGATAATTGGGAGGCTGTTTGCTAACAGGCGAAATTGCACATCTCTAAATGCGCTTTATCCTTTTTTCTGAAATGAACATTTCAGCAAAAAATCACGACAAAACAACTTCCTTTATGGGCAAAGTTTATCCATGAGCGTGTGTATGTTTTCTTTTAATAAAGTTGTGAGATTTAATGAGAAACAGAGAAAGAGAAATAATGACAGCGCGTGTTAGAAGGAACACGATGCAGTTTTTCATGATTGGACTTCCAAGATGTGAATGCTCAAGTGTCCATTGATTACTGACTGCCTGCACAACACTGGAATCAATAGAAGAATGTACTGTATACAGCAACTGAACTGCCAACACCTCAAAATGTAGTCTGATTACTTTACCTCAAAGTCTGTGAATGTGGAATGAACAATTCATCAATATATAACAATAACAACAAAAACAACAACAACAATAATAATAATAATAATAATAATAATAATAATAATTATTATTATTATTATTATTATTATTATTGTTATTGTTATTATGTGTGTGCGTGCAGTGTGTGTGTGTGTGTGTGTGTGTGTGATGTATAAGAATGTATAAAAATATCCTTATTTAACAGAACCCAGAGGGCAAATTATTTACATTTACTTAAGTACAGCCATAAGTTACATGTAGTTAGAGTATTTCCATCTGATGCCTCTCAATCCTTCAAAACATTTGACAATGTAGTAAACTGTGAAGAATTATAATTGATTAAACAACCCAACAGTATAGACAGGTGTCAAAAGCTCCACCTTGACAAGCAATAACTTTAAGAGGCTGCTTTGATGCGAATGTATCAGCAGATATAATGAGACAGTATAATATACATTAATAATGATGTGTGTCTTTACTTTTGCTAACATATTCATTATGTTATTTTACTGAAACTTTAAGTATTACAATACTTTGAATGCAGGACTTTAACTTGTAATTAAATGTTTTTACTTTGTGATATTACTTCTCTCCGACTGCCTCATCCTCATTGAATTAAAAAACATTGCCATTTGCTATTTATTCCCTTGAAAAATATAAACCCATCTCTGTCTGTTTTTTTTTTGTAAAATAGTCAAAAGCATCTATAACAAAATAATATGCTTATTCTATAACTATAAAACAACCATTCTATAACTATAAATCAACTATTTTATCAATAAACTATTCTATAACTACAACAACTCAACTATTGAAATTGTTAAATTAAATTAATAATTTCTAAATTTTGTTTAGTATTTTTTCTGATTTACAGATATGCAATGGTAATGGCTGAGTAATATGTATGTTGATGTTATCCAATCTCAGGTCTCTGATCATGTGATGAGACAATATGTGCACAATAGCCTGCACTGGGGCCCATCATAACCCCCCCACGCCACTGCATATACCTCAACCTCAACTCCCTGTTTCATTTTTCTGGTGTTTTATCCCATTTCCCACCTGTAGTGAGATACCCCCTTTCTACAGTTCATACAATGTTCTTTTTTTTCAGTTATGCTTTACATAGTAACCCTTTGTCCCTTTTACACTGCCTCTTCAAAGTGCGAATTTCATGCCGTTATGGGTAGGTACAATCATGGAATTGGGAGGACAGAGTTGTCTCGCCTTTAAGCTGGCATCTGAGGTAGTAACAGCGCTGAAACAACGGCCATTGTTGGGACAGCCAGCAGGATGGGATAATGAACAGTACAGGTTGGACAATTTGATGACATGTTATGCATGCGACCTACCACAGGAGATTTTAAAAGCATTTGGTAGCAGTTAGCAGCTAACTCAAAGAGGAAAAGCAGCAGCCAAAAATGTTTGCAAACTGAGGAGACATGCCTGGGAGCTCCTTACCCTTCGAGCAGAGGACGACATCAGCCACCACATAACAGACAGGTTAAATGATTGCTATTGCCATGTTATGCCATTGTTACCTGTTTAGAAAGTGCTGCCAATGTGTGTGTTATATGTCACACAGGTGTCATCCATCACACCTTTTTTTGATTCCATGATGCCAGCATGCTGTCTAAAATCACACACTGCACCAGAATGATGCTGCCATTGTTTGGTTCTGTGTAAAAATGCAAAGGCGGCATAAAGAGGGGACTCTTTTTTGTAGAGACTCTACAGCATGATCTCTGTATAAAAAGGACTCTTGTAATTTGTAATCTAAGACACATAATGACACTGATGCAGCTTTTTGTGCAGTTTTTACATTTTACATATATTAATATAGTTGCTTCTTGTACAATGCTGTAAAGTTGGAACTTTAGTTTGGAACTAATTGGTACCCTACATGTCTACTGTGTTTGTCACATACTGTTTAGTACCATGTACTGAACTATTTTTCTGCTTTATCTTAGTATTTATAGTATGTATGTTAGGGGTGTCAGGATCAGTCTGTTTGGCTTGAACCATTGGGGGCAGGACATTTACTTTAGTAGGAGACTTTCTCTGGTTTGGTTTGGCCTGTAACCCAAATAATTAGCAGTTTAATAAATCTAGTTAGGTCAACATCTGTGTCCAAAATTAGTCACTACTCACTATGTAGTCAACTATATAGTGAGTTCCTCATTTTGTAGTGCTGTCCGAGTGTCTGGTGGGAATTATTGTACCCTATATAGTGGGCTCAAAGTATCCCACAATGCACTGTGAAAAGCAGTGTACAACCGATGGTCACTAACCAAGCATGTTGAAGCATGTTTTACCAGTTTCTTTGCCATGTAATAAACTGTCAGTTTAATGTGTCGTAGTCAGTCCCCGATGAGATGAAAAAAAAATCGGCAATCGATCTTCTCTTCAGTTACTGTACAGAGTAGGGCTAATAATGCTAGCTAATGTTGGTAAGCTTGGTCGCTACTAGCTCTGATTTGTGCCGTAATGGCCTATACCTAACGCATATAACATTATAACAACATATAACATTATAATAATAGGCCTATGTTTGATGTGAGCCACAAAGTACTTTGTAATGTTATTTATCAATTTGGGGAAATATGCTCAGTATAATTTCATGTTTTATCACAGATATGTATATTAGTATTTGTTATGGAGGGTTAACCAGGTGACATTGTGATATAACATGTTTTAATTTTATGACAGCAATGACGTCTTTAACTGCTCCAAGAAAATGACTTGAGTAGTGTCTGAAAGTGTTTTTTTCATGTTGCAGATGAGCTCCCTTTATAGTCCTCTACACTGAACTCACTATATAGTGAGTAGGGAATCACATAAATTCTAAAGCTTTAATTCTGCCCAGAAAGCTTTGGCAGTGGGTCAGCTGTCTAACAGCTAAACTTTGGCAGTTAGGTTAGCTCCTGGAAAAAACAAATAATCGTCATTGTAATGATTACAGTAAAAATTTTCTGAGTTCCTGATTTTTTTTGATGTACTTAAAATGTACTGGAACAAAACCAAGCGACACACCAAAGCTTGGATTTTGTGTGCTGTTACACCCCTGGTCTGTATATTATATTTGTACTATTTATTGTACTACAGTATGTATGGAGAAATACAAATATTTCCTATGGGATAAATAAAGTTCTGTCCCTCACCACTGTCATGTGTATGTGAAGTGAATGTGAACAGATAGAGTAGAGTTACTTTCGCTCCACTGTCATCATGTACAAATATGAAATTAACCTCTTCTTGTTTAAAGATTTTTTTTGTTTCTCTTTATTCTCATTCATGTTTCATATTTTTGGTTATCTTAACATTACTTTATTTTTGTAATTCTGCTAATCCAATTGTTTTCAGTGTTTTTAGGAGTGATAATCAGGGATCACTGTCACCATTTTGTAATCTGATTACTGCAATGTGCCACTCCTCATGCCCCATATCTTTTAAAAGTAATCTTATACTTGATGTGTGTTTGTTAACACATTAAAGGAATTATAGTTAAGAATCGGTAATCTGATTACTCCTGCTCCCCAACCCTCATCAGGAGTCACACTCCAAATTAAACTGTGACTGATCAAACAAATCCATGTGACTTTAAAGACTCAATCTCTCTCTCTCTTTCTCTCTCTCTCCTGGGTTAATTCTTATCTCCGCGGCCAAGAAGGGGGAAATGATAATTACTATCATAATTATTTCCAAAGTGATTTTTTTCCCTGTGTTTTAACAATAATCACTTAGCTGAGCGATGGCAGAGGGCGTGTGGAGTGGAAGGGAGAGCCATCTGAAATCCTATTTTTCTAATCCGCCCTGCGTCGGGAAGATAATAAGGCAGCGACACCCGCAGTCAGATGTCATCAGTGCGTGACGACAGTGACGCCCATCATGGCATCGCACAAAACTTTACCCCTGGTGCTGTATGCAGATGTGTCTGCTGCTGCACATCTATACTTCTGAGAACTGGTGGAGTTCTAAGACCTTCAAAGTAAGGACATTCTGTCCACTGGTCACCCGTACAAGAGTTGACTTTGGAGTCACTGAGTCTGATTCTGCATTTAGGATTTGAGCTCAGATTAGGTTTATTGCTGTATAAGAAGGTTTAGTTTCATATTAGGTTTAGTTTCATATTAGAACTAGAATCAAGTTTACTTTGGGTTACAGATTTGAACTAAGATCAGATTTAGTTTGATGTACAAATGAAATTAAGTTTTGGATTAAGAGTAGGGTTGTGATTTGAAATGGGTAAGGTTTGATTTAATGTAAGAGCTGCAGTCAAATTTAGTTCAGGATTTGGGTTTAGGATCAAATTTTGACTGGGATTAGGTTTACTTTGATGTTAAGGCTGAAATCAAATTCAGTTTAAAACAAGACGTTCTTATCCCATCACCATTTGTTCAGTGGACTTTCAAGTCTACATATGACGTGGCAGGTATCCTTCTGTGTATGTTACTGATGTACCAGGACGCCATGTCAATTTACGCTTGCTACATGCATTGTGTCTTTAAAAAAAAAACAACAGTGTCCTTTTCAGAGTAGCTCTTAGCTCTTAGTAGCAGCCATTTAAGTTGCTAAATGCCATTTAATTTGTTAAAAATGATTCTGAGTCTGATTTTGCAACACAACTTCAAACAGTGATTCCATCATTAAATTAATCCATTCATTAGCTACACCCAGTCACCCTTTGTAGGTTCGCGGGAGGCTGGAGCAAGTCCCCACCGACATTTGGCAAGAGGCGGTTGCTATTTGTTCAGTGGACTTTTGACGTCTACATATGATGTGCTAGGTATCCTGTGTGTGTCTGTGGTTGACGTTCTGGGATCAGTTTACACCTGTTACATGAATTGTGTCTTTACAAAATAGGCTTCTGTTTCTGCAGGAAATGAACAGTTTCTGCTTGTTAGATGCATACAGTCTTTTTCAAAAAACACTTACAGTGTAAGTAAAACACCTCATATTTAAGTTAATTTCCTTGTGCAACGAATGCACATGGTTATGTTTCGAAAAAAACACCATGGTTTGGCTCTACATTTACACAGGAAGCAAACACCAGGCTCCTGGGTGACAGTCTGGTGTTTGTTGGACCCGTCCACCTCCCCTCCCACCCGCCTGATAGAGCCTCTCCAGCTCCTAATATTGAATTGTTAAGGGCAGCATTATAAACTGATACCGTCCAACAGCGTATCATACCGCTGTGAAAGGTACCTTTTTTGCATTGGTTTCTGACACTGAAATCACCAATCAAGCGCCAGAATCGGATTATTGACAACAGGCTGTTTAAAATTAGAGCTAAGATTAGGTTTACTTTCATGTAAGACAAATTTCTCTTAAGTACTGGGTTTAGGGTTTAATTTACAAGGTTGGATTTTAAATTAAAATTTAGTTTAGGATCAGGATTTGGATTTAGGGTTAGGACTTGGACTGAGATCTGATGTAATTAGTTTGGGTTTAGGGTTAGTGTTGACATGATGTCGGATTTGGATTAGGGTTATGATTAATAAAATTCAAGATTAGGCCGTGATTCAGGCTTCAGTTAGTGCTTGGGTTGAGAATTAATATAATTAGACCAGAAAGAGCATTGGGTTTACAGTTTGGGTTAGAGAATCAAATAGTTTGAAGGATTTTGTTGGTGTCATTTTCTTACTATATCTGCCTTATCCCATGTTGTCTCACATATTGTCATACAATCACAATCATAAAAGTTTCTAGAAAATTCTAGAATACTAAAAACTGCATCACGAACAGTAAAACTATTCCGACCCACTGAGTCCAGTGATGATGTCATTTTGAAAGACAACCCAGCAGTTATCTCCACTCAGGTTCTTATGGCAGATTTTCAGTAGAATTACTGCACGAGGTTTTTAATAAGCACCTGTAAATAATAACTGCAGAAAAAATTGCAATTCATCTTAAAGATGAAATCCTTGGACATTGTGTGTGTATGTGTCTGAAATATATTAAAATGTGTCAAAAACATACATCTCTATATCAAAAAATTCTCACTTACTGTCAGTTTTATCATAAATTATTATTTCTGTCTCTCTAAAATAAAAATATATTTCTCAATTTATTTTATTTATTTATTAATTATTTTCTATAATTACACTCAGACTGAATATGTAAAACATAACAAAATACATTCATAACATAATAACATTCAGTTTATCATGAATGTCACATAAAGTCCTCAATCATATTTAATAATGACGAAGTGAGGTGTTCAGCTTACCTTTGAGATCCAGACATTTCACACTGCCACCTACACACACACCCTGCTGAGAGAGAGACAGAAAGAGGGGTAGAAGCAGGAGGTGTGAGGGAAAGGCGCGAACACACACACACACACACACACAGACACTCAAACACAGATATTTGGCACCAGCCGTGCACCATCCACCCTCCCCAGTCTCTTTCCGCACGGCCTCTCCATCCATGCCACACTGTAGCGGTTTGATCAGGGAGGCTTATTGGACGCCAGAGCATGAATTATGAATTTCACACAGTTTACCGCCGCCGTTGATGGTGACACGGCGTCCTAATTAACCAGTGTATAATAATTAGAAACAGCTGGTCATCAGTTGATGTGTTCATTTGCCAGAGCCAGTGTTCCACATACATCTAATTTGACTGCATCAATCACTGGAGGTGGCAGATTTGTGTGGATGGTGGAAAACACAGATTTTTTTTTCTACTGACAAGCAAAACAGGGAAAGGGAACAGGGATTTTTTTTTTTAAGATTCCTTTTATAGATGGTAAAATGAGATTGTGTGACATGGGATCATTGTGAGTAGGGTTGGGCTAATATGTGGAGCTGATTTTGGCTGATTTTTTATTTTTTTTTAAACATAAGCATGTTTAACCTCCGTCCTGATGGAGGTTCCTCTCTGGCAGCAACACACAAGTTATGTATGTGGATATTCAAAGGTAGCACTGTATTTGATATTTACCTTATTACTGAATAGGGCAGGTTGAGGTCACCAGCTGCTGCCCCAACAAAATGTCACCAGCATAAATTCAAATCAAGACTGTTACCTGATGATCAAATGTTGTGTCAAAGAATTGTCTTGTAAAAACCCATTTCTGCAACATATTAAGATGTTTAGCATGACAACTGTCAAATGTAAAAAAATAAATAAATAATATATTAATTTCAAATATCAGTCAGTGGAAGTATCAATTACAGGCCACCCACAACCACCAGGGGGCCCCAAAAGTGAGCAAATTAAAAATATGAAGTCTCTGTGCTTCCCTGTGTTAATGTGTGGTTTTCACAGGAAGAGAATTGTACTTAACATATTGCAGAGGTTTTATTGGAATGCTTTTAATTGTAGTAGGTTGTTGTTCTACACATTTATACATCAGGAAAAAAATGTATTGATTTTGCTTTAAGGGCATGAAAAACAATTTTCTCGATCAGTTTTTTACTCTGAGTGAAGAGGTCTCAGAAAAACACAAAGTTAGAAAAGAATTCATCTGAGAGATTTCTGTGTTTGCGTTTTTGTTTTTGCTTTTCTCTCTGGTTTGAAGTTGTCAGTTGATAAAAAAAAAAGGTATATATTTCTGTGCAATAATCAGGATTTAGCAACATTTCAATCAAAATGTGATGACAGTTCAAATCTGATCTAACCTTACCCACACAGTCAGAATGAAGCAGAGTTTGTGATTGTTAAACTCATAATAAATAAAAACAAACTTGACCCTTGCTTATTCGGACATGAACATTAAAAGTTACAAAGAGAAATCTCAGGTTATCGGGGGCTTAGTACACCACAATTTCAAGGGCTACCAGCTTTCAGCAATTTTCTGTTTGTTTTTGGTGGGTTTGTCTTTCAACAAAAAGTAAACAGTGTGTGGGGTGCCCAACTCTGCTCAGGGCCCCTAAAAAGTCTTGTGTCAGCCCTGTCACAACTGTCATGTCAGTCAAACCCTGGGTTTCTGTCTGCCTCCCCTACACCGACTTATCTTTGCTCGCTCACTGAATTGCTGCCTTCTTATTTGTGAGCTGCGCCTTGTTTCCTCTCTCCTTGCTAAATATGATTCATTGTTCAAAGGGACACGGGGAGTACAAAAGGACTTGGAAGGCTTTCCCTGCTCGGCTCTCGTGCCGCAGAGAGGAGAGCAAGGCGGGAGACAAAAAGACGGCGGCCATAATGTGCTCCTGTTGAAAGAATTAGACAGATCAATGGGACATAAATTGCACTGTTTATGTATACAAGAGGCTGGTGTGTAATTGGTAGAGGTGGTTGAATTTCCCCCCATAATCATCTTAACTGAGAGACACACACACATCCACACACAAATGAGTCTACATGCACATATACACAATTATACCGAGTGAGAATGTGTGTGTGTATATGTGCTTTAACATGCAGTGCTTTTATATAAATAGAGCAAGCTTCCGTCACTGTGAGCTCAGACAAGGGGGGGAGTGTAGCTAAAATTTAACCACAATGATTGTTTTTTATTTTGTTTGTTTTTGTTTTTCAGATTAATTTGATTCAAAAAATAAAACAAATTCCAATAATCTGTGGATCTATTTGACATCTTTGTCATACATTTTTATCCAGCCTGCCTCCTGCATAATTCTGTTTTTTTTTTTTTTTCATATTTCAGAATCATCATTACCAAGTAGGTTTTGCTCTTACAAAGACTTCGCTATGGGTTTTGGTGCATAAATAATGCATACAATAAACATATTAGGAGGAAATTAAAAAAATATGCACAATATAGCTGTTTTAGAATATAAAAAAGGCTGTGCAGTTTTGCTCAGGTTGTGGAAAAATATCAGTCAAATATTAATATATTTATCCTTTTATTTGGAAGATTGTATATTCATCCAAAAAATGTGTCATATAAGGAAAAAATATATACATTTTACCTACACAGTTATTATTGAAAACAAGCAACATATGCATTAGAATACTTTGTCATTGGTCACTTGTTTCTTTATTCAAAAGTCAAGTACTTTTTAAAATATATTTTTAAAACCTCAGTCTTTTCCATTCTGTGTAAAAACCTTAGGAAGCAGCTGTTTTGGTCATGAAACAGAGATATGCAGATTTTTTTTTTTTTTTTCAGCTCTCTGCCTTTGCATAAAAAACACAGTGTATTTATGTAGTTAGATTTTATTCTCTCCTATTCTCCTATTCCGTACCTCCAACCTGAACTTACATGGCAAAAATTCTAAAATATTCTAGTATATTCTGTGTTGACTTTACAGGTTTCCAAACTAAAGGTCTGCCTCTCCAACCTGATTGGTGGATCCATTCTCTCACTGTCACTGACTTCAGGTTCCTTTCATCCCATTAGACCATGAAATATACCTGTGTCCATTAGAGCCTGGAAGTGTTACAGCTAAACATCGACCAGGGTCACCAGTTTACACCACAGTATATCTGTCATCAGGTGTACCTATTGTCCTAACAAGAAACCCACTGTGACTGCACTCTACTCTACAAATTCAGCTTAGGAATACATCCAGTTTGAAAATAACATGTCTGTAAATTATCAGTTATGCTTCTTAAGAGGTTCACATAGACGTGATCCCAATTAACAGCTGTGAAACAGTCAAACTGATGTTAGCCTTTTCTGGCTCTTTGGCACAAGTTATAGTCAGGGGGGGAAGTTGGACTGATTACCCAGCACCCCAACTGGAGGGGGGACGTCCAACAGCCTAGAATGAGAAGTTTGGTCTTCTTTACAATTTCTAATTTCCATCAAAATTGGCTGAATAAATCAGTTAAAAGACTGAACTTATGAGAGAAATAGTGTAGCCTCACTGAGGCCCCTCTCACACCTTGACGGCACAAAATGGTTTAGTCCACCCCTGCACTGAGCAGAGTAAGTGACTGCTTATGTTGCTGAAATGTACACTGTATGTACACTGACTGTATGTACCATGTCTTCCCTCATGAAAGGGAAATCAGGGCTCCAAAAAAAAAAAGAAAGAACAAAAGGAAACAGGCAAACTGATTTAAAAAATGATAATAATAAATTTAAAAGGTTTGTGAGAGAGACCTGGATCAAGAGAGGAAGGACAGGGGGCCCACAGAGACCAGATTCATCATAAACTTGTCATCAGATATCACAATGTGTTTTTACACATGGGTGATTTAAAAACTACTAAATGTGGGAAACAATATGCATCAGAGGGCCATTTTATTGGGTAGAACTGTAACACTTTAGTGGTTTGGCTGCAGTATTACTCGAGTCTTTTTGATGAGTCTTGATTTTACAAGCTTGTCAATGGTGAGTGTTTCTGGGCGCACATAACCAACGATTTTTTTCTTCTTTTTCTCCGTAAAACTAGGGTGGGTGGAGCTTTTCAGAACAGCCTCAAGCTGGTTGGCCTTGGAGCACGAGGATAACAAAAGTTTTACTGTTTCCAGCTAGAGTAAAGGCTTTTTTTGGGTGGTGATGTCCAGCTTGCTCCGTTCATCTCTTTTACTGACTTTGTATGAATTGCTGTCACTTCGGAATTTTTGTTTGGTCTGTCGCAACAGCGCAAAAAAAAAGAAAGTGTCACTGTGTGCTGGCGTCCGGCTGGTGACTGCTTGTGAAACCGCTTTGTTTGTGGCACCGAGCCAATGAACAACGCTCAGCAAGAACGTGCAAGCAACTGGCTGGCTACCCATATCACACTCCCAAATGCACTCACACATGCACACACACACACATGCACACGCACACGTGGAGAAAGAATAAGGGAGAGAAACACACACACAGCACTTCCTCCTCCTCACAAGAAATACAGTGGCGGCTGTTTTTCATCTTAATGAATTTCTGAACTTGTTCGTTCCCTCTCCGCTCGCCGCTGCCTCATGGTGAAAGACGGAAACCGAAGGCGCCGGCTGCCAAATCAATTGATGTGTCAGGAGGGAGAGAGGACAAAATGGAGTGATAAAAAGAAAAGTGTTTCCTCCTTCTCTCTCTCTCTCTCTCTCTGTCTCTCTCTCTCACACACACACACACACACACACACACACACACACACAGGCAGCAGGAAAAGACAGAGAGAGGGGGATATGGTTTCCAAACTTGACTTCCACAGAAGTCATCTCTGGTGCATTCACTATTCTTCACTCAACCGTCCAGAGCTGCTCTGCCTCTCCAGGTGGCTTTGTATTAAAAACTGTTTGAGTGCACCATTTTTCTCCTTCGCCCATTTAATTAACTGACAAAAAATATAAATATATATATATATATATATATATATTGTATGTATTTTTAACGTGCCTTTCCAGAGCTCTTAGGGGTTAAAAATCACCCCCACATTTTCCTTTCAGCATCTTTTCTGCAGTAAAGGATAAATTATTTAAAATAACACGACCTTTTATCTCACACCCTTTGAAGGCAGCAAATTAAAAATGTAAATTGGGAGCTAATTAATATGCAAATGTATTCGTTCGCTGTTAACAATTAGCAATTAAAGCTGCAGTGTCTAGAAAGAGCACAGACAAAATTAGTAACTTCATTTATCATTTAAAAAAGAGAGATCTGAAAACGTACATAAAATTCTAATTGACTTTCACAGTATTTCCCACTGTCACTGCCTTTGTTCCTGCGCGCTGCTTTTGAAATATATGATAGCGTGCCTTTAGCGACTTAATTAATGCCACTTTGTGTAAAATATACTGTCCCCTTAAATGGTTGATGTCAAAAATAATGTACACATCCAAGGCTGAGTGGCGAGTGCTTGGTTGGAAGGGTGTGTGTGTGTGTGTGTGTGTGTGTGTGTGTGTGTGTGTGTGTTGTGTGTTTGTGTGTTTCGGAATGTGTGAACGTCACAGCGTACAGCTTCGGCAGGCTGATTTGTGTGTTGTATGATTATCTCTCTGCTGAATTTTACATTTCTGCAAGTTTGTCGCTGTGTGATTCTATCAGCGTTAATGTTGGAGGAAAGGAGAGAGGAAAACACAGACCATCTATGTCAACTGTGAATTTAACACAGCTGCTTATGAGAATTATTTATGACAGTATTTTAGCATCATCATTAAAAGTAAGGAGTAAACACAACAACAAACTAGCCACCACAATAAATGTACACTTTTTGTAACATTTCTACATCTAACTGCAGTGTTAAAAACAACGTGATGGAGCCTGTGTTCACCATGGTCTGTTCATTGGCGCAAATATTTGATTTGATGGGCTTAAATCTTTATTTTGGTCTTTAACATAAAATAAATGATAAGACTGAATTAGAGGAAATCTCAGTGTTTACATGGCAACAAAATAATGAATGGATGTTAAAAAGAGATGTTAGCAATGAACAAATAGGTGTAGGCTGAAGATGTAGCTTATTATGCCTACTCTTCTCAGGGAACATCAGTTACAATATTTATACAAAAGCTATACAGTCCAGACAGGAAAGAAAAGGTAGATATCAGGGGTGCCATTGTGGGGGAAAGGTGGGACTGGTTAGGGACTGGCTGCAAAAGTTTGTTTTCAGTTTCTTATTTCAAAGTATTTAGTTCCATGACTTAATTAAAATTGGCCTAATAAATCAGTTGAAAGACAGAACTTTGCCAGTCCCAAAAAAACATTGAAGCTCTCTGATGCCCCTCTCAGGCACAAAATGGTTTAGTCTGCCGTCTGCCTCTGCGCTTGATTCATCTCTAAACACAGCTGGAGCCCAGACCAACGTATAATGTCAGAAAAGTAAGGAAGAAAGAAAGAAAGAAAAAGGGAAAGAAATGAAACTTACATAGTAAAAAAAAAATTCAAAAGGTACATGAGAGAGGAACCTGGTCTCACTCCAAAGTTGTCAAAAACCCACGCTTGGTTGAGCCCAATCTCACCCAAAGTCGTCGAAATCCGGCTCTTGGGAAGTGGCTTGCGGCTTCAGGAGCCAACGAAAAAAGGCATCCTTTAACGTCGCCATTATACTCAACTGGTTGCTGTATAGTTTAACGACGCCCGGCAGTGTCAGGGGGAAATGCGGCGGGACAAAAGTAAAGTTGGTGAAAGTCTGAGTGGGTTGGGTGGGAGGGGTGATGGATGGATCCAACTAAGGCAGACTTTAACGCGAAAGTGCGGTGTTTGCGTCCGATAACATTCTAAAGCCAAACCCCGTTCTTTTTTCCTAAACCTAACCAGTTGCTTGTGTTGTCTAAACCTAACCATGTGTTTTTGTTGCCTAAAGCCAACCGCGTGTGTTTGTTGTTGAAGGAAAAAAAATGTCAATTTGGGGTGTTGTACCAGTGTAGTACATTTACTTTGAAAGAGACAGTAGGCAAATTTCCTGTGAAAAAAGAAGTGTATGTTGAAAGAAGACAATTTATGTAGCAGGCAGAACTTGACAGTGTCCCGGAATGTCAACCAAAGCACCCAGGGTACCTTGCATGTGTCGTATGTGGATGTGGAAAGTCCATGACCAAGCATCATTTTGTGTTAAGGTTGGTGTGAGAATGTGTTGCTTGGTCAGTGACTTCTGGCATCAGACACTAACGAAAAAAGTCATCTTTTCACATCGGCATGACAGTCGTTGTTATTGTTTAACAGCGCCTGGCGGCAGGGGGAAACTCAGCAGGACAGCAATCAAAGTTAAGGTGGTGGACGTCCGAGCAGGGCATTTAGGAGGTGTGTGGGTGGGTTCAACTACCACTGACTTTCACTTAGGAGGCCAGTGTTCGCTTTCCATGAGATTGTAAAGCCAAACCCTGTTCTTTTTTCCTAAACCCAACCATGTGCACGTGTTGGCTTAATGTAACTGCATGTGTTGTTGAAGAAAAAAACAAAACATCAATTTGTGTTGCTGTACTGGTGTAGTGTGTTTATTTTGAAAGAGACTGTATGCAAACTGTACATTTCCTGTGAAAACACAAGTGTATTTTGAAAACAGACAATGCATGTAACAGGCAGAAGTTGGCATGGCATCCCAGAACATCAATAACCAACACACCCAGGGGGTATCTTGCACATCATATCCATGTCCATGGCCAAACATCGATATGTGACGAGGTAAGAGTGAGAATGTGTTGGAGAGAGACATGGCTCAAAGGAGAAAGGCTGGGGGGCCCCCAGAGTCCGACTGTGCATAGGGCCCAGGATCTGGTGCTACGGCCCCTGTAGTTGCACGTATGAGATATTGAGCTTTGAAGCTTTGTATTCCAAATAGCATAAATGATATGAACCTTTTTGTTTTCTATATAAAGAGTCCAAAAATGCATAAAACTAAAAAAAAAAAAAATACCTCATGCTATGTTATTAGGTTTTCACAGAATAAGAATATATGAATAACAAAAATGTCAGACAGAATCTTATAATTCTAAATTGCTTTAGCAATATGGAGGAAGTTACACTGTGAAATAATGTATATAATCTTTCTCCATTTGTGCTGAACATATGCTCGTATAATTCAAGGTCAAGAAAAGTTAGCCAAGATTAACCCAGGGACAGATCCCTCATGCAGCAGATGTAGTACAGAGACAGGTTCCCGCATTCACTTTTTGGACTTGTCTAAATCTTTATAATTATTGGACTTCCATATTTGATACAGTTTCAGTGATTTTGGACACCTTCCCCATTGATTTGATTTTTGGAGTGGTACCAGACATTATTTTGAATGCTATTGTTTTTGCCTCCTTAACATGCAAGGCTTTTGTATTTTGGTATTCCACACTGAATGCCTTAACTGTTGTTATGTTGCTGAAAACGGGGCGGGGAGGAACGCATCCAATCTCTGTGCTCCTAAATCTTCATATTACATCCTTCATTTACACACTGCTATATCCCTCTCTGCCTCTTCAAGTCTGTTTTTCCATGATGGACAGATGTATGAAATACTAAATATTCTGATCTTCAAATACCGCTCATTTGGGATAGATACCTTTTAATAAGCATCCTCCCAGACATTCAGTGCACCTAAGTTCCTCCTGCATTTAAAGGACACATCTGAATATACTCTACAGTATTCTTATTTCTAACCCTCAAAAGACTAAAGATGTCATCATATGACCAGGGTCACTTAAACCTCTTACCCACTGTACAAAAAACCCGCTAACATCCGCTTACATCTGGCTTTTTAATGTAATGGGAAAGGTTATGATTGGTACTCACACCCGGGTCAAATGACTCTGCAGTAGTAATGGTTACTTATTGGATCTGGTTCTGATCGGCATTGATGGAAACACAACACCTAGATGAACATGGTAATTTTAACCCCTTTACAGGTGAGATGCAAAACATGCCACCACAAAGTATTATCTGTCTCAATCCAAGCAAGAGACTGAATAAGTAAGAGATATGTTTTTCAAATATTTTTCCACCAGCCTCCATGCTGCTTTTTACTGTTTATTAACCTGTGACATTGAATGTGACACACACAAAAAATAAAATAAAAAAACAAAAACATGTACATGCACTGCTGAGTCACCTCCATTCCTGTGAAGTCACATATACTGCTCCCCAGTCAAGAATGAACTTCAAATGTGTGTGTTGTAATTCTAACTGTAGAATATAAACATCCCCACAAACCCCAAACTCCAAAACAAATTATGAAGGTATTGAGGAGTGTGGGCTCCGTCTTCCACTGTTGCAGATGGAGGCAGAAATCCGAAAACATGAACAGATAAAGTCAAAACTGTTTAACTAGATTCCACTGAGTGAAAAAAAAACTGTATGTTTTCTTGTAATGTATATTGTATAAATGCAGTCATGTGGGGGAGTTATGAGGAGCATGGGGTTAGTGAATAATGCTTCAAATAGAGAAGTTTCTCAGTATTAAAAATTATATTTGTTTCATTAACATGTTTTAGTCAGGTGACAACTTATTTTAAGAAGTTGGTCGAAATCAAAAACATTTTTGACAAGTCGGATGGTATTAAAATCAATTGGAATATCCTAAATAAAATATTTTGACCACTAAATATCAACACAACTTTCGGAAAAATATTAAGGTGGTTCAACCTAATTAAGTTTTTAAGGTCAAAGCAAATCATGTTGGTTGTACTAAACTAATTGCATTTGTCAGATTGTTTAAGACTCATAGGGCTGGCTCAATAGTGCCAAAGTTGGAACTACTTAAAAAGATGCATGAAAATTGTTTCCTTAATTTTATTTCAAGTTGAACAAGCGGATTGTTTTTATGAGTGCACTCCGAAAAAATTATTCACAGGTTTGGAGGGTTGTGCCTAAAATATAGATGTTTTTCAGTATAAAAAGTTATGTTTGTAACATTAACACATTTTTGTCAGCTGACAACTTATTCTAAGAATTTGATTAAAATCAAAAGATTTTTTTGACACTTTTGAGTAGGATGGCATCAAAATATATAAGTTTAAATATCGTAAATAATATATTTTGATTAGTAAATATCACCACAACATTTGGATAAATATGAAGTTGGTTCAACTTAATAAGGTTTTTTAAGGTCAAAGCAAATCATCTTGGTTGTACTAGACTAACTGAATATGTCAGATAATATAAGAATAAGGACTGGCTCAATAATGTCAGAACTGGAACTTTGTAAAAAGATGTGTGCAAATTGTTACCTAATTTTCTTTTAGTTAAACCAGTGGATTCTTTTTGAGAGTGAGGGGCAGTCTACAGCAATACAACTACTGAGAATGTGCGCAAAGATCAGATGATAGCCTTAACATGTTATAATATGCATGAGCTTGTAAAGATTCTATATGCATTGACTTACTTGTGTGATGAGGGCTTTCTGTAAACATTTGGTCATTTTGATGACAGCGCGTCTCCCCTGTGTGAGCCCTCAGTGAGTCCAGGCCTGTAATATTATCCTACTAACAAAGGCACTCATATTACTTGTGCAACCACCCGACCATGCAGATTCAATTCAGCCTAATAGTGCACCACCAATAGTGCATCACACATGCCATTCAGTTTAACTGCAACTGCTCCAAATTCAATTAGAGGCAAAGAATGTAAAATAGACTCTTTTACACATAGACGAGGTTTTATCCTTTTTCAGTTATGCACGCTGTTTCCCAAATGTCATTAAAGCAAAACTGTGTAAAACTACAATGGAAAGGCTGTGGAGTCAGTGTGTTTTAAATAAAGCATGATGTGGCTAACATTGTGTGTGTGAGTGTGTGGAGGCCGTCTGAATGACAGACTGGAGTGTGTTAGCGGCGGGGTCCCGTGGTGATCCTCATCCCGACCCATACTCCCCGCCTCTCTTTTTTCCGTGTGATCGCCACGGCTGCTGCTGTATGCCATTTCAAATGCGCCACTAACCGCCCCGTTATCGCTGTCTCGGCCTGTAATGAGAGGAGCGACATATGTCCGGTCCCCCTGCTGTTCTCTGATAAGCGCTCGTATTCGGATGCATGCAGGAACACTCCCTCCACCTCCTCCTTCTCCTCACTCTGCTTTTATTTTACATGCAAAACCTGCTAACAACCACCGAGGAAAAAGTGTGGCACTTATTTAGTGACATTTACCTCGCTGCCGACTATTCCACACGGGGAGGGGGGCGCAATAACAATCAGCATGCATTTAATTTAAAAGAAAAAAAAATGTTCCCTTCAGAATTACGCAGGCAGGGAGGGATATAGCTTCTGTACTGGTGTGTGTGTGGAAGGAGCTATAACAGTTGTGCCGGCAGACTTCCGCAGTGCAACATTAATGCTAATCAAAAGAGCTGAGAAAGCAGCGGTGGTCTGTAAAAACAGATTTTCTCTTGTCTTTTCATTTCTGGAGGGACCCCCCTCCCCCCTCCAAGGGATTTATCCCAGGAAAATAACATTTCTGGGAATTGAATCTGACCCTATGAATTTAATAGAGGCACGTTGTCATGTAAGGCTGTTTTTTTTTTCCTTAGCTGTGGGATAAATAATGAAAGTTAAGTTGTGGTAATTGATTTCTCTTCAGTCCACTCAACTGAATAATCTGCAAGGGAAACACCACTAAGCTATTCATTAGAAGATTTGCCAACATGAAACTAATTCCGAGCTTATTCTCCAAACATCATGGAAAGAATACAAACTCATAGTTGGAGCTTGTTTGATTTACAATTCTTTTGTGTTTGGAATGCTGGAAAACACTTCACTTAAAACCTAAAAAACACAGTTTTTTCCCCCCTCTGTAAACTAAAATAAATCCATTAGTAAGGGACTGCTCTTCATTTGTCAGAAGAGGGGGGTGCGTGTGACTTCATGTTTTTATTTATTCATGTATTGTTTTTGCTTTGTTTTGTTTTTTGTTTATTTTGTTTGTTTGGTTGGTTTTTCGTTATTGTCCCTCCCTGAAGCTACAGATATTTTTTCTTGCCTTCTCTTGAGTGACTGGGGGAAAATGCATGACCTTCCCAAATTAGGTATTAGATTTTTAAATCTTACCCATTGATACCCAAATAGTTTATTTTTTTGGAACTGTCGATGAGACCTACAATAAAGTGACTGATGAATATCACTATTTAAGGTTTAGATTTGCTTGTATATTTGTTTTTTACTGACAGAAGCGTTTGTTGCACATGATGTGTCCAAGGACTGTCAGAAATTTGAAAAAAAATTGAAGAATGATAATTTCTGTTGTCACAGTTTCTGGTTATGATAAACGGCGTAATTTTGATGGCTTTTTCTGTAAAAGTATTTGGTAAAATAAATACAAAATACAGCCATTTAAATTTGTACGCCCCACAAGTTCCTATGCAGTGCTTAAAAAAAATATTTGACATGCCTCCTCTTTTTGCATTTGTGAGAGTGGAGAGTACACTAATATGACAGATAAGATGACCGGGTAAAAAAGAAATTTTGCATAAAAAGATTTTTGGCATGAAATAATAAAAGGCTTTATCTGCTAAGAGATTTCTCTTTAAAAAAGATTGTTTTGGCCATATCATTTAAATTTTGGTCCGACATCTCTGGATCAGTGAGGTGAAATATGTATTCTGTATCAAAGAGTAATTGTAACAGTCAATGGGAATTATTCCTTAAAGATGGTATACAAAGTCAAATTACAAAACCATTGTCTCATAAAAGAATAAGATTGTAAAATAATAGTGTAGAATCAGAATTTAACCAAAAGTCAAAGATCGCTGTGTCCCCATCCTCCCTTTTTTCCCGATGTATTGGGGGTGACGTTTTTAAGCATGATAGCGGGGGATGGGTCCCACCTATATATATTATAAATACGGCTTTGACAGCCACTGATTTAGAGTACCAGTAAGTATTTGTGTCAGTGTGCCTGTACATATATATGTTAGCATACAAACACAATATACCCTTGTGTGTGTGTGTGCATCTGCATAAGTGCATGTATATATTTATGAATATATTATGTTTATATATGGTTATGCATGCATTGTGTCTGCATATTTGTGTATATGCACAACAAACTTTTATGTATTGTATCTGTACAGAATCTTGTGCATTTTGGATTGTAGGAAGGGTAGTCATTGCTGTAATATCTAGTTTCCCATTGATTCATCTGTATAAGCACTTAGGAACATTTTTGTTTTCAGTTTTATTTTATTTTTTTTAACTGAAAAACCAAAATACTGATCAGTCAATTGAATTGCCCCTCTCTCCCTAGGGAAACTTGGGCCTTGAGACCAACCACCTGTATTAGCTCCTAATGCATTTCACAGTTATTTCTTAATTTGAATATAACTAACAGCAGTTAAGCGCTTCCCTCGTGCCAAAACAGTCATGTAGAGACAGAGCATGATCATCTCAATTACCTTACTAATCGCAGAGTGAACCAAACAGAAACACAGAGTGGAGAGACACAGACTTCACAGTTTGCACAGTGAAATCAGGGAGTTTAAGCATGGCGGCCTAAGACCCTGCTGGCTCCAACCTATTATGTTTACCACTCCTATGAAGATGTCACCAACAGCAATACTGTTTTATCCACTTACAACATTTCAAAGGAGTGCAAAGGGGCCCAAGGGTGCAATAAAAAAAGCTTTAAATAGTCTTCAGCGCTGGTCCTCGGGGGAATTGCCCCTCGCCTGAAAAGACCTCATTTAATAAATTTGCTCTTCAGGCGTTCGTCTTTTCGTTTTGCGTTGTCTTATTATGGATTCATTTGCATGCAGCCCTTTTGGTCTAAATATTGTCCCTCTTAGCTAACGCTTAACCATACATATTTTACTCTTTCAGGAGGACCACCTACATTAGTTTCCAATGCATCTGGGTTCATTAGCACCTCCAAGATAATACGCCGGCTGTATGCTTAATGTAAGCACTGCTAAGTCTCTAATTTTCCACAAATAATTCCCCTTGATCTCAAGTAACATTTATGCAAAAGGATGTAGAGAGCAGCATGCTTTAACATGACTGGTCCACGTAAAGTAAGTATGTACATAAAATGAATTATAAATGGCAGACTGTGTTTCAAGTGTGGCTAAGAGAGAATAAGTGAGTTTACTTTATTGGAGAGGGAGAGGATGTGTGTGAGTGAAAGAGGTTTTTTATGCTTGCACTCGAGGGTATATGCAAGTGTTTGTGATGTATGTGTGCAAATTTTTAGACCTCTGTGGGCGTTCTGACATCAATACCACTTGTGGAGAATTAATTAATTAATTACGTTGTAGCCACAGACTGCATGAAGTAACTGACACTGTCACCGTGACTTCTCCCACTGGTTTGTGGACTCATGTTTCGAAGCCTTGAGTTTGCCATTTTGACCACCACTATGTTGGTTGTTCAAGCTTAAAGTGACCATATTTGGACAAAAGGCTATAGTTAACCCTAAACAAAGAGCTTGAGTCAAGAGGGAATGAGACTGAAACAAACTTGTTATATAAGGTTATAAGATTATTTTTCTTTATCCATTGAGCTCTTTAGCAGAAACGTTTCCTGATGGATTGTGTTATTGTACACTGGTGTACAGTTAATATGCTCTGTTCTTTCAGCATTGGATTGTGTTGTTAATGTGCTAATCAACTAACTGGTATCAAGATGGTCTTCCAGTTTCCCTTTTTGAATGACGATTATAGACTACTGCCAGCTGCTTGTGTGGAGACTTATTTCCTCTCACGCGGGCACAGAGTATATACTGTTTGGCCTCAGATGTAGTTTTTGCTGTGTTCATGTGCAACTTTTTGGCCCAGACACAGGCGACATGAGATGATACAGCTGGAGGCCTTCGTTGACACTAGTTCTCTGAAGTCAGTTTGGTGTGTCTGGGCCTTAACGCTAGCTGCTAGCTTGGTTAAGACAGTGCATTCACAGCTATAGTTAACTGTGATAATAATAAAACTCGTGCTAATTTTCAGCAGCAAAAACAAGCTCTAAACCATTAAAACAAAATGTACTTGATGTATGAAATATCTGACACCTTAAGGGTCTTTCAGTATGACCATGTGGTGAACAAGACTTTTTAGGGTGACCAAAACATTATAATTAATTTGAACTCAGCTGAAAACATACTGAAATATATATAACGACAGCTCAAGGTATAATATGTGAATCTGGGGTTAAACCATGGTTATGTGACCTTACCAATGCTGTTTGTAGTGACTTGTCAATGGACCGCACTCCTGTCATTCAAAGTGACCACTGCCTTAATTATGCGTAAATTTATGCCTTAATAAAATGTTAACAGGTGAGTTATATAAAAATTAACCTCCCCGTACAGTTGAATGAATGTTGGATTTGCCTATAGAGACCAAAACAGTTTTTTTTTTGTACCAGGCTGTAAACATTTTTTATTTCTGCTGCTTTAATATGGAGGTCTATTGGGACTGACTTGCTTTTGGAGCCAGCCTCAAGTGGCCAATCAAGGAACTTCAGTTTGTGGCACCTCTGCACAGGCTTCATTGTTTG
Organism: Cephalopholis sonnerati; assembly: GCA_019142605.1. Taxonomy (NCBI): domain Eukaryota; kingdom Metazoa; phylum Chordata; class Actinopteri; order Perciformes; family Serranidae; genus Cephalopholis; species Cephalopholis sonnerati. Next base: position 3,996,644 of record JAGQAX010000015.1, on the reverse strand, counting down.
GCCCCGAACAACGTTTCACATGTGCTACTGGTACATCTTAACCTAATTCCTTGTCTTTCTACTGGCAATAATCCCCCCTCCCGTACAAAATATACTATAAAATAATAATTGGTGTTTATTTAACCAATACAACAGTATTTACGTGTGATGACAGATAATATCGGCATGTCATCAGAATCGGCCAATGTGCTTTTTCTTATTTTGTAAGATGAATGAATAGTACATACACTGAAAAGCATTCTGTTTCATGTCTCCATCTGCTGGTGGGCCATCACAACAAGAGTATACATGCATGATATGATGATAATTTATCTACAGAGGAGACTTAATGATTATTAAAATTAGATGGGGAAAAAAGTGAATATTCCGCTATCGGTGTGGGTTATCGGCCAAATGAGTTGTTGCATATTGGCATATCGGATATCATGTTTGTTGGAGCTCAAGGATGAACAGCAACTTTGCTAATATATGAGAAAACTCCACAGGGCACCTTAAATCTTAGAAATAACAATGCTATGTGTTGCCCTGGCTTAGAACAAGATCTCTTACAAAATTATTCATCTTTTCTGTCAAAGCAAGCACTTTGATGATACACATCATGAATACACACCTTAAATGTGTATATTTTAAAATGAATAATGAACCAACTGCAAATAGAAAAACTTACAAATCAGTGATAAAAATTATACTACATAATCATCAGGTAAATCACTGATACAATAAATATTTGTAAATTAATAACTGCCTCTCCCTCAATATTAACTCACATAAACTATTGTGCACCATTCTGCATATGTTGTTTACAGCCGTAAATTATTTGCATTCACACTACCTTGAGCCCTGTTAACCTGCTCTTAGCCTCTTGTTTGGAGTGGAGATGCTATTAGCGCTTTGCAGCAGTATGCCTGATTGAGGCTGATGGAACCAAATGATTCAAATCATCCTTTACAAATCAATTTTAGGATGTGTGTGTGTGTCAGTGTGCATTTGAACAGTTTGTGTTCAGTATCAGTATTTATGTGTGTCTGAAAGCTTGTGCAGTTACATTAGGGTGCCTATGTTTTAATAAAAGCTTGAGTTTGCAGTGGGATAAGCTCTGACAGCATATGAAGCTTAAGTTGCACCAGGTTATAGTGTTATTATTGATCCTTTCTGGAGTGCTGCTCTAGTACTGCATGGTACAGTTCTTTTATGAGCAGAGTTGCTGATGTTGCATAGAAGAACAGGATTACACAAATTTCTTGTAAGGCAATATTTTGCTTTATAAGTTTAATCTCTGCTGGAGTTTAGACCTCTGACCTGTTGTCATTGATTACAACTTTTTTTGTTCAAGGTGGTAATGGTTTGGGTTCACAGAGAAAATCATGTTCAATGGAATCAAACTGGTGGAAACTACACGAGAATAGGGCTTACTATGGTTAATACTACTTTTTGCAAATCCAGCTATTGATTCTACCAGTTATGATTAGGGATGTGTTGATTTATCGGCTGAACATCGATATTCTCCTTGTTGACTGCCATCGGCCTGTCGGCAAATAAGATGACATTCCCTGATGGCAGGGGCCAATGTTTTTTCTGTTGTGTCACATCAATTTTGTGCAGGCTAAAAAATGCGACTCAAGACTAATGGCCAAAACTTAAAATAATGCGCAGGTACAAGAAGAATATAATGACTGTTTGGCAATGGGCTCTGTGATCTCACTGTTGTGTGACGAGATGGCTAGTAGCAGCCGGTGTCATGTCCTCCCAGGGATAATAATAAAGCAATTTGGGATGAACAGAGATCTTCCTTCCTTCAGGATGAAAGGACGCAGTAAACTCCCTATCGTTGTGTCAGAGGATACACCCTGTTGTTTTCCCGACAATGCTACATTGTGAACAACAAATGTGTGCTAGAATCAGCAGGACGAGATCTAGTTAACTTTAGATGTTAGCAGCTGGTGGCCACAACTTACAGTTGATGGAGGTTGCATAGAGTGTTCCAGGGATGACGTTTTTCTGTTGGCCAAAACAGAAGTTAGCGTTGCCCTGGTTCCCTCATCAAAAAGCCAGTAAGATTTTTCCATTGAATTCTGGATTATTGCAGTTAATGAGTTGTTTTTGTTATTTTGCTGACAACAAAATAAAGTGTCCCAGAGATTTTTGGTGTATTTCTTACACTTCATGGTTCACCTTCGAGCCAATGCAAATTGTGCACACTCACAGGGATTAGTACCAATATTACAGATGCATATCAAGTTTTTTAGATAATTCACTGCACAGTAAAACTATTTTTCCAACCTTATTTGCTTTGCGACCCTTAATCAAAATCTCCTAGCAGCTCAGTGTCAAAGGGTGCATGCCTATAAGTTGTGAACTCTTCAATTAGTATGATTTCCCCTATCAGATTGTTTTATTTAAATAATTTTTACAGGACTACAAAGGTAAAACACCAGCTATAGGAAAGTACTAAAAATGAACACAAAATAAAAATAAACATTTGTGTATCAGATTTTTTTTTTTTTTCAGATAAAAATATACATCTACAGCTCCATGACAACTGTGCAACTCCATCTGCTGAGGAGGATCATTTGACATTATCAAAGGCTTTAGGCCAGCTACTGAGTTGACCATGTTGTAAGATTGTTTTTGTCATCTGCAGTTTTCTAGACTAAGATGAACTTTTATGTTTGCACTGAAACTGCACTGTCTAGTTCAAGCCCTGCTTCAAAGACAATTCAATTCAATTTTATTTATAAAGCCCAATATCACAAATCAGAATTTGCCTCAGAGGGCTTTGCAGCATACGACATCCCTCTGTCCTTTAGACCCTCACAGTGGCTGAGGAAAAACTCCCCCCCCAAAAAACCCTTTAACAGGGAAAAAAATGGTAGAAACCTCACATGACACATGACATTGGTGGAAGCTGGACAAGTATCCAGAAACAAGATGTAGTCTGAGGACCTGAACATGAGTCTGAAACTAGAGATAAACTGTATCTAGTGAGAGCGCGACAAGAAACTGGGGTGGGTTGGGTGGAAGCAGTGGATGGACACACACACACAAACACACACATGCACACGGTGACTACACTTATATACTCACTGACTATCAAAATTAGTTGCATCAATAGCAAAACTACATGAATATAAGCTCAAATTTCTAGGCCTACACCTTGTCTGAGATCAGTTGTGTAAGTTGCAACATCATGATAACACTTAAAAAGTCTTATGGTATTGTACAGCAGTAATAGCTCAGTGTCAGGACATACATAGTGCACTGCAGAATGAGCAGTGATAGCCACTGAAAACAGCACCACCCACAGAAACTCAACCTTCAACAGCAAGTCCAACCAAAAGACCTGCCTCATGCTGTTTGATTGACATGTACAAAGACTAGCAGTGATATGTGAAGCTGCGTACCTGGAGCTGTTGCAGGATGTGCGCTCTGGGTTGGACCTGGTGTCTGCTGCAACTCTGCTGGTACGCCACCATTACCTCTGTCAAGGTGAGGCAGCTGTCAACTAAAATAGAAGAATACACTCATTCACTGCTTTAATGTCTCTGCATCCCAGTGAGCCACCAGCAACCATTCTAAAGTGCTTAAGGGGCTAGGAAATGCCATACGGTAAACTGTGCTGTGCTCCCAGTATGTGTGTGTGTGTGTGTGTGTGTGTGTGTGTGTGTGTGTGTGTGTGTGTGTGTGTGTGTGTGCGCCTGCAAGTTTGTGTGTACTACATGGCAGTCAGTGAGAAGTAAGAAGGACACGAATGTCTGTCTGAACAATAAATCAACCAATCAGGCATCTTGAATCATCAACCACAGCCTTATGGGATAGGAAATTCCAGATGTGAGGGGCTACAGAGGATTTTGTGACGGAAACACTTTGATCCTTGTGTATCCTTAAAAAACTGGATTCCATTTCAAAGACCTGGTTAAAGTTTGATCTTAGCTGTGGTTCAGGTGAGCTTATTATTGGAATTATACCTATAAAAATTGAAAGAACGGTACCTACATCACAGTACATTTCTTTTGTATTTAGGCCTGTATTTAGAATTTAAAAAATTAAGATTAACTTAAGATCTGTCTAATTCTCTTCACTTGAGCTGGAACCATTTAGGAGTTGGTTACAGGTAATCTTAGCTTAGCATAAAAACTAGAATTAGGGGGAAACAGATTACCTGTTCAAAAATAAATATAACACCTCTAAAGATCGATAATTAACGCAGTGAGATGTAAAAATTACTGGCTTTTGTCATGCTTTTGGAAAAGTGTTATCAAGGGTGATTTATTATGGATATTTTTACATTATACCTTCCTCTTAGCATTTATTTTATTGCTGTTATGTCTTTGAAAAAGTATTACTGAGGAGGATCTCTCATGAATATTTTTTCATATTTACTGTTTGTCAACCGTATGCAATATTATTGACTTTGAATCTTGCTAACATAACATTAACTTTGTGGGTTGGAAGAGCAGGGCACAACCTCACACATTTTTAGTTATTATTGAATGTTATTAAAACAGTTTGAGATAATTTTTTTGTTTAACTCTAACAACATGCACATCTCTGTGACAAACAAACAGTTATTGTTTTTTTTCCTAGAACTTACCTTTCTTCTTCAATTGCACTGAGGAGTGGCAGAAGTAAAATGTTACATTGTACCCCGTGGGTGGGGTTAATTTTAACAGGCAGATAGTTAGTTGTAACACTTGCTGGAGAAGTCTGTTTTACACAATTAATTCAAAACAATTCTATCTATATACTATAGGTCCCAAGCTACATCAGGGGAAGGATAGGTATCCATACAGGTATCCATCCATCTCTATTATCGATATTCAATGGTTGGATCTACAGATGTACATGGATTGGGTAACCTAGATCCACATGTCAAAATATTGAATGCATAAATATCAACAGCCTGTGAAACTGTGTGTCAAAAATATACCTGACAAATTAAAATATAAAGTATATCTCATTTAATTAAAGACATTAGTTCAAACTGAACAAAAGTTTGAAGTGCAGAAATCGAGAAAATGCGCTATATGTGACTGTAACACTGCATTACAACTAATCCCACTGTGTGGTAATTTTGTCAAGTCTAGGCAACACTTGCTGGGAGTTGATTACATAGTTCAAAATTATGCCATGTTGTAGGCAACAAGACAGTTGTTATGATCAGGGGCGTTTCTAGTCACCTTGGGGGCCCTAGGCAAGAGTGACCATGGGGGCCCTCCCGGCCCAAAAACACCAAGAAGATCATTCAATCCAGAAATCTTTTATTTTAAATAACAGAAGTGCACAACCATGTAAGAAAACTTTAAATACAATATAACATTTTTTTTGTGAAGAGGACGTGGTATGAAGATGTGGTGTGGCCTCAAACTGTGATGGTGGCGGGGCTGCCATGCTGCTGCTGCTGCTGCTGCTGCTGCTGCTGCTGCTGCATGAAGGCATGTCCTGCTCACCTGAGGCTGATAGAAAATAATAATAATAATAATAATAATAATAATAATGCATTCAGTTTATATAGCGCTTTTTCATGACACCCAAATACCCACAATGTAAAAACAAGAAAAAACATACTGTAATTGTTTGACATTTATTTGTGTTATTGCATTAAATCAGATCATATCATGATAGATTTAAAAGGAGAGCAAATCACTGTAATCTTAATTTGTTAAAAAAAAAAAAAACAGTTCCTACCTTCATCTGTAGAGGTAAATTCTTGTTCTTCTTGTTCTTCTTCTTCTTCTTGTTCTTGTTGTTGCTGTTGTGGTCCTAAGAATTTCAACAAAGAACCTCCAGGGTGGAAAAAACAATGGGAGAAACACAACGTATTTAGTCAGCTGGCTTTATGTTCATGCTGCAAGAATTGTGTATGCTACACACTCAACATTAAGATCTGTTTGGAATAATTAATGAACAGCCAACTTCACTGTTCCTGATAATATTTTTTATTAATGTGACATACAGAAAATTCAAGGAGATATAATGATATTGCCCTCTTCCAAATACAAATTAGTTACTGGTTAGCTTACTGTTAATTACTCTTTCAATAAGCAAGGCTAAGGTGCAGTAAACATGTCATGTGCAGTTGTGCGTCGTGAGACTACAGACTGGGACAAAGTGGCATCACAACTTTTTTTAAAATAATGTCAGATTAGACATGTTTGAACTTACCACTTCCCCGTTTTCTTTTTTCTTCATCTTCTTGTTTCTTTTTTCTTTTTGCATGCCCTGACGGATACGCTCGCGATACTTCCTCGAGTTTGAAGTACCGCAGACAGCCGGCCACGGGCAGTCGGGGCCCCATTAGGGGGGGTTCCAAACGTGTCGCTGCAGTGTCTATGGAGGTTTCAGGTTGTGTCATTGATATGGATCGATATTGGCCGTGTCTCGGGGTCTCTTAACACACTAGGCAGTGACACTAGTGGGGCCCTATGCGGGGGGTTTCCAATGCATCGACGTTGCAGTGTCTAAAGCAGTTCAGTCATTTTGTCATTGACAAAAGGACCAATGTCAGCGCTGTCCTGGGGCCCCTTCCAGCTCGGGGCCCTAGGCAATTGCCTAGCATGCCTACCCCTGTTGCGGCGTCTCTGGTTATGATGATATATGGTTGGATTTGGTGACTTACATAGACAGCTCAGTAATCAAAAAACAAGTATGACAGACATTTACTTATGATGGCTAAAAACACTCTTTGTTACTGAACTCAGCCGAAACATGTCCATTCTGTGAAATTCTGCAGGTCACTGTTTGGTGGTATTGTGGTCAACTGGCCGGAAGCACAAAAGGATCGACCCTGTGTAACCACATAAAAAGTCTGTGTTACAATTGGCCCCGCATTAGGTTGTCCCCTGCACTCCCCTATAGCTGAGCCTAAGGGTTTAATGAGCTGAGTGAACTAGAAATATTGGTAACAGTTGGTCCTAACGTCAAGGGATAGTAATGATTGTTCCAGGTTTTAGTCAAGCCCTCGGGTGTTACCAGGGAAACTAAGTTATGGCCTGTGAAAAACTTAAGATTTTGATGGAAGACACTTTGAAACATAAATTAATGGGCTTTTTTTTTCTTTGGCAAGTGACCATGGTCAACCCAGTCTCACTCTGAAGTCATCAAAAGCCGACGTTTGGTCAATGACTTCTGCCATCAGACACAGATTAAAAAAAGCCGTCCTCTCACGTCAACATAAAATGCGGCCGGTCACCATTTATGTATAACAGTGGCCAGCAGTGTCAGGAGGAAACACAGTGGGACAACAACGAAAGTTAAGGCGACAGAAGTGCAGGTACGGTGGGCGGGAGCAGTGGTGGATGGGTCCAACAACCATCAACTTTCACACGGGAGGCCGGTGTTCACTCCCCGTAACTTTGTTCTTTTCTCCTAAACCCAACCACATGTTTTTGTTGCCCACATGCATTTGTTGCTTAATGAAAAAAAACATAGATTTGTGGTGTTGTATGTACATAGTGTGTTAACAGACAATGCACGTAACAGACTGAAGTTGACATGACATCCCAGAATGTCAACAACCAATGCACCGAAGGTACCTTGCATGTTATTTGTGGATGTGGAAAGTCCATGACCAAACGTAGATACGTGACAAGGTCAGAGTGAGAATGTGTTGATTTTTACATACCCTCCTCTCAATGATCAGTATTGTCATTGATAAGGCTTTGAACATATACTACTGAGGGTGATTCCTTGTGAGTCTCTCAAATTTTATCTGCCTCTGAATATTTGATTTTAACTTTATTGTTACTGTCATGTCTTTGGTAAAGAATTGGGTGGTTCAGTCCCACCTGAGTTAGAAACAAGGAGGTGTAGGTGTTGTGGACATGGATGTATAAGAAGACCTGGATACAGTGTTGGTGGTGAGGCCCCGTTCATTCCTATGAAAGTTGCTTAGTGGCACACGAAGCCAAAAATATGCAAGTGCACATATAAAATTACACAGATGATCAGCACTATTTTCTCCCAAAGAGCAGGCACACTACACACTTCCGTCAGCTGAGCCAATATTCTCTTGTCCAGTGTCAGTCTATAGGACAAAAATCCTTTTGGTCTGCAGGGCATCATGTGACAGACTCGTAAGTTGTAATTCCATTGTTGGCCACAACAAAAATTGGCTTTAAAGCCCAGCACACTTCCAGGGGGCCTGGTTTTGAAACTTAAGAGAGTTAGCTGTCTCCATCACACTGTTTCCGCTCAATAGGAGTGATCCAGTCACCACATATCAAACCCTCACGTTACACGAGAATAATCTTTTGAATTTACACAGCAAATTTCATAAAAATCTGTTCAGCAGAAGTTGAAGAAGCTCACTCTTTACCAAAGCCTTGGACAGACCAGTTGACTACCTGAGTAAAATAATCACCTTGATGCCCTGCTGGCTGCCAAGAGTGTAGTAAAAATGAAAAACGTATTCTTGAAGAATAGCATTGTTTATGTATAGTTTAATTTTGAGATGAATATTACCTTTCATTGAAGCAACATTAATCTAAAACAAGCAACACACTATAATATCCAGTGAAGACAGAGACAATGAGAATATAGTGAATGAGGGAATACAACAATTGTTCACTGTGAGAAATTCATGAAAGGGATGTTATGTTTTATTTTATTTTTTTATTATATTAAATCATCTTTACTTAACCTGACAGATGGTTAAACAGCAGCTTACCCTTTCTGTCAGTGTCCCTGTGCTCAGCGAAGCCGGATACTATCTGTTCATCAGGGGGGAAAGACACATGCTTTGCTGCTTTGCTTCTCTTCTGGTTCTTGTTGGCTTCTTCTGCTCCATCATCACTTTGCTCATCATTGTCACTACAGTGGGTCATCCCTCTGTTTAGGACTCCACCATGAAGCTTTCAATTGGAATTTGAAAGCTAAGGGCCAGTTCACTTCAAGCAGAAAACACTTGATGTGTCAACAGCCACCGAATCTTCTCCAGGAGTTGCAGCAACAGGAATACTAATTTAAAAAAAGGCAGATATACAAACAGTCATACCATCTTCCCTCTTGGAAGTCAAGTGCTGCTCTCTTCACTCTGTGCTCAAGACAACACACTAAAGAATCAATATCTTATTCATGAGTTGTGCGCCAGGTCGCAACTGAAACCCAATATGTTTGTATCAAATAACACAAAGAGAATGGGTAAGGCTCTGCACATTTACATCCTGTTCCTATCAAAATTCAGCATTTACAGGAACATTTAGGGGAATATACACAAAGAGATAGGCAGGTGATATTGGAAAGTAAATCTATCACCAGAGTTTGTCTTGGTTCAAAATGAAGCAGGTCATATGCAGAAGCATGAGGGCCCAAAGTCGAGGCTAAAGAGAGCTCTCTCACCCCACAGACACACAGCTCCTCAGCTGCCTGAAACACCGTGTTTGCATTCCTGCCTTTACTTCTGTAACTCGGTTGCATCACTATGTAACACATTATCTACGCACATAATGCACGTCTGCGGGCCACTGAGCATGCCCCCAAACAAACCCACTTGGAGCAGAGCCACAGCAGAGGCTGCGGAGAATTCGAACTGTTGAGGAGCTGTTGAGGAGACATTGCTTTTTTCAGTGTGACTGCAAATTACCCCTGTTTTGACTGCCAAATGATGAAAAGATGAAGAATAAGTGGTTGGAATTTATTTCTAGCACTATTCCTTAACAATACTCCTCGAACATTTTATTGTGTTCCCTCCATTTTCCTGAGGACTGCTTCACAAACTGGCAACAGTTTACAGCAGTTACTCCTACAGATGGGGCAGTTCACTTTGTTGGGCAAATCTGGAGATTCAGGATCACAACCTGTAATTATGCTTTATGAGTTGTGCTGTTACTTAAAATCAAACAAGGAAGCTACTACTGAGTGTTTAAGTGTGGAGTAGATGGCTGTAGGAGCTAACGTTATTGTTTTGAAATGCTTTTGCTACTCGGCTTATAGTAAGTCACACTGCCAGCTGGGTGGTCTCAGTAAAATAAATGGAAAGGCTGAACTGTAGAGAATCTATCAGAGCTATGGATGTGTAGCATATCCATATTGATAAAAGTTTCAAAGTTTATATGTGTAATGCCTGATATAATCGGGTAACTGATACTAGCACAAGCAATTATCCGACAACACGACAGCAGTCAGACCTGGGGTCGAATTAAGACCTGCATTTATTGTGGCCTCACTCAGAGTTTAATTGGGAATCAGCTTTCAAAGAGGACCTATTATGCTTATTGGGTTTTTCCCTTTTCTTTCATGGTTTTATATAATATTATAGCTGTAGGGCTTGGCTAGCTAGCTAACCAAAGTTATTGTTTTGAAATGCTTTTGTGACTCAGCTTACAGTAAGTTACACTGCCAGCTGAGTGGTCTCAGTAAAATGAACTGAAAGATTGAACTGTGGAGAATCTAACAGAGCTGACAATGTGTAGCATCTCCATATTTACAAAAAATTCAACATTTATATAAGTAATGCCCGATCTAAGCAACTAACTAACGCTAGCTCACACAATTGGCTAACAACATGACAGCAATCAGACCTGGGGTTGAATAAAGACCTGCATTTGTTTGTAAAAATATGTGGCTGCACTCAGAGTTTGATTGGGAATGACATTCCGATTCCATTGCTGTAGATCCTGATGAGGTGGATCATTGAGTCGATGTCTTGCTCACTCCTGGCTTACAGCTTGGTGTCATCCATGTAGAGGAAGTAACTGATAGTTGCTCCACAGAACTGGTATCCGTAGCCACTCTTTGTGATGAGTTGGCTGCGGGGGTTCAGGCCTATGCAGAACAGTAGTGGGGACAGTAAATCACCTTGGTATATGCCGCATTGGATGGTAACTTGTGCAATAGGCTTTGAGTTGGCCTCCAGAGTCGTTTTCCACAGCTCCATTGAGTCCTTGACAAAGGCTCTTAGTGTTCTGTTGATGTTGTACTTTCCAAGCATTCCAGTATCCATGCTTCCCTGGTATTACTACCAATTCCTTTCTGGGCCTTGCTCATGCATTGGGTCATGTGCCTATTCATCTTAGCTACTGTAATGCCTGACAGGAGCTCCCATGTTGTACAGAGGCAAGTTATTGGCCAGTAGTTGGATGAACTGCTAGGTGTTCATGGAGTGCATTTAGTTTCTTTAGCCAGTAGGTGTGGATCATGTCAGGGCCCGGTGCTGTGCAGCTCTTCATACCTGATACCTTATCTATATATATATATATATATATATATATATATATATATTATATACACACACACACACATTTTCTTTCATTTGGACTTGTCATCAGCACCTAACAGAGCCTCATGACTCAACATATAACCCTGGCCACTCTGTTATTAAAGAGGAATCTGAGATTTCATGTTTCATAGTTTGTGCATATGTTACTTTGAGCTATTAGCAGAATTTTTCTTTTTTTAAATGTTAGAAAAGTAAAGCAAAAATTGATTCTTTTAGTTTTATTTCACATCAAAGTGCTCATCAAAGGCTGTAAAAACAGACCCTACATACAGTAATTTGTAAATAATTTTATTTTTATTACCAACATAATAACATCAGATAAAAATTATAAAATAGTTATGGCAAAACTTAAAATATAGGGGAATATAAGGAAGCACCTACTTAAAAAATACAAGGAAATCAATATTTAAATGCAATATTTTACAGACTGTAGATGACCTGATGAGGCTCTTCTTTGTGGAGATGTTTGAGAACCCAGGGCCATCTGACGAGGAGATGCAAAAAAAACCCCCATCCTTAAGGACCTGGCATCCCACTTTGAGAGACCCTCAAAGGAGGAAGTGGTTGCCTTACACGTCTCTCACTTCAGCCAAGGGGCAGCTGGAGGGCAACGCAGTGACCAGCTGGATCAGGAAACTCCTGGCGTATCCGTACAACACAGGATGGGATGGGCGCCTGAATGGAAAGGATTGGATATTAATAGTGTTGAAGATAAAATGCTGCTGTGTTTATATTTATGTATCTATCTATTGTATATTATTTACAAAGTTTTTTGTTGTTTTCATTTTTTACATTTGTTAAAAATAAAGTTTTTTAGACTCATTTGTCATTTCTTTATTAGTGGGTCCTTTGGTATTTTGAAATCTTAGTGTCCAGTATTGAGTTTACACGGTTATATCTCATTACATGTCATAAAAACGTACTCTTCTTCAGTTCTATGCCATAAAGATCCATAGTCATACCTGTAAATGTTGTGGATGTTCTGCAGGGTGGACAGATTCAAGCAGTCAGGCTCCAGGCGTGGATGATGTATCAAACACGTAGGATGAACTGGAACCTGATTCATTTCCCCAAAACGTAAGAAGTTAAAAAGAGACAAGGCATACTGTTTCATAGGTAAGCAAATCAAGACTCAGGGGACAACATAGAACCAATACTGACCCAGGAAGCAATATGTGTTTTACTATGAAACTTTGATTTCATATGAATTATGTTATCACAGGAGAAACTGTGATACACTAGTAGATTGTACATATTGTAGATTGCAAACATAAGGTGGAGATGATTAGAAAATGTAGCTGCATTTTAGTAGAATGGTTTCAGTAAACATGACATAAGACATCTGAATGTACTAGTAATTGTATGTCTTTGTTTCTGTATAATACAGATATCTGTCAACTCAATCTGCTGTGGTAAAATTTTGAAATTCATGGGTTAAAACCTGTGTGTTTTTAATGGGGAATGTGTTAGTAGCCAAATTCACAATAACATTGGTATTATTACCCAACACAAGCTATATTAGTCTGATCTTACATAAACCTGCTTAGATTTAAAAAAAAAAAAAAAAAAAAAAAAAAGGAGTAACGCTAAACATCACTGCATATAACAGGGTCATGCTACTGTTGGTGTTTCTACATAATGTAGTGATTGTTTACATTGTTAGAAACGTTTTGTATGTCTTTGCAACAGACGTTTACAACTTCAGTCAGTCAACGGACATAGAGTTGTTACTGTGATGTAACATTAGATAAGTGACAGTTATCATGTTACAGCCAAAATATAAAATGGCTGCAAAAAAATTAAAACCTTACCACTGTGAAACGTCCTGCTCCAGTCTTTGTTGCGAAGGTGGTTCAGAGTCTATTGGCTTGTGTTTATTCACTTTCAGAGTCTGACTTGGGCTAAATTTGATAAGGGAAAACTGATGGCCTTGTTAGCTCAGCCACTGTGTGTTTTTAGCTTCTCCTGTAGTCTACTGGAGGTGAAATTGAATTGCTTCGGCTGCTGCGCAGGCTCTGTGTAGAGCCGATGCACATCTATAAATTTGTTTCTAAACTCAAAGATAACCATTTCTGCTGTTTCCCTCAGTGCTACTTTAGCTAAGCTTTTTAGCCTATTTTAGCCCATTGTTTTGGTTTTCTGGATGCTCTCATCAACCTGGTTTTGAGCAGCAGCAAGCAGTTATTTTCAGTGATGAAGCTCTGACAAACCTATTGTTCTCTACCTGTTCAGCAGCACACAGTAGACCAACAGAACAGCTCATGAACACAGAGGAATATTCAGCAGCTAAAAAGTCCTTTTCTAAGGGCTTGGTAGAGTAGACTCCAAACCAGAGCCAAGGAGAGTGAGAATTAAACTTACATTCCTCAAGTGGACACAGAAGCAACTCAAACTAAATGCTAATGTTGCTCCAAATGCTGCATTGTTATGGATCCTACTACATGTCTTGGCAAGTCCACTCTACTGTGCTGGGATTACCTGTATAAACCCTGACCATGATCATTGACTCAATCAAGTGCTGAGTGCTAGCAAATCCTAGCACAGTAGGGCAGGACTTAACAAGGCATGTATTGAGATCTATAATTACTCAAGTCTGCTGGATGCAAATGTGTATTTTCTTGGATAGCACTCTGCCTTTTTCTGCCTCTGTTTGACTTTCCTTTATATTCTTACTCTAACCCTAACTACTCTCCCTCCTCTTCCCTAAACCTAACTAATCCAACCACAGTGGCAACGAGGACTAGCCAATTAGAGAGAGACTGGGGCAAGTCATTCCTTCACTGTCCTAGGAAATGCAAATTTGCCTGCTGGATGTATAAATAGGCAACTGTTTGTGAACACATTAGCCATTAACTTTAGAAGATGTTAATATGAAAAGAAAAATAAGTAAAAATAACATGCAGCTATTACAGATGTTTTATGTTTATGCAATATATAAAGCATTTTATGTATTGGGTTTTAAATATTGTTAATTTCCAATACAAGAGATGTGTAATTTAAAAATAATAATAAGTTATGGTCACATTTATGGAAAAAAAAAAATGCAATATGTGCAAATTTTTGAAAATTCCATTTGGCTGTCAATCAACACTTAACTTCATCCACATCTACCTTCAAACTGACAACCAGTTTGTACATGCCATGTACAAATGACCATGATGGTCATTATCAAAAACAAAACAAAACAAAACAAAAACACTGATAACTAATAATTTCTATGTATTAACAGGTTAAACATTGGTATCAAATCTGTAATTGTATTATTGCAGGCAGACTGCAGACATCTGGGACATCACAAAAGTACATTTAAAATGCAACCTGATGCCTGATACAGGTAAAACATACTGATGTTGATTGTTCCCCTATGGTTTGCATTAGGAACATTACGTGTCAGAATCAGAGCACTGAGGTCACTGCAGTGTTTCCTGATTAACTCAACTATTTCTCTCCTTTTTCAGCTGTTGACACACCAAAGAAAAGAACCTGAGGCTACAATTACATTTATCAAAAACTCTTGAAGCATAAAGGACAAGTCAACAGATGTAAGAAATGCAAAATCTACTTTCAGTGGACTCAGATGTTAAGAGCCTTTCACACTATGACCCAGACCATAGTCACATTAGCATGTTTATAAGGCATTAACAAAAAAACAAACAAAAAAAAAAGTTAAATAATGTGTGGTGCACTGTTATCTTGTGCTGACTCCATGGCTTTGACTTATATTTGTAGAATATATAACAACAAATTAGAGGGAAGGGCTTCTTCCTTACCTGTTCAATAAAACCAAACACCAATCCCACCATAGATTTATGACTCCCACCAGGTGTTTCAAGAGGTTTTCTTCTTCTTCTATTTCTTCTTCTTCTTCTTTATTCGGTTTTTATTGCATCCAAAAAGTTTCATTACTGCCAACTACTGGATTAAACTCAAGTGGGATATTCTTGAGTGCAATGAATTAATTGACTAATTCAATGTGACATGTACAAAGAGACAACATTCAGTGGTTATCAAGGCAATTCCGCAACTAATAATGAATATGGTGAAAGGCATGTTACCTTGTGAGGTGATAATACCACATTGCCTTCATTTTCCATAGACAAACTTGACTTTAAGGAGAAATAAAATAAAATAATAAAATAAAAGGGGCACCCTCACCTTGGTACTCTTCCCTTTACCATTTAAAAGAAAAAATCCAATAAATGAGTATTCTAAGACCAGATACCTCATTCTCCCTATTCCACCAAAAGCTAAAGAAACTAATTTTAAAATGATAACTGATATTTACCCTTGCAATCATTTTCTAAGACAAATTTTCAACACTGATTGTGATTCAGAGATTTAAACTTTATTTTTTACATGTTATTATATAGCCTAAGATGTTTTTGGGAACCATTTAAAAGTTGGATATCATAAAAGGACGTAAACATGTCCAATTCAAAATATAATGATATCAAATTTGGAGTGCTAATGGTGGAATAAAAAAGGGGAAATGGGTCACAATAGCGTGATCATTATGGCTTAACAATTTATTAATGCCATACCACTTTTCCTTGTTTTTTTTGAATGGGTTATTGACTTTCAAGACAGCACTGAAATGTATAAAAACCAGAAAAGCCTTGCATATTTACAATAACATTTCGTATTTGGTTTTTTAATCAGACATCTGACCTTTATATTTATTTTATCTTATTGTTAATTTATTTATTCATCGTTAATTTTCTATGAGAGATCTGTGCTCAGTCTGAAATTTGTACTGTTTGTACTTTATTTTCAACTAGATGTTGTAATGGCCAGAATTTGTTTCTGAATGCCTAAAAGCTTCTCTCAGCTGCTGCTGCCCAGCTTCCCCAGACACTCACACAACACCCAGAAATATCCTTGCTGCATCTCAATTTGCTCAGATTTCCTTTCCGCTCCTTCAGCACAGTTCAGCTAAATGTTTCAAGAGTTGAAGCACATACTGTGCACCAGACTTTTTTTTTTTTTTTGTCCAAAACACTTGATAGTGAAAAATTGTACAACAATTGTCATACAAGAGAATTCATATCAAGTCTTTTCAGAGTTCAAAGAAAATTAAAATATTAAAAGACTGTGTAGCTCTTTTGTTCTTCACATCTTTTTGTAAGGTGCTATACTGCTTGAGTTCAACAATACATCGCTTAAAGCAAGATTTGGAATCCGACCATTTTGATTTATGGAAGCTGAATAATATAGGTAGCACTGCTAACCACCCTATGGTGCACAAAAGATAACATCACATCAAATTCATTAATCTGTATATTACATGCCCATTTTCCTAATTATTAAGTCTTGTCCAAAATAAACTTGAATGCTCACAGTGAAATAACAAATGAAATACTGTTTTTCTATCCAAAGTACAAAAAGCACATGTATAATCTATATTTAACTTAAATCTTCCCAACACTTCTTTAGGTGGGTAAATTCAAAAATTTTAAATTTGTTATTGATACAATATGTGTTTGAAATAGAATAAGCCTTTTCCCACTGTAAATCAGCCATTACAGAAGCCAAAAAGCACTTTGCTGCAGGAGGTGTAACACAGTCCAAAATATTTCTGATATGTCTGTTACTGCATTCACAATATCATTATTTCCAATAAAAATATACTTAGAGCTAATAATTACTTTCCATAAGATCACATTAAAAAAAACGGAAGAGAACCCGTTGGGACAGCGACGAAAATGACAAAAAATGTCAAAAGTGTAAATGATACCTTAAATTTCTGAAGAAATTCTGAATATGACAGGAACATACCGTTTTTTGTTTACCAATTGACCCACCATCAAAATTGTCAAACCATGAGCGATAAAACATTTATTTATTTTTGTATAGAATATCCTTAGTATTCCAGATGAAGCATCTAAAAGTGCTGTACACTGACGAACTATCTCTGTCGTAAGACACGCAGCCTACTCGACCAATAGAATAGCAAGGCATCGTGACGCCACTTCCTGACCGGTAGTTTTGCGGGAAGTTTGGTCCTCATACGGAGTAAACCTACAAGAAACAACAAAGTCAAGGTTTGTATTCATCTTAGTATTTTGCTACTAAAATCTGTAAGTGACTGTTTAACTGACACCGTCGCAGCTATCCAGGAGCGTTTCTTAGGAAACGTCATGTAACTGCTAACGTGAAATATCAATGCTAACGAGATAGCGCAGTTAGCATGAAAGCTAACGTTAACCGATATCGATGAAAACATAATGTTGCTCGGTTCGTCTCCAGACGTAGCATTTCTTATCCTACTCTACCCGTTAACGCCCTTTGTCATAAAGGAGGATGCATTCAACAACACGTACTGCTAATTATTGACTCAAGCTATGTTTAATGTTGCCGAATGTAATGACTGCAATAACATGAGGGTAACTTAACGAACACATGATGTGGTTAGCTAACTTTGCTAGTGGTTATACATAAAGGAACACGACATCCAGGCAAAATCATTTAACCATAATACAATCACCATAAAGCATTTATGAGTTACGTTAAGGTTTCGACAGGTTACAATTAGGTCGCATGCGTCATATAAGAGCTAATTGGTCTGTTCACAGTGTATAGTTTAGCACCATCTAACTACACTTTGAAAACCTCCTCCTAAGATGCATAAGCTGTGAAGCTGACTGTGTTTCAGATGCCTCCCAAAGCTAAGGCGGCAGGGAAAGGCAGAGCTCCAGCTAAGAGGAAGCTGGCAGAGGAGTTTCCACCTGGTGAGGTCCTAACAGACACTGGGAAGAAGGTGTGGAAGCTGGGGGCTCCAATCGGCCAGGGCGGCTTTGGTCTCATATATTTGGGTAAGAATAGATGGAATGCTGATGAACCCGTTCAAAAGTAGAACATGCAATGCTAGAAGATAGTCTGACTGCAAACTTTTTCTCAGACTAAGATTAATACCTGAACTGTTGTGCATGACACAAAAATGTAATGCTTTAGCTATTTCATAAATGCAACTTTGTACTGTGCAAAGTCTAACACTGCAGCAATTAATTTTAAATTCTAGTAAGTGGTGAAATTATTCCATTTCTTGTTCCCAGCTGATGAGGATTCTACAAAACCTGTGGGCGTTGATGCTCGTTACGTCATCAAAGTGGTAAGACTCCAAACAGCTTAAAAAATGAACGGAAATTGTACGTTTGCACTTTTTTTCCCTTTTATATAAGTCGTGTGCAGTTCCTGAAAGAGCAATGTAGATACAACCACAGTCCACTTCCTTGAGTGCCGCTTAGCTTCTAAATTAGTTCCCTCTTTGCAGTACTGTAATAATACTCCAACAATGACCTGATTTACATTTATGTATCTCTAATCATAGCATAAGTGAACAATAAATACAGTAGGTTAGCACAAGAGCCCAGCAAGTGATCAGACTGGACTTTGGCAAGATCAAGTACAACCTTAATTCCAAAAAAGTTGGGATGGCATGTAAAATTTAAATAAAAACAGAATGCAATGATTTGCAATCATTTTCAATCCATATTTAATCGAATACAGTACAAAGACAAGATATTTAATGTTGAAATGGATAAACCTTACTGTTTTATGTAAATATACACTCATTCTGCATTTGATGCCTACAGCATGTTCTGGAAAAGTTGGGACAGCGGCAGAAACAAACTGGGAAAGTTGTGGAATGCATGGGGAAACAGTTCAACAGTTTAAGAAAAATGTTTCTCGCAGTAAAATTGCAAGGAAGTTAGGGATTTGACCATCTACAATCCATAATATTCAGAGAATAATAGAATTAGAATATAATATTCAAAGAATATTATGGATTTTAAAGAATTCAGAGAAATCTCTGCATGTGAAAGGCATAGCTGAAAACCAATAATGGAAGGTCACGACCTCATTACATTAAAGGCAAGGCAAGGCAAGTTTATTTGTATAGCACCATTTGTACACAAGGCAATTCAGTGTGCTTTACAGAAGCAGAGAAATGCATTACAAACAAAAACATTAAAATTTAAACATTACATTAAAAACATTGGAATTAAAATAGAAAAGCATCATATTAAGAAACAGTAAAAGTCTAATTTAAAAACAATAAAACAAGCAGATAAAATAGCTAAAAGTTATAGTGATTAACTGAAGTTTTACGGGAAAGCTGCAGTAATCAATCATGTTTTCAGCCCTGATTTAAATGAGCTGACAGTTTGTACACACCTCAGGTGTTAAAGGAGTTTGTTCCACAGGTGAGGAGCATAGAAGCTAAATGCTGCTTCACCCTGCTTGGTTCTGACCCTGGGAACACTGAGTAAACCTGTCCCTGATGACCTGAGGGGTCTGGATGCTAAATACCCAACAAGCAGCTCTGAGATGTATTTAGGCCCAAGACCATTCAGTGACTTGTAGACCAGTAACAGGATTTTAAAATCTATCCTTTTACACACAGGGAGCCAGTACAGTGATTTAAGGACAGGTGTGATATGGTCCATTTTCCTGGTGTTGGTCAGGACTCTGGCAGCAGCATTGTGGATAAGCTGCAGCTGCCTGATTGTTTTTTTTTTTACTGAGACCTGTAAAGACACCACAGCAATAATCTAACCTACTGAAAATAAATGTATGAACTAGAACCGCAAGCCGTTATGACAGGGGGCCAGGCCTCCCTGCGCGACTCGGCCACCGGATCTCACGGAGCCCACGGAAGTCGGCCCTGAAAGATGACGGGTTCAGGTCGAGCGTGGGGACACAGGCCGACGTCTAACCCGCAGTATGGTAATTGTAATGGGATCTGCACTGGAAGCCCGAAAGGCTGAATGTGTGTGTTGTGACAAGTCACGCCCACTTTGACCAAACATCACTAAGATTTAACTCTGGCCTCAGGAGTGAAACCATAACATGCTCGACAAATTTTGTGCGAATCTGATCAATTTTCATGTCACTTGATGTTTCTCTGTTTATAGCGCCCCCTATTGGCCAATTTCCGCCAAATTTGGCTCAGACCCTCTGGCTGACGTCTGAAACAAGTGATTCGAGTTTGACATCAATAGCTTTCACTTTGACAAAAATATGCAATGATATGTGTTTTTTAGCTAGCAGAAAAAAATTGATTATTATATAACTACCGCATTTTTTGGAGTACGAAAATTCTTTTGATAACTTTTCATCAGGCAAGTCTGGAGATTGCAAAGTTTTGTGCAGATGGATCTTAAACGCTAGCAGGAGTTTGAAAAAGTAGGTTTTTGATATGTAGTGACTTACAAAGAGAAATATTCAGTGGAAGTGGGCGTGGCCTATGTCAGAAGATGCGACTCTATTTAGGGAACATGTGGATATAAAGTTTATGAAGATGTGATTTAAAATGTGGAAGTTACAGGCCAAAATGCGTTTCCATCCGTTATAGCGCCACCTAGTGGCGTAGAAACACAGTTTTTGCTATGGGTGGTCGGTGTGCTGTTCTATATCCACCCTGTGAATTTCACAGTCCTCAGCCTAATACTTGAGCTGAAATAAAGGTTTGTTGTTTATAGTGTCATAAGCCACACCCTCTTTGAGCAGTCATGATTAACTTCAAGATATGGCCTCAGGTGTGACCCAGCATCATACCCACCAAATTTCGTAAAAATCGGTGCAGCCATTTAAGAGATATAAATGTCTCGGCTTTGCAGCGCCCCCTAGTGGCCAACATCAGCCAAATTTGCCTCACTCCCTCACAGTCACTAGGTAATCCAAGATCTCAGATTTGGTGTTGTTAGCATGTATTTTGACCGAGATATGCAACAGTTCGCGTTTTTATAGCGAGCTAGAAAATTTTGTTCGTTAATAATTTGCGCATCTTTTGACCGAACAAAATTCTTTTGATAACTTTAGATCAGGTCCAGCTGAAGACTGTACGTGCCAAGTTTCACGCTGATCGGACAAAACCCTAAGGAGGAATTCGAAAAAGTATGTTTTCCAGTTTTCGCAATTTTGCGAAAAAAAAAAAAAAAATTATAGGCGGAAATCGGCGTGGCCCAGCCCACGTGATTCAGCGCTATTCAGGGAATCTGTGGATATGAGGTTTTTGAAAGTGCGACATAAGGTGTGAGAGTTATAGCCCCAAACGCATTGACCTTGGTTATAGCGCCCCCTGCTGGCTGATACATGTCATTTTTTGCGACTGAGGTACGTGCAGGGGTCTGGACCAACCCCCCAAAGTGCACCACCCTCCCTGCAGCAACACTTTTATCTCCGGAAAAATAAAAGTAGAGAATAATAGTAATAACTATAATAAAAATCCGAACAAAAACAATAGGGATCCCAGCACCGCTGGTCCTGGGAAACGCGTATGCTTTGCATTCGCGGTCCCAGGCCCCGCGGGCTTGGCCCCCTAACAAGTTTTTCAGTGTCTTGTTTAGACAGAAATCCCTTAATTCTTGCTCTTTTTAAGATGGTAATAGGCTGATTTAGCAATAGTCTTTATGTGGCTGTTAAAATTCAGGTCTGAGTCCATAACTACACCGAGATTTCTGGCTTGGTCTGTAGTTTTTAGTGTCATTGAGGCAAGTTGATCATTGACCTCAAGCCTTGCATTTTTGGGACCAAACGCAATGACTTCTGTCTTTTCTGTATTGAACTGAAGGAAATTCTGGCCCATCCACTGATCGATTTGTTGGATACACTCATTCAGCAACTGTAAGGGACTGTAGTCATGTGGTGACACTGTAATGTAGAGTTGTGTGTCATCAGCATAAGTGTGGTAAGAGATGTTATAGTACTCTGAGCGAGGGGCAGCATATAGATATTGAACAAAAGTGGCCCAAGAATGGAGCCTTGAGGAACCCCACATGTGATCTTTGTTCGCTCAGATTCATAATTACCTAATAAGACAAAGTAGTCCCGGTTTTTTAGGTAAGATTTGAACCAATTTAGCACAGTACCAGAAAGTCCGACACACTTCTCCCATCTGTCAAGCAGTATGTTGTGATCAACCGTCGAATGCAGCACTGAGATCCAGTAATACCAAAACCGAAGTTTTCGATGCATCACTGTTAAGATGTATGTCATTTAAAACTGTAGTAAGTGC
This sequence comes from Cephalopholis sonnerati, assembly GCA_019142605.1. Classification (NCBI taxonomy): domain Eukaryota; kingdom Metazoa; phylum Chordata; class Actinopteri; order Perciformes; family Serranidae; genus Cephalopholis; species Cephalopholis sonnerati. The sequence continues at coordinate 3,974,412 of JAGQAX010000015.1, read as the reverse complement.
AGCCTCAGTGCTGTGGTGTGGTCGAAATCCCGACTGGAAGACAATGAAGTGTTTTGGAGTTTTGGATCAAGAAAGAGTGAATTTGTTGATAAACAACCCTTTCAATGATCTGATAAAATGTTAGGTTTGATATGGGCCTGTATTTACTTATTACTGATGCATTCAGATTAGGCTTTTTTAAAAGAGGTTTAATTACTGCAGTTCTCAAGGCCTAGGGAAAATGCCCTGATCGAAGATAAGTATTTACTATCTGCAATACCTCTGGTGCAACACAATTAAAAACATTTTTTAAAAAGCTTGTAGGCAGCTTGTCAAGGCAGCAGGTCATGGACTTTAAGTGCTGAACAGTTTCTGTCAGAGATGCATGATCTAAGAGTTGAAAATGTTCTAGATTTATTTGACAGTAAGGAGGAACAGGTGACATAACCATGTTTCCTGAGGTAGAGCCACTTACTGTTTGTCTTATCCTCTGAATTTTATCAGTGAAAAAAGCTGCAAAGTCATTGCATGACTTGTTGGACAGCAGTTCAGGCGGGACAGATGGTGAGGGGTTTGTCAGTCTGTTGACAACAGTGAATAAGGTGCGGGCATTGTTGGTGTTTTTATTGATAATCTCAGAGAAAAAGGACTGCCTTGCACTTTTCAATTCTTGGTTATAGATGTGAAGATTCTCTTTATAGATTTCATAATGAACTTGAAGTTTGGTTTTTCACCATCTGCGTTCAGCCTGCCTACACTTTTTCCTTCCAGAGATAACTTTGGTCTTAATCGGGGCAATGGCATCCATAACAGTCATAACATTGGAACTGAAACTATTTACAAGGTCATTGACAGAGGCTGAGGGCAGAGTTGGTGATGGTGTAAAGGCCTGAGTGAATAATGTACTGGTGTTATCGTTAATACACTGCTTTCTTATTACCTCTGCTTCACCTTTGCTAATGCTAGCAGGGATGGTTAAGTTAAGTTTATTTTATTTGATATGGACATCATAAATACATTGAGACTGCCCCAGTGGACAGACCAGATGCCTTTGCTTAGGTGTGTGTAACACGTGCTAATTTTCAACACCAGTCCATAGGCGGCTTTTCTAAAAACACAGAGCATATGATCAACAATATGGGATGAAACAAACAAATTTGATGATCGTACCAGTAATATTCAAAAATCATAGAGCATATGATCAGCAATAGGAGATAAAACAAACAAAATTGATGATCGCAACCGTGATATTAGTAACAATTATAAATTAAGTCCATATTTATACATGTGAACATTGTTGTTTTGCTTTTAACCATGCTTTTAGTCCTCTGTTAAAAACATTTTTATCAGTCTCCAGTTTCAGGTGGGTGGATAGAGTGTTCCATAGGTTAACGCCTTTTACTGAGAAGGCAGACTGTCCAAATGATGTTGTACACCTGGGAATGATGCAGTCACCATTGTAGAAGGCTCGTGTGTTTATTTGGCTTGAGCTCCAATGTCTTTTTATCAGTGCAGAAAACAGGGGTGATACATATTTATGAAGACATTTAAAAACCAGTCTGATATTAATATAAATTATGAAGTTTTCAAATGCAAGAAGGTTGTGTTTTCTCAGGATGCCACAGTGGTGCCATCTCATGGGTTTTTGATCCATAATTTTTATTGCTTGCTTATATATTGCTTCTACGGGTTTCATAAAGACTTTTAAAGCTTGTGACCACGACGTGATACAGTATGCAGGGCTTAAAGTATTCCGGCACCATGCCGGATCTCCGGCGTTTGACTATGATTCAGAAAAGAAAAAAAAAAAACACCAAAAACCCCACAAAAAAAACTTGCCAGGCCCCTCCCTCAAACTGCTACTGTCCAATCCTACGTTAGCAACCGTAACTATGGGTACACATAGTGGTTGAGATCTAGCAGCAGTTGATGCTGCGTTCAAGACAACTCGGGGAAAAAACAGGCTCTGAATTGTAGAAATGAATTGGAACAATGAACAGCGTTAAAGTTGGAAATTACACATATATTCATTGAAAATAAGCATAAATTGCTGCTGCATATGTTTTCAGTGTTCAGCAAATAGTGACAATATGCCACACTTTGTTTTTCTCCGCCGAGTTAACCTGTAGCGTGAATGTTATCTCCGAGTGGTCTTGAACGCAGCATCCAAGCTGACGGTTGTTTCACCGAAATCAGATCAGAAAAATGCAGAGTAAATTCATGAAGACAGGGGAAGACGTCCTAATTGACAACGGCCTTGTATGCCTGGAGCAACAGCCACAGCTGACGTAGGCACTGATGACTGATCGTATTTGTGACTTGAAAATACGTGTGTGCTCGTTCATTGCGGAACATGATTTATCATTTACAATCACACAACCGCTGGTAGATCTGTGTAAAAAAAGTAGCGGTTGATAAAAATGCTTTGATGAAACTGTCCGTTTCCAATCAGCATGCCAGTTATATGAACACCCATGGCATAGCACCAGAGTTCAAGAAACGTCTGTCTGATAAGCTCAAAGGATGCAGTGTTTCCCACAGGATTTTAGGAGACTGTGGTGGGAGAGTCTCTGACCCTCGGCGGTTTTAATGTGTGTGTACGTTTTTAAGCGCGATGTATCGCCCTTACAGTAAGTGCATTTTGGGACCATGGACATGAACATACGTTGATAAATAAGAACTTACAAAGGCATATCAGAAATATTTTAAATTTAATTCAGAAACAAAACCAAAAACTCACTCACTCACTCACTCACCCTAACCCCTCAAAGTGGAAACCCTTTATATTGTTTTAACATCTTAAAAAAAGATTTTTTGGGATAAAGGGTCAGATTACGATTCTTCTTCTCTCTGCCCCCTTATTTGGATTTGGGAGTGTTATGTTTTCATTCTATTTTTTTTTTCTACAGTGACTGCAGAAAATAGCCTAAATAAATAAAGATTCCTAAATTTGCTGCGGCCCAATTCATCACAAAATGTAGCCTAAATCAATGAAAGATCATTTTCTGACTGATATTTCCCAATATTGCTGTGTATCTCGCTTTGAGAGAAATTCAGCTTCTTCCATGCTCTCTCCGTCTGTTGTATTCACCGTCTTACACTGACGTCACTCTACAAAATCCCAGAGCGCACATGGCTACTTAATATGCACGTACTGATTTGCATTGACCATATAGGCTATGGTTATGTTCGGGCGTGTTCAACGCGGGAAACGAGGTGTGTTCACTTCCACACTTTTCTCGGCGCGGTGTGATTTATCACGGGGAATAGCATGCAGCCGTATGTACGCAGAGTTTGATAGATCTGAAAAGAGTGTATATATATTTTGGTCGTACGCACGTTTTGCCTTTTTGTCGTAAGTGAAATTTAAGAGGACTTTTACACGCTGTAATAAATGAGGCCCCAGGAGAGGAGAATATGAAATAATAAGCCGCGTCAGCTCGTTGGTATGGTAACAGGTGATTGTACTGTGTGCTTGCACGGACTCTGAATGCGCGGTGATAATGAAGCAGCGTGGCCGCTCTCGTCACTGAAACTCTGGAACCGAGACGTGCGCGGTGCAGCCGTTCCTCTTCCCGAGAAGGGGGGCAGACAGCGCAGTGAGATACTGTGTCCATGGGTGCTATTGCCCAAAAAAGAAGTTGCACTTACCTCAGAGTCAGACGTCCCGCTCCAGTGTCGCTGGAATCTGGTTCGCGCCAAACGTATCTAGTAAAGAGCGATGTCTATGAGCATGACCAGTGCGCGCGCACTCTTGTTCTCGCTTGTTTACGGGCGGTAGGAAAGTACAGCTGTGTAATGGTCTGACAGAGTGACAGATCGTATTTTTTTTCTCCATATGAGACTGTGGCGGGCCCAAATGAGACTGTGGCGGGCCGCCACAGTCTCATTGATTAATGGGAAACACTGGGATATATGTTTTCTCTGAATGTTGATGAAGCAACCACCCAAATCATGGAAAAAATACTGAATGTAATGGTTCTTGGAGCACTTTACTTTAACCTTTTTGTTGTTGTTGTTAATTGAACTGACTTGTAGTTTAGTGTATTTTAGTTTATTTTCTATTTTGTATTTCCTATAATAACCTAACCTAATTTGCCATTGTTTGTTTTGAACAAAAACGATGGAAATGTTGCAATTTAAAATTACAATATTATCTACAGTTCACCTTTGCTCTGTAACTGTTTATACATTTTTTGTAAAAATTGCCCTTTACTGAATTAAATGGTTGCTAAATGAATAATTCAAATTAATTAGCCTGACTGAGTTTCACATGTCCTTATAACATTATTACCTTTACTTTCTAAAATTCACATTTAAACTGTAGGTCATCTTGTACCCTGCCAAGCACAATGCCAAAAAGTTGTTTGCCAAATTGCCTATAGTGTGTATGCATCAGATCCACTGCACCCCCACTCCCCGGAAGAAGTTCAGGCTCAGGATTTTTTTTTACTTTAAACCCTGAGTATGACAAATGGGGAGAGAATCATAGCGTGCATGTAGAGTTGTGCAGCTTTGCATGACAGGTCTCTTCGGATAAAACGAAAACAGTTGAGGTTTGGTTTAACCTTCTTGCAGATTTACTGTACTTGTTTATCAAATTTTAAGTTCTTATCTAATATAATCCCCAAGTATTTGACCTCATTCACCTCAGTAATTATTTCATTTTTAATCTTCATCTCAAACAAATCGTTCACAGGCTTATTGCGGATAGAAATACACATAGAAACAGTTTTCTTGATGTTCAGGCTTAAGTGAGACAACTCAAGCCAATTAGTGATTTTCTCAAGTGCTTGCGTCAGGTGGTCAGCTGCTTTGCTAGCTGATTTAGCAGATACATAGATGACAGTATCGTCAGCGTACATCTGGCAGCTGACACCTGGACAACTTGGTGGCAGGTCATTAATGTACATAGTGAACAACAGTGGTCCAAGTATGGACCCCTGTGGTACTCCCATGTTGTTGGTGAGAAGTTGGGATTTCTCCCCATTTACCTTAACACATTGTCGTCTTTCCTTCAGATATGACTTCAACCACTGAATGGCATCTGTAGACATTTTAAAACATTTTAGCTTGGCCAGGAGGACACTGTGGTTGACAGTGTCAAAAGCCTTTTTGAGGTCCAAGAACACTGTCCCCACGACATGTCCTCTGACCAACAGACCCTTTACCCTCTCAATAAGATAGCAGTTAGCTATTTCTGTGGAATATTTAGGCCTAAATCCAAATTGCTGTGTATGGAGCAGTTGGCTGGTCTTCAAATGTTCCATCAGTTGTGTAGCAACAATCTTCTCCAGGACTTTTGAGACTGTAGGGAGAATGGCAATAGGCCTATAGTTACTCGCCATGTCCTTGTCTCCCGACTTGTAAATCGGGGTAATTATTGCTGTTTTCCAGCTTTCTGGGAATGTACTTGTTCTTATTGAGAGGTTTACTAAGTAAGTGATAGGCAGCAACAAATATTTCTGGTATTTCTTAATTAAACCAGCTTAAAATTTAAATTATTAATATCCTTTGACATTGAGTTGTTCATGTTTGCAATAACCTTTTTAACTGTATCACTGGATACTTCTTTGATGCGAAAACCATCTAAGGAGGCATTATCACAGTCTTCAGGGGATATCTCGTGGTCAGTTGATTTGAACTGACTTGCCAGTTCATGTACAGACTCAATAAAAAAGTGGTTAAAAACATTTGCAATTGACTCATTACTGTCAATTAGGTTATTGTCTACTTTAAGACTGGTTATTTTAGGGTGTTTTTGTTTACTTGTGTCTGTTAGTCTATGGATCTGCTGCCACAGTTTAGAGCTGCTACCATTAGCCTCTTCAGTTAGTTTGTGGAAGTAGTTACTCTTGGCCTTCCGTAGCTCAGACACCACTTTGTTCCTCAGACTGGTGAAGGTAAGGTGGTTAGTATTGTTTTTTGTCACTAAAGACCTTTTAAGGGCAAAATCTCTCTTTTTGATGAGTTGGTGGATATCATTATTAAACCATGGGAGGGAGGATTTCTTCGGTCTGCTTTTCCATGTTTTTGTATGTTTACTTATCAAGTTACCTAAAGTTGAGGTGAAATTGTTCACACTGTGCTTCAGGGTTGACGCTTTAGTTATGGTTTCCCAGTTTACTTGTGATAAATCATATTCGAAATCTGCTATTTTTGACTTAGGAATTCCTGTTGTCTTTTGATTTTCAATCTTAAACAGAACACAGTAGTGATCAGAAAGAGCAACATCATTCACCACAGCATCAGAAATGTTAAGACCTTTGGAAATAATTAGATCTAACATATGCCCCTTATGTGTTGAATCTCTTACATGTTAAGAAAGTCCAAAGTTATCCAAAATATTCATGAGTTCTTTTGCACATCCATCTTTCACATTATCAACATGAATATTGAAGTCACCCACTACAACAACACAGTCAAAATCAACGCAGATCATAAAGAGCAGTTTGGAAAACTCATAAAAAAAAAACGTAGCCCTTTTAAATAGGAATTGTGCAAATTTGCAGGAAAGCCCAATCCGTCTTCTTTCAGCATTGGCAGTATAAAAACAAAATCGGTGAGTGCGGCAAAATGCCGCCTGCCTACTTTTGTTTATACAGAATGTGCCTTTTTTGGGGCAATGGGGGGCGTGAGCAAGTAACAAAATGTGTAGCTCAGCGTGTGACGTAAACGGTGACGTACCGAGGAAAGCCGCGGCTGGTCAGTCCTTCGGCGATTCTCCCATACATCAGCCTGTCCTTCACGGTTCCCGTCACCTGACGGTTAATAGCCTCCTCGTTAGCGAGGGCAAGGAGGGCGCGCAATTCTTTATCTCCCCAGTTTCTCATCTTCTGCTTTGCGTCTCCTTAGTGCTGCTAGATACTCATTCCTGCTGTCAGCTGTTTCCTGGTTTGAAGTCCACGCCAGTGGGTCGAACGTGCGGCATCATCAACAGCCCCTCCCACAAGTCATCAACAGACCCTCTGGAAAGCCGCCTCGCTCTGTTTAGACCAAAACTGTTCCGCCAATATGACTACCCTATGAGGTGGAAAATTGGGCACCTCGGATCAACTCGCCAATCCGGCTCTGTGTGTCTAAACGCTCGCAGCTTGCCGGCAAAACGGCGCAACATTTGTGGAAAATCTGGCAGTGTAAAAGGGGCTTGTGTGTTATATTTCGGAGGCCTGTAGATAGTTAGTAGTATTGCTCAACAGGAGGATCTCGACTGAACAGCAACATATTCAGAAGAGTTAAAATTTCCATACAACATTTTCTCACATTGGAACATTTCATTAAACAAAATGGCGACTCCACCTCCTTTCCTATCCACTCTAGCTTCACTCATGAAACTAAAGTTGGGAGGTGTTGATTCAATAAGAACGGCTGCACTGTTATCTTGACCTAACCAAGTGTCAGTTAAAAACATAAAATCAAGGTTGTGCTTGATGATAAAATCATTGATTAAAAATGACTTCCCTACTAATGACCTGATATTTAACAATGCTAAATTTGATGTGTTAAAAGTATTATCTTTAAAACTGTAAACTCACTGCAGCTGACATGGAATGAATGTTAAATTTGACATTACCCTATTTCTTTGCAATTTAAACATTCTTTTTCTATTACCCATCATGACATGAACTGAAGAGGCTTCCAGTACACTGGGCCCCGACTTTTCCTGGGAACAGTCAGGAGTGACATCTTTGGAGCCTGGACCCAGAACACATCAGTTGGGGACAGAAACAACTGAGTGTGCTGAGCTCTTATCAGCTTGGGGAGGCTGAGAATGAGTCAGATGATGATGTGGAAGGGGTGGGGGTGGTCGCGGGGCAATGAGGGGAGAGAAAATTAGGGTAGGGCGGGGGGTAAGTTGAGTCCCAGCGGTGACCAGCTTGTTCATCTAGTCAGTGAACTGAGAGGGGAGGAGGGGGACAACGTACCCATGGTGGATGGTGACCTGGGTGGGGGGGGGTGTGGTTTTGGGGGGGGGTGGTGAAGAAAGTGGATCCTTGCAGGCATTTTTTGGTGTTGGGGGTACAGTATCCTCTTCCTGTTTGCTCTGACGTCCCTCTTAGGGCCCGTCCACACGAAGCCGTGTCAGGGTGAATACGCCAAAGTATTTATGCGGTTCAGCCTTTCGTCCACACAAAGCCGGCGTTTTAGGGGGGCGAAACCGCATCTTTTTGAAACCGGGTTCCAGAGTGGATAAATCTGAAGACGCCGCCTCAGCGTCTCCGTGTGTACGGCCAATACGCAACTTTTGGCCGGCGATGATGTCATAGCCCCACCTCTCTAACCTCTGACTTTACCCCGGCAGGAAGCCGTGCCATCACAACAACAACAGTGGCGGATTACAGACAGCAATAGACAACTATTTACGTTACAGTTTTGTTTACAGTTCTCTATTCTTCAGCTGGGAAATAAAAGGTGGAACACACCACCTGTTATAGCTCAGACAGGATCATGTGATCATACCTCTGTCATCTCTGACAGCCATCTCAAAGCAACCCAGCACGCTAGCGTGCTAACTGTTAGCTCGCCTTGCTCCGTTAAAATATAGTTAACTTGAACATGTCCCGAGCTAGCTTAAGGTAAACATCTGCTCCTTCTAAAGATGATTTATGATCTCTGATGACTTATTAAGAGACACTAACACATCATTCAGTATTAACTGTAGCTCCATGTAAAGTGAATCAATGGGATGTTTCCCAGCTAATCCTCCGCTCGTCTGCGTTAACCACGCAGTTTACACGTTTTTATAACTTGTGATTTATTAAACTGTTCTGAGTGAAACATGAAGCTGAATTTAGCAGCAGACTTCAGTCATAGTAATATAAAGTAGGAGGAAAAGAAGTACTTTTGGCATTCACGTGTTTACATGATATAAAGTATGATTAATCAGTAACACATTCTCAGCCCTAATGACTTAATACATACTTCACAGTGTGTTGCTGAGTTTATTTTCTAATTTAGCGAGTGAGCAGAGTGCTTACAAAGTATCTTGACCCTTAACTAAAGACTGGCCATCATGACTGACCCAAACACCAGCTGGTCTTAAAGCTTTGTGCATTCTCCTGTACCTGTAACCTGTACAGTATACTGCTAGTTTGAAAGTGTGTGAATGGTGTGTCTAGTGAAAATAAACATGACAACGACAACAACTTCTCAAACAGTATTTTATTATTATTATTATAATTAAGTATATAGTGCAAACTAATCACAATGACTGTCCATAGGACAAATGAGGGACCACTCGTCCCTGGCCACTCCGGTGCCCGGTGTCCACTGCTTGTCTGTACTTCGTGCGGATATTTTTTTAATTTGGCGGTGATCTGAGATTTTGATTTGCCGGTAACGTCGTGCGGGAAATCTTTCTCTGGCGGTTTTGCATACTGTGCCTGAAACGAGTCCATTATATCGGCCTACTTCGACTGACACGGCTCCCAATCAAAGTGTTGTTGAAGTTTACTGGCTCTGTAATCCAGCGTGACTCGGAGCAGCAGCTCGACTTCGTCTTCAGTCCAAAACAAAGTCTGCGTTTTCTCTCGTGTGTTGGAATTTGTTTTGGCCATCTTCTTGTTGTGCTTGTGCTTCTTCTTCTTCTGTTTGTATACACCGCGCAGGCTTCTTTGCATGCTCCGCGTCTTCTTCTCTGGTTCAGAGCTGTATGCTGCGTTTTTTAATGGCGCGCCATCTCCTGGATGGCACATATACTGCGGCCTTTTTATGCGGTTTCAGTGACTTGAACTGTCTTCGTCTTTACGCCTGCATTTTCGAAGCCGGCTCCGTGTTTACGGAACACTATTGCAATCCGATCATTTTCTTTGGCGGTTTCAAAAAGACGCGTCTCCGTGTGGACATGGCCTTAATTAGAGGGACGTCAGGGACTGTTATCCAGGTCATCAGAGGGAGATACAGAATCCTGCAGTAGTGCAACAAATCTGTTCTGCAGTTTGACAGTTTGTTGTTGGGGGAGGTTTGTTGTTTGCTTTTCCTTTAGCCGCCGTCCACAGCTGCACTGGAGTGGAGGAGGAGGAGGATGATAATGCTGGCCAGCCGGTTGCATCAGAAATCTCTGGGTGGATAGTTCTGCCTGTTACTCTTCCTCCCATGTCCCAGGGAACTGATTTCTTCTTAGGCTTTGCCCCAAGAGTATTCCAGGGAGGACTTCCATAAGGAGATTTATTATAAGGCGTACAGCCCCCCTGTTCCTTTGCAGTCTTATTAGTGCTAATTAGCTGCGTGTTAGCATTCTCTTGTCCACTATCTTGTGTGAAAGGTAACGTGGTGTCACTTCCACACAGTCCATTTACCTCCACATTTACTAGACTTGCACCGATTACAATTTTTTGGGCCGATCCCGATTTCTGATTTGCAGAGTGTTTGGATGGCCGATACCGATTTTGGCAGATTCCGATTTCATTTTTTTCAAACCATTTTACAGCACATAAAATTTTTAAAAATTCCACACGGCCAACATTGTGCAGGTTGCCTGTATGAAAGCCCTTAGCACTGAGGAGGCGCCCACCAGTAAGCATGCACACACGTGCATCTTCGACACACGGACAAGCGCCTCGTCAGTTTCAAGCGGCACAGTGTAGCAGTGAGAGCTCTGCAGTTAAGTTTAACACGGAACAGTTAACAACTTCCTCCTCCTCTCTTTTGATGTGTGCGCGTGAATGATTACGGTGAGAAGCCACCCATGTTTCACTTACATATATTTCCCAATATCATCCACTGTGCTCCTAACAGTGGAATCTCGCCATGTCTCAACCCAAGCATGAAGTAGAACTTAAAACCATTCGTGTAAATGAGCAATATTCCTCAGTTTATCCATTCTCCACACACCGTTTCCTCATTCAAGTCTCACGTTATAACAATATGTCGTCACGTTATAAGGTGAAACGTTTCACCATATAACACGATAAATAGTATATTGTTCTGTTATTATATGAAGTGTCCGCTGCGCAAAATAATATAACTTTAGATTTTGGTTTCCAGCAAAGTAATCTTCTGTAAAAGCTTGTGGAAATCATCTGTGGAGAAGGGTGGCATCCTGCTGTTAGTTAGCTTCGGCTATATCCACTCATTGTAGCGTAGGCTTGAGCTGAGAGGGAGCCACACTCATGCAGTCATGAAGAAGCCGTAAAAACCGTGCAGTTGCAATCCAGAGATGTCAAAAGTTATCCTCCCGATGATTTGGCTGTATTAGGAAACCTCCTTAAATGAGTGGGAGTTTGTGACAAGAAGGAAAAATAGGAAAAATAAGAGCAAAGCAGAGAGCAAGCAAGAGGAGTGTCTGCACTGTAGCAAAGCAGGAAGCAAAGCGACATGATTGTATAAAATTTTGCGTCACCTGTCAGTTGTTTTATTTTTTGGCTGATAGGTGTATATTCAAGGTTATAAACATTACGCGTTCATTTCTAGCATGCTGTGTGTAAGTACTTGTAAATAAGACCAGAAATCCATGATTGTGGTATTGGCTTAGCTTGAATGTTAAAAAAAAAAAAAAAAGAAGCATCTTAGTTATGTTTATTGACTGCATATTCTCTGAAAGCATGAGTTGAGTCAGTAGTATGGTCCACAACAGACAGAATTTGTGTTAATTTGTGATTAGAGTTTTTAAAATGTGACCAAAGATGGATGAAGCGGATGTCAGCGACTATAAGAAACTGTAGCTGAACAGAAGCAGGAAGTGAAAGAAAACTGTCTGGTTGTTGAGGCCAGTTAATCAGTGATTTCTCTCATTGAGTGCACTGTCTCCTTTTTTTTTAACCCTGTGCCTTTTGTTGTTAAGCAAAAGACCCTGGCATTTATAACCAGACTGTTTAATCAGTTTGAAGTTTGTTTTATTTGTACTAGTGCAGTGCCCGTAGGAAGTATGTATTTCTATAGAAAAGTGGAAGCTTAAGTAGATTTTTCATGTATGGCCAAATGAGGCTGTGTTCGATGGTTGGATGTACAAAGAGGTGTACATACTCTTACGTAGTGTTAATAGAGAAACTGTACATTGGGTAAGACATGAACGTACATTGAAATATGGAGAGACACGCAACATCATTAGGTTTCCTAGCTTTCCGTAGGCGAACAATCTTGAAATGGTAGCTAGCAAGCATGTAACCTTGCACGCCTGAAAGGAAAAACAAACGTTTCCGACCTAGCCATACTCTGGTATGGGAAGTTTAGGCAATGTTTTAGTCAATCTAACCATGTTGTAGCTATGTCAGCAAACATGATGAGCAGATGAGAACAGCTTGGTGAAACTTTAGAAATACTACTTACCGATGAGATTACTGAAACATGTCATGTTAATGCAAATTGCACCACTTCATCTATTCCTATATGGGGGAGGGATGAAAGGGAATGCCATAACCCCGGGTGTACACTGGATCCGTCGCGTGCGTGGTCCGGCTGTGGCACGGACTCCTCCGTCCTGTGGGTCAATGTCCACTGGAAGCATATCTATAGCGGCGCGCACGCGAGCGGCTGGAATTGACGGATCGCGAGATCATGATGTCACGCGATAATTTGCGGAAACACTGGAGGTAAAAAGACATCAACAAACAAAGAAAAGATTTCTCTACCTGCCGAGGGCCACAAACTTTGACGTTATGTTGTTGTAGCGATGTGAAATATGCTCCGGAGTTTTCATGGGTGTTTTTATTTTGAAAATTGACCAGATACTCTCGTCTTTTCTACTCCTGACTTCCTGTTTGACTCATTTGGTCTGTGGAAATTGACGCGTCGTTGCGCGGCGTCCGTCAAAAAATAGACCCGGCGCGTATTTTTAGCGGAGCGCCGAGCCGCTTCTGGTAGAGCAGTTTAAATTGACTTGAATGGCCGTGATTAGCCCCGGCACCCGCGCCGTGGCTGAATCGCGCACGTGACGGATCCAGTGGACATCCGGGGTAAGCCTGTGCAAAGTTTTGGGTGACCCAGAGCGGTATAGCAGTAGGATACTTTGATCTTTTATTCCGTGAGGCGTGGCTATAGCTGCGAGCGAGAGCGCGATAGGCGAGATTGGTTACACGGAGGTCTATGGGATTTTAACTTTTAATGATAATATAATATCATTAAATAATCCAAGAGCTTGGGTTGATCTGACAAACAGTCAGAGAGATATGCGAGCCACAGACACACACACAGACACACAGACGCTTCTTGCTTTATAGATAGATATGTGTTTTTTTTTTTTGTTGTTTTTTGTTTTTTTTATTGGGTCCAAAATTAACACCTGCCAAGGGCCAAATGCAGGTAGTGTTTTGATTTGGCAACAAATCCTGAAAGGTTAGCTGCCACTCTCTGCACCAAAATAGTCATGTGATTAAGAAAAACATACTGAGAGTCTCTGCTGCATTTTGGTATCATTTAGGGGTGCACTGCTTTGCTGCCTCTGTGCTGTCTGTGTCAGGCTCAGACACAGATACACGTGTACATCTTAACAGCGTTGTGAAACTGACCGTCTCGAACGCTCCTAGTTTTGCAGCACTGTTTTCTGTATGAGTGATGTGTTCAATGGAACACTGTCGCTTTTTTGGCTGGCGAGTGAAGCAAATCTAGCAGCCACTTGCATATTTAACCAGTATTTGACTGGTGGCTGATGCTAATTTCCAATCCTGCTGCTTTCCAGAGGGAACTTGCTGAGGCTGATGAGTTGTTCAACATTCTAAAATAATTTTGATTTGGCCTCATCTTTAAGTTTGTTTTCAACATAATACCTTATGATGTCAATGAAATATACTTAAACAAATGTATGTGTAAAAAAAATGGCAATTTATTATTTTAGCCGGTAAAAAAATATACTTGGCCGGTGGATTTTTTTCATTTACCAGCCACCTTGGCTGGTAAGTCAGAAAGTTAATTTTGGACCCTGGGAACACAGATGACTGACTAGTTATTTCCTCTCACTCAGACCCTGAGTGTATGAGATTGTTGACTGTCACCTGTTAGCTGTAGGCAAATCAATTGAATTATTATGGCTCAAAATGACATATTTGCATTAGCACCTTTACAGGGCAGGGTTTGGCAGTAAGCCATATAACAATATAATAATATACATTTGAAACCCACCTGAGATTTTGCTGTGTTGTTTATACTGTGGTAGTTGTCCCTTTTAAAAGCCCTGTCTGTATTTGGCCATGTCAACAGTGGACAAAATCACAAGTCAGAACTGCTTCATACTTACATATTTCTTGTCTCTTACATACTTTTTGTTACTGTATGCACTTTAATAGGGCTGTTACTGTTCAGTCAATGATCGACCTGCCAATTATTGTCCCAATTAACCATTTGATTTGTAAAATGTAAGAAAACAGTGAAAAATGTCCATCACACATCAAAGTGTTCAAGGTGATGTCTTCAAATGATTTGTTTTATCTAACCAGTGGTCCAACATCCAATAATATTCAGTTTATTGTCATGGAAGACAAAGAGGATCAGCTGCAGCTATTCAACTATTCTCTCTATACCCTGCACTATACTCTATGTACTCTATATACATATATGTATAGGGTATCAAGAGATTTCTTGGGGCCCCACTAATTCCTGATGCTTCCTGCAGCTACAGTCCCATGTTTTTGCAATACTATTTTTGGTCTGTATGTATGTGTTATTTTTTCCACAGGAGCCCAGTGACAATGGACCACTTTTCTCTGAGCTCAAGTTTTACATGAGAGCTGCTAAGCCTGAAATGAGTAAGCCAGCTATCATTACTTATAAGCGCACACACACACACACACACACACACACACACACACACACACACACACACACCTTGAAGTATGACATTAAGCTTAACTAAAGTTAGCCTTGTGATCATAACACAACATAGTCTCTCACCACCAGGGCAAACAAATAAAAGAAAGCCAACTTTCTTAATTAAAAAAGACAATCTTGTAGCTGAGGCACGGAGGGGCCCTGCAGAGGAAGGGAAGCTTCTGGTGGCAGCGCCATTGGCCCCCAGGCCACAGCTTTGCATTTTATATAATAACAATCCAAATGTCAATCTCCCCTGACAATTAACTGTTATATTACTAAGGAACCAAAGGCTCATATTTTATTCATGCTGGAATCTCACGTTGTTGGTAAATATTTGTCCCAGCAGCAGATTAGCTTGCGGCCGCGCTGCCCACCCCCACCCCCCACCCCACAGAATTATACTCTTATTACTTTGAGCATCGCAGCCATCACCCACCTTCACCAGCTCCAGTTAGCAGTGTGTTCACAGGAAGTTTTAGTAACCAAACTGTCTTTGATTTACATATTGTGCACTTCAGAGATGTATACACATATTTTAAAAACAGTTTGGGCAGAAAAAGTATGTCAAACTTTTCTGATAATCCTCTTGTTCCACAGTTCAGAGCTGGATAAGGTCCCGCAAGTTGAAAAATTTGGGTGTTCCTAGGTACTGGGGCTCAGGTCTGCATGAGAGAGGAGGGAAAAGGTAAGACTTTGACCAGGACCTCCTCAGGGCAAAATGTGTCATTTTTTTCATGTTACCTTACAACAATTTTAGTCTCTCAAAAAAACAGTGCCTGAACAAGGATTTTTTTCTGATGTAAATTAACCTTGGTCTGTGCCACTGTTTTAATACTAGGTTTTACTAATATGATCAGGTTTAAAATGCCTGCCACATGCCAGGGTTTTTCCTTGCCTAAAATACGGCAGAGGTAGCTCCATCCTTATCATGTGCACTCTTGTGCATGTGTACCATGCCATCAACTGGCTACAGCAAACCCTTTTTTTACAAACAACATTTTCTAATAAGTTCTAATAATTTTATGTTTTGGGAAAAAAAATTACAATTATTAGTACATTGCGGCCAAATTGTAACATGAATAGTCAGTTGTGTCTATAATGTAAATTCCTGGATATTAAATGTTAATCTGCAATTTTCTGTAGTCCCAGTGATATCCTGTGGTCCGGTCTGTGTTCGGGTTAATTACGATAGCACCTTCACATCGACATAATACTGCAATTGCAGTTACACATGACAGAATGCTTAAAGTGCAAGGCTTGTAAGAAAATAATGTTTTACATTCTGACACTTGGAGGCGGTAAGAAACATGGCCGAAGTAATTTTGGACCCTGGGGCAGACATTTCCAAATGTATTTGGAACTGGTTTTGGTACTTACATTGGATCAACATTTGCGCAATCTGAACAGCCATACCCTAATCATTGCATTGCAAAGCTCTGCTGTTCTGCAGTACCATATATTGATTGATTTTACTTTTAACATATTTATTACTTTTATGTAAAAATTACACCAACAGTTCAGTAACAGAGCTTGTCTGACACTTTAGGAGTACTAAAGAAGTATTCTATGTACCTTCCAGGTATAGGTTCATGGTTATTGACAGGCTTGGCACAGACCTGCAGAAGAAGTTTGAAGAAAGTGGAAGGAGGTTCCCCAGAAAACTGGTCCTGCAGCTCGGTCTTCGACTGGTTGGTTATTTCATGATCAGATGGTTTCATTTCGCTTGTATGTTTTCCACTGAATTGCAAAGAAGCTGCAAACTACTAAACTACTAAGAATTTTGAGGGAATTTGTATCCTTACAGGGAATTTTTCAGTGGCCATGCTAACTATGCTAACTCGGGTCAGTGGGAGAGCATGCTAGCATTAGTGATAAAGCCTGAGCAGTATATTGGCTGGACGGATATATGTGTCGGTGTTAGGAATTTGTAGATATATCAGTGTCTGCATACTGTAACTGTCAGCTGCTAAGTAACGGGAAAGTGAAGAAAAGAAACAGTCTCCATTACATAGTTTGTTTTACAGAGAGCACTTCTGTTTTTACAGTGTAGAATGTCTCTTTCAGTATATATGTTAGGGACACTTAAAAAAAAAAAAAAAAAAAATTAATATATACTTAGAAAAAAAAATTTATTACAAATGAATTTTGGTTGGTGCATTATTATCGGCCTTTTTTTTTAACTTTCTAGAAATATGAAAAACTGGTATCTGCCTACAAAAAATAAGTTGTAGTCCGGCAGCCCCCACTGCTTACATGACTGTTGTCTTGCATATTCTGGAGTGATGCTGTTGTATGGCTGCAGGAAGAGGCTGAATCAAGTGACCTTTTAACATGTTTGGATTTTTTTGCAAGCCTGTGTTCAAACTGTTCAGATATCATTGTCACTTGGCTGTGACCACCTCCACACGTAGTCTGGAAGTTGTATTTGGATTACAATGCATTTTGCGTCTATTTGCTCCTGCATCAACATGTTTTTTTTTTTTCCTCCTCTTCAGTACTAATATTAAGAGTTAAGACCTTTCTTTTCCTTCTTTAGCTGGACATTCTGGAGTATATCCATGATCATGAGTATGTGCATGCTGACATAAAGGCATCCAACCTCATGTTGAGCCACAGTGATCCCAACCAGGTCAGTAAATGTTAAAGCAGCCTATAACTAAAATCATCACATTCTGTTTTGGGGAAATGAAAAGGAAATGTGCTGTTCACAACCTTTAACGTTAACTTCAACTCTCCACCGCATTTGGTAATGTTGGGGAAAGGTGCTACAGGGAGGTGATTGTGGTTTTTTTTATTTATTTATTTTTTAATCATAACACACTTGTGCTGCTTCATTAGATTCAATTAAGGCCTGGAGAAGAGGGAGTGTGTGTGTGTGTGTGTGTGTGTGTGTGTGTGTGTGTGTGTGTGTGTGTGTCTTCCAAACAGGAAGATTAGATGGCAGCAGCTAAAAGCTTTTTCTAGCAAACAAGGCAGGGGCAAATATTTAATTTGAAGATTAATAATGTATCATTGGTGGTGTTATTAAAGAGCTATTTATAAATGACAATCTAAAAAGCCCCTCAGGATTTTAATTTTAGGTAAGATTGTTTGTTTTGATTTTTGTTTTTTTTTTATTGGTAGCTGCGCTTTTTAGATGTTCTCCCCTCGAGTTACTGGGATGTAGGTTTGGATGTATGTTTCTTTATTGAAGTCAACAAGCAGCTGTAGTATATAAACACCATACAGACTAAATAATAATGATGATTGTGTGAGTGGAATTACAGTTTAAATTCAGTAACGGGTGGAATTATGTGCTCTCCGTGCTTTCAGATTGATTTTTGGAAACATGACACATTTTTTTTGTAAATGTATAATGTGTTAAGTGTCATCTTGTTCTTGGTCTGTTTGCATGTCTGAATCAGCATCTTTTTGTAGGTTTACTTAGTAGATTATGGGCTGGCATATAGATACGCACCCGACAGTGTACTAAAAGAGTACAAGGAAGACCCCAAGAGATGTCACGATGGAACCATTGAGTTCACAAGCATTGATGCCCACAAAGGAGCAAGTATGTATTACTATGCTACCAGTAGTTCTATAACCCCAATTACAGCTTTTAAAACCATACTGCCAGGTCTTTAATTCTGTGTTGTTGTAAAAACATGCTTAAAAAACAAAAAAAGAATGAAAAGTTTTATTGTATGCCACTGGACACAATAATTACATTGTGCATCATATATAGGATAAACTGACAAGTGGAATCTTCAACCTAGACACAACCATTACCTCTATTATTAATTATTTAGGATACTTTTGCCATTAAAGGCTCTGTATAAGTTTGGTTTAGGTATTGAGGCAAAAAGTAGAGGCCACATTGGATGAAGAGGATTGCCTACTACATAGAAACTGATTCCTGTAGCACATTGTAGGTGTGTCTCCTCGCATTTAGGATATCTTTTAAGTACTTAAATCTGGCTTCTAGCTACTTAATTGGAAGAAAAATACCATTATCATTCAAGATTTTGTAAATTGCACTTATTCACCTCTATTTCTCTTCTGAGAGTGAGTTGAGAAGATCAGTGTAGTAGTAGTAGTAGTAGTAGTAGTAGTAGAATACAGAGCTGAAGTCAGGATAAAAGGTTGCTCATCAAATATAGTTCCCGATTCCACCATAACACTACAGCTTGTAGTTTTTACATTTCTGTTTGTGTATGTATCAAACTCACAAGATTCACTGTGTCGGTAGATGTGTTTTCTCCCTGTTACTGGTCTTTATGCTTAGCTAGGCTAATAATGGTTATGCCAAGCTTTAAACTTAACACATAAACATGATGTTGATATTAATCTTCTCATCTCAGTCTTGGAAAAAAACACATATGTGCATTTTCCAAAACGTGGAGGCTATCCAATAATGGATTTGTTGTTAGTCGTAGGTAGGCAAGTAGGGCTGGGCAATACAAATAATATTGTGATATTTGTAGGCTGTGTGGTGATACACGATATATATGTCAATATTTTAAAATCTGTCCTAAAGTACTGTAGACTACTAAAATACTGAATTGCTGAATAAACTACTTTTACAATAAAGTTAGATAAAATAGCCACTGTTAAAGTTAAAGAAAGTAGCTACTGTCATATAAGAAAGTTAAATAAAGGACTGTTGCAATAAAGTTAGATAAAGGACTGTTATAATAGTTAAATAAACTACTGGTAGACTAAAGTTTAATAAATTAATGTTAGACAAAAAGTTTAAACTTTATTTAAGTTCTGTTTTAATAAACAAATGTTACAATAAAGTTAGAGTACTATTTTAATAAAGTCCAACAAACTGCTGTTACAATAAAGTTCAACGAAGTACTTCTACAATGAAGTCAAATTAATGTTATTATAAAGCTGAATAAACTACTTTTAGAATAAAGTTAAATTAAGTTCTGTTGTAATAAAGTTTAATAAAATATTGTTACAGTAAAGTTAAAGTACTGCTCATCTCAGACTGGTAGTGCTGATGTTTTTTCTGTAAACTTGAAGCATATATGCGATATTGTCATTTTATATATCCCACGTGGAACAAGCGGCAGTAGATTGAGTATAACAAATATATTGCCCACCCCTACCTGGAAACATATTATACTTATGATACTTTTAATGCTGGTATTGTATTAATATCATTATTTAAAAGAAGCTCTGACAAAGCTTGCCTCTGCTGATGTGGTTGTTTGGCTCCAGCTCCATGTAGGCGGAGCGACCTGGAGATTCTGTGCTACTGCATGGTTCAGTGGCTATGTGGACGCCTGCCCTGGGAGGACAAGCTGCACGACCCCCTCTATGTCAGAGACTCCAAAATCAGGTGGGAGAGGCATACCATCATTCTCTGCACACATCATCTCTGACAGAGGTCTTTCAGTGAATGTATAAGGTTGTCTGTTGCATCTAGCCAGGCAAATGTTTGAAATTTGGAAAATTGTGTATTATACAAAGCAATTTAGAAGTTTTGCCTTTAAGTAGAGCGCGGGGTATCAAGCAAGCTGCATATTTTTTTCCCTCACAGGAGCCGAGAAAACATCTCTGAGTTCATGACCAAGTGTTTCTCCTCTCAAGACAAGCCAGGTAAGACACAGACACACACACACACAGAAACACACACACACAGAAACACACACACACACACACACACACACACACACACACACACACACATAGGGCAAACACGGTGGTGAGTCTACACTTATCATAGCCATTGACAATAGACAACCAGTAAAAAATGACCAGTATTGCCTTTGCTCCTCCAGTTTCTCAAGCTGCTTAATGGCCCGGTAGTACGGAACTGTCAGCAGTGTGTGTCTGTATGTTTGCCAGTTTGTGGTGTTATTCCTCCACACTGGTGAAAGCATTGGCCGGAGGCATTATGTTTTTAGGTTGTCCATGCGTACATACATACCTACATCCCATTCTTGTGAATGGGTTAAGTAAAAAATTTGGAAAATCAGTTACTTAGACTCAACACTGAACTGATTAGATTTTGGTGGTTAAAGGTCAAGGTCACTGTGACCTGGTCTGGCTCATTCTTGTGAATGTGATATTTTGTAAAGGCCTTGAGGGAATTTTGACAATTTTGGCATTAATGTCCATTTGGATTCAGTGATGAACTAACTACAATTTGGTGGTCAGATGTCAAGGTCACTGTGACCTTGCGTCTGTCTCATTCTCGTGAATACAATATCTCAAGAAGGCCTTGAGGGAATTTTCTCAAGTTTAGCAAAAACGTCTACTTGGACTAAAGGATTAAGTGATTAGCATTTGGTGGTCAAAGGTCACTGCTAATTTTGACAGCATTTTCCAAAGATGTTTAATAGGGTAAAATGATGAAGTGATTTGCAACTTGACTGACGTGTGGAGGCATACAACTTCAAGGCAGCAATTCTAGTTTCAGTCTAGCTAATAATATGTCAAACAACTAGAGTAAACCAGTCCCTCAGCAGCATGAGCATTAATCAGAAAGGTTTAAGACCAATGCACCTCAATGTACTCAACAAACATATGCTGAGACATATCAATCAAACAATAAATCAATCAATCAATCAATTTTATTTATATAGCCCAATATCACAAATCACAGTTTGCCTCAGAGGGCATTACTCCCCCAAAAAAACGGGGGAAAAAAATGGTAGAAACCTCAGGAAGAGCAACTGAGGAAGGATCCCTCTTCCAGGACGGACAGACGTGCAATAGATGTTGTACAGAGCAGATCAATATAATAAATATGCAGTTATCCATATGACAAAATGATACATAAAGAGAGACAGAGAGAAACAGAGCCAGAGGGAGATGCAGGGCAGACAGGAATGATGATAGCTTACAACAACATTAATTTAAGTAGTAATGTTATAATAATAATTACGGTAATTGTGGTACAATATGTTGTAGGTTTATATTGATATATGATAGTATATGTATGTGACAGTAATCATATCAACAGTACAAGTATGACTAATAATAACAGCAGTAGTTGGAGGCATCAGTACAACAACCACATAAATGCATGCACACAATTAGTAAGAGGGTAATTAAAGGTATACTATGCCGAAATTTTCGGGTACTGTTTGTAACATTTAAACTCGACTCCTCCCTGCACTGCTTTTATGTACACTGCAAGCTACTAATGTAGGAACGTTACAGTTGTTTTACAGGAAAAGCCAATACCATGGCAAGCTCACTAAGCTAACTGCCAGCACAGCCACTCTTCATCTGCATCCTCTCCTACATTTGATGAGCAAGTATTCGACACACTGATGTATTTGTGCCCATTTCTGGCCTCAGGGAGGTCAGGACCAGCTCTGCTTTGTCACTTCGTTATATGATGGCATGCGCCAACCGTGCGTGCAGTCTGTTGCGGTCGCTTCTGCTTGTTTTTCTTAATTTCTTACTTTTTTTTGCTTTAT
Source organism: Cephalopholis sonnerati (assembly GCA_019142605.1). Taxonomy (NCBI): domain Eukaryota; kingdom Metazoa; phylum Chordata; class Actinopteri; order Perciformes; family Serranidae; genus Cephalopholis; species Cephalopholis sonnerati. The sequence goes on along the minus strand of JAGQAX010000015.1, from coordinate 3,952,270 downwards.
ACTTTATTACTTGTTTTTGTATTTTACGACCAATATTCTGAAGCTGTGCCCTCTTTAAACATGTTGATTGAGAGAGTTCTGGTCTTTTTCTTTACTATTAATTTACTACTTTCTTTCGGACCCAGCACCTTTGTGCAACAACTCCATGGCCGCATTGTTTACTCCAGAGACCAGCCGATCGCGCTGAGGCCGGCCGGCTTGGCGGCTGGAACATCAGCGATACCGGCTGAAATGTGGAGGAAAACTCACAGAGGATGCTGGAGGAATGAAACAGAAGCGGAAAAGAGCGAGGGTGAGACAACGGAGGCTTATGGAGAAGAGGATATATAAGCCGGGTCTCCCCTCTATCACCATGGGAAACGTGAGGTCACTGGGAAATAAAATGGACGAGCTAACAGCAGTCGCCAGGAGTCAGAGGGAGTACAGGGAGTGTAGTCTGATGTGCTTTACAGAGACATGGCTACACAAGGACATACCCGACGACAACATCTCCATCAGCGGCTTTCAGACTGTTCGGGCCGACCGGGACTGCACCGAGAGCGGTAAGCGCAAAGGAGGGGGGCTTGCCGTGCTTGTCAACAACCGGTGGTGCAGTCCCTCTCACATTACTGTGAAAGAACAAATCTGTCGCCCGGATATTGAACTGTTTGCTGTTGGACTCAGGCCGTATTATTTGCCCAGGGAGTTTTCACATGTGATTATGGTGACCGTCTACATCCCCCCCTCTGCCAACCCGACATCGGCATGTGACGTCATTCATTCCGCCGTAGCCCATCTGCAGACTCAACACCCGAGTGCTTTCATAGCTATCTCGGGTGACTTCAACCACGTCACCATGGCAACAACACTATCGAACTTTGCACAGTATGTGAGCTGTCCTACTAGAGGAGGGAGAACCCTGGACTTGCTGTATGCAAATGCCAAGGACGCATACAGCTGCTCCCCCCTCCCCCCTCTGGGTAGGTCAGACCACAACCTGGTGCACCTCAACCCCTGCTATGTGCCTCTAGTAAGGAGCCAGCCTGCGACCGTGACGACAGTGAGGAGATGGTCAGAGGAGGCTTATGAGACACTGCAGGGCTGTTTTGAGGTGACAGACTGGCAAGCACTCTGTGAGCCACATGGGGAGGACATTGACGGGCTCACAGAGTGCATCACGGACTACATCACCTTCTGTGTGGACACCACTGTCCCAGCCAGGACCGTCCATTGTTACCCAAATAACAAACCATGGGTAACAAAGGACATCAAAGCCATCCTCAACGCCAAGAAGAGGGCCTTCAGAGCTAGTGACAGGGAGGAGGTGAGAACAATACAGGGGGAACTGAAGGTGAAGATCAGAGAGGCTAAGGAGAGGTACAAAAGAAAGCTGGAGTGGAAACTCCAGCAGAACAACATGAGAGAGGTCTGGAGTTGAATGAGGACCATCACTGGCTTCAGGACCAAAAACAACAGAGGAGCTGAAGGCAGCGTGGACAGGGCCAATGAACTGAATCTGTTTTTTAACAGATTTGACACTGCTGGTCCCGCCCACTCCCCCACTGACTCTTCTGCTGTCTGTCTTGTGCAACCAACAGCCACTCCACCTTTCCCCACCCCTCCTGCTTACACCCCCCTACCCTCCAGTGTGAGCCCCCCTCACACCTCCTCCCCCAGTAGCCAGACTGACACCTCCACAATGTGCTTCACCACCGATCACGTGAGGAGACAGCTGATGAGACTCCAGTCAAGCAAGGCTGCAGGCCCTGATGATGTCAGCCCCAGGGTGCTCAAAGCCTGTGCCCCCCAGCTATGTGGAGTACTTCAGCATGTCTTCAACATGAGCCTGAGTCTCCGGAGGGTCCCCATGCTGTGGAAGACATCCTGCCTCGTTCCTGTGCCAAAGACGCCGCGTCCCTGTGGCTCTAGACTCTGACTACAGACCCGTGGCATTGACCTCCCACATCATGAAGACCCTGGAGAGACTTGTCCTGGAGCAGCTCCGGCCCATGGTCAAACCACTCTTGGACCCCCTCCAGTTCGCCTACCAGCCCCGACTTGGAGTGGAGGACGCCATCATCTACCTGCTCAACCGTGTCTACGCCCAACTGGACAAGCCGGCGAGCACTGTGAGAGTCATGTTTTTTGACTTCTCCAGTGCGTTCAACACCATCCGTCCAGCTCTACTGGGTGACAAGCTGACAGCTATGCAGGTGGATGCCTCTCTGGTGTCCTGGATTATAGACTACTTGACTGGCAGACCACAGTACGTGCGCTTGCAACACTGTGTGTCAGACAGAGTGGTCAGCAATACCGGGGCCCCAAAAGGGACTGTCCTCTCTGCCTTCCTCTTCACCCTCTACACCACGGAAGTTTTCTGATTACTCTGCCATAGTTGGATGTATCAACAAGGGTGATGAGGATGAGTGCAGGGCTGCTGTGGATAACTTTGTTACATGGTGTGAGCAGAACCATCTGCAGCTCAACGTGGCAAAGACAAAAGAACTGGTGGTGGATTTGATATATAATACATAAGTACCTGGGGGTCCACATTGACAATAAACTGGACTGGTCTAAGAACACTGATGCTCTCTACAGGAAGGGCCAGAGCCATCTCTATTTTCTGAGGCGACTGAGGTCCTTCAACATCTGCCGGACTATGCTCAGGATTTTTTATGAGTCTGTGGTGGCCAGTGCTATCCTCTATGCTGTTGTGTGCTGGGGCAGCAGGCTGAGGGTGGTGGACGCCAACAGACTTAACAAACTAATCCACAAGGCCAGTGACGTTGTGGGAATGGCGTGTGACTCTCTGGCGGTGGTGTCAGAGAGGAGGATGCTGTCTAAGCTGCGAACTATCTTGGACAATGTCTCACACCCACTCCACCATGTGCTGGTCGGGCACAAGAGTACATTCAGTGGGAGACTCATACCACCAAAATGCACCACTGAGCGCCACAGGAAATCATTCCTGCCTGTGGCCATCAAACTGTACAACTCCTCCCTCTGAGTTGCCCTTGGAGTGTTTCAACACTGTCACCAACTCATAATAAATTATTACATATTTATTCCTAAATAATCCTTGCAATAACTGACTACATTGTTCAGTCAGTATATAAGGTTCCTGTATACAGTACAGGCCAAAAGTTTGGACACACCTTCTCATTCAATGCGTTTTCTTTATTTTCATGACTATTTACATTGTAGATTCTCACTGAAGGCATCAAAACTATGAATGAACACATGTGGAGTTATGTACTTAACAAAAAAAGGTGAAATAACTGAAAACATGTTTTATATTCTAGTTTCTTCAAAATAGCCACCCTTTGCTCTGATTACTGCTTTGCACACTCTTGGCATTCTCTCGATGAGCTTCAAGAGGTAGTCACCTGAAATGGTTTTCACTTCACAGGTGTGCCTTATCGGGGTTAATTAGTGGAATTTCTTGCTTTATCAATGGGGTTGGGACCAACAGTTGTGTTGTGCAGAAGTCAGGTTAATACACAGCCGACAGCCCTATTGGACAACTGTTAAAATTCATATCATGGCAAGAACCAATCAGCTAACTAAAGAAAAATGAGTGGCCATCATTACTTGAAGTGAAATGAAGGTCAGTTAGTCCGGAAAATTGCAAAAACTTTAAATGTGTCCCCAAGTGGAGTCGCAAAAACCATCAAGCGCTACAATGAAACTGGCACACATGAGGACCGACCCAGGAAAGGAAGACCAAGAGTCACCTCTGCTTCTGAGGATAAGTTAATCCGAGTCACCAGCCTCAGAAATCGCAAGTTAACAGCAGCTCAGATCAGAGACCAGATGAATGCCACACAGAGTTCTAGCAGCAGACCCATCTCTAGAACAACTGTTAAGAGGAGACTGCGCGAATCAGGCCTTCATGGTCAAATAGCTGCTAGGAAACCACTGCTAAGGAGAGGCAACAAGCAGAAGAGATCTGTTTGGGCCAAGAAACACAAGGAATGGACATTAGACCAGTGGAAATGTGTGCTTTGGTCTGATGAGTCCAAATTTGAGATCTTTGGCTCCAACCGCCGTGTCTTTGTGAGACGCAGAAAAGGTGAATGGATGGATTCCACATGCCTGGTTCCCACTGTGAAGCATGGAGGAGGAGGTGTGATGGTGTGGGGGTGTTTTGCTGGTGACACTGTTGGGGATTTATTCAAAATTGAAGGCACACTGAACCAGCATGGCTACCACAGCATCCTGCAGCGACATGCCATCCCATCCGGTTTGCATTTAGTTGGACGATCATTTATTTTTCAACAGGACAATGACCCCAAACACACCTCCGGGCTGTGTAAGGGCTATTTGACCAAGAAGGAGAGTGATGGAGTGCTGCGGCAGATGACCTGGCCTCCACAGTCACCGGACCTGAACCCAATCGAGATGGTTTGGGGTGAACTGGACCGCAGAGTGAAGGCAAAGGGGCCAACAAGTGCTAAACACCTCTGGGAACTCCTTCAAGACTGTTGGAAAACCATTTCAGGTGACTACCTCTTGAAGCTCATCGAGAGAATGCCAAGAGTATACAAAGCAGTAATCAGAGCAAAGGGTGGCTATTTTGAAGAAACTAGAATATAAAACATGTTTTCAGTTATTTCACCTTTTTTTGTCAAGTACATAACTCCACATGTGTTCATTCATAGTTTTGATACCTTCAGTGAGAATCTACAATGTAAACAGTCATGAAAATAAAGAAAACGCATTGAATGAGAAGGTGTGTCCAAACTTTTGGCCTGTACTGTATATTGTAAATTATGTTGTGTGGTCTTTACATATATATTTTGTAAATGATCTTCTTATATTTCTTATATTTTTACTTCTTTTTGCACTGTATCTTCTTTCTACACTTGTTTGCACTATATCTTCTTCTTATTACACTTGTAAGGAGCACCTGTAATGAAAACGATTTCCCCTTGGGGATCAATAAAGTATTTCTGATTTTGATTCTGATTCTGATGTTTATCTGCAGTGGTAATGATAATAATGTCATATAGTAATACATATATAATTATTAATATTATTAATAATTTAATAATAATAATAATTGTAATTAAAGCTGCAAGCAGCATTGAACGGGCCCTCGCACCTTCACGCAACTCTAGGGCGCTGGCAGGACGCCGGCTCACGCCGCCGTTCATCACTGTCGAAGGCAGACCCCTCACGCAGGACTTACACGTCATATCCCTCAAATCATAGAACACGTGTAATTTTGCCAGTAGGTGGCGCCATACTAATAACCAAGTATTGGCGTATAGATGTGTGCAGGGCAGGACTGTCAGCAATCCTGTGAAGTTTGGGGAAGATTGGAACATGTATGGTGAAGTTGCAAACCAGTTACAAGCAAATTCAAAATGGCGGACTTCCTGTTGGTTTTGGCACATGGCTGCAAGAGGCTTTTTTATACGTCTTTCAGTGATGCATGTGCGTACCAAGTTTCATTGATGTAGGTCAAACCAGCTTCGGGGGCTGCTTCGTAGAAAATTTGTAGGGGGCGCTGTTGAGCCATGTTGGCACATCAGAGCCAAAAAATCACATCAGACAACCCACATCGGATCCTTTCATGTGTGTGTCAAGTTTCATGACTTTACAAGCATCCCTTACCCCTCAAAAACAACTTCGTCTTTTATGGCGAATAAGGCGTCGCCACGGTGACCAAACATCACTAAGCTTTACAGCTGGCGTCAGGAGTGACTCTACATCATGCTCACCAAATTTCGTGCAAATATATGAATTTTCATGTCACTTGATTTTTCTCTGATTATAGCGCCCCCTATTTGCCAACTTCTGCCAAATTTAGCACAGAATGTCTGGATGATGTCTGAAAGAAGTGAATTGAGTTTGACATGGATAGCTTTTACTTTGACAAAAATATGCAATGGTATGTGTTTTTTAGCTAGCACAAAAAAAATGTTTATTTTTAGCTAGCGCAGTTTTTGTAGTAGCAAAATTCTTTTGATAACTTCTGGTCAGGCAAGTCTGGAGATTGTATGTGCAAACTTTCGTGAAGATGGACCTTAAACGCTAGGAGGAGTTCGAAAAAGTAGGTTTTTGATGTATAGTGACTTACAAAGAGAAATGTGCAGTGGGAGTGGGCGTGGCCTATGTCAGAAGATGCGACGCTATTTAGGGAACACGTGGATATGAAGTTTATGAAGATGTGATTTAAAATGTGGAAGTTACAGGCCAAAATGCGTTTGCAGCTGTTATAGCGCCACCTAGTGTAGTAGACACACAATTGTTTCTATGGGTGGTCTGTATGCTGTTCTATATATAGCCTATCAATTTCATAGCCCTCAGCATAATACTTGAGCTGAAATAAATGTTTGTTGTTTATCTTGTAATAAGCCACGCCCACTTTGACCAGTCGTGATGAACCTCAAGACATGGCCTCAGGAGTGGCCCAGCATCATACCCACCAAATTTCGTAAAACTCGGTGAAGCCATTTACATGATATTAATTTTCCATATTTGCAGCGCCCCCTAGTGGCCAACATTAGCCACATTTGGCTCACATGCTCACAGGCACAGGTCAAGCAAGGATCTGAGATTTGGTGTTGTTAGCATGTATTTTGACCGAGATATACCACAGTTCGCTTTTTTGTAGCTAGCTAGAAAAATTTGTTCGTTAATAATTTGCGCATATTTTGACCAATCAAAATTCCTGTGATAACTTTAGATCAGGTCCAGTCAAAGACTGTACCTGCCAAGTTTCACGCTGAACGGACAAAACCCTAAGGAGGAGTTCGAAAAAGTACGTTTTCCAGGTTTTGCGCATTTGCAAAAAAAATTTTAGGCGGAAATGGGCGTGGCCCCTTCCAGGTGATTCAGCGCTATTCAGGGAATGTGGTGATATGAGGTTTTTGAATGTGCGACACATGATCTGGGAGTTATAGCCCAAAATACATTGAAAATGAGTAGGGGGCGCTACTGAGCCATTTTTTTTCACGTTGTCATGAAACCCCTACCATATGTAAATTTTCACCACTTCTGACGAGTCTGTGAAGTTTCATGAGTTTTCGAGTATGTTACGGCCCCCAAAAAGGCAGTTGATTTCGGATAAGAAGAAGAAGACTAATAACTAGGGGGCGTTATGACTATCACAGAACTTTGTCATGTAGACGTGTTCAGTGTGGGACTATTATGAATCATGTGAAGTTTGGTGAAGATTGGACAATGTGTCCCAAAATTATAGCAATTTCGTGTTTCATGGCGAGACATCAAACTTCGCCGCCACCTGACGGCCAAACCGTTTAACTGTGGAAAAATCTTTTAATAACTTTTGATCACAACCTTGTCTAGATCACACACAGTGATTTTGAAGTCATTCTGATTAATCCTGTAGGAGGAGTTCGTTAAAATACAACATGTGGAAAACGCCAAAAATAGCATCAAAATTCAAAATGGCCGACTTCCTGTTGGGTATGGCCAGTGGGTCCGAGAGACTTTTTTGTGCGTCTCGGTGTGATACATGCGTGTACCAATTTTCGTGCATGTCGGTGACACGTGCGGCAGGGGCTGATGTTTAAAGGGCGTGGTCAAGTAATTTGGCCACGCCCATCAACGAAACTCATATCACATGTTCAAGCCTGGACTGTTAACACACATGTGAAGTTTCAGGCAGATATGACCAAGGACACAGAAGTTAATGTCATTAAAGCCATTTTCAACGCGTTTTGGCGAATTTTCGACTTCGCCGCCCTCTGGGCGGAACACCGTTTGACGCCTAGTCACAATCTTCATAATGTAACATTACCAACGTCTTGAGGTCTGTCTGACCAAATTTGAGTTGCATATGGTGAACGTGGTCAGAGCTGCACGTCAAAGTCTAAAAACATCGCTTTTCCTGTCGCCAGCAGGGGGCGCTAGGGTAATTACAAAATTTCTGCATGTAGACGTGTTCAGGGCGGGAATATTATGAATCATGTGAAGTTTGGTGCAGATTGGACGATTAATGCCAAAGTTATAGCAATTTCGTTTTTCATGGCGAGACAAACTTCAAACTTCAAACTTCGCCGCCAAAAAGCCGATTCCGTGTTCGACGGGTAGCGGATCTTTGAATAACTTTTGATCACAAACTTATCTAGTTGGTACACGGCGATTTTGAAGCCGTTTTGATTAATCGTGTAGGAGGAGTTCGTCAAAATATGACACGTGGTAAAACGCCAAAAATGGCCGCTAAATTCAAAATAGCCAACTTCCTGTTGGGCGTGGCCTATGGCTCCAAGAGACTTTTTTGTGCGGCTCGGCATGATCTACATGTGTACCGATTTTCGTGCAGATCCGTGAAAATTGATGAGGAGGGCGCTGTTTATAAGGAGATTGCTCTTTAATGGGCGTGGCCTAGCCATTTTGACCCGTCCATTGCCCCGAACCCTAAAATATGTAAATTTACACCGCGACTGATGCGACCACCAAATTTCAGGAGTTTTTGAGCATGTTAAAACCTCCAAATAAGCGATTTACTTTTGTCGTAATAATAATAATAATTCCTTCAATTTCAATAGGGTCCTCGCACGGTACGTGCTCGGGCCCTAATAATAATTAAAGCTGCAAGCAGCGTTGAACGGGCCCTCGCACCCCACGCAACTCGGAGCCTGGCGCGGCCGCCACCGTGTCGCCAGAGGTCGACCGGCAGACGAGGCGCTGAATGTTCGCCTCCTTCGGACAGTGTAGGAACCAATGCGTTGCGACTTCCCGTCTCCACTGGGTGGCGCTATGACTCTGACTCCTGAGCGTCATGTGGGTGTGTTCATGCCAGGACTATTATCATACATGTGAAGTTTGGAGCAGATTCGACCATTAGATCCCATGTTATAGCAATATCGTGTTTCATGGTGAGACATCAAGTGTCGACGCCATGTCACAGCCACAGCGTTCCATGCTGAGCAATTCTCTTAATATGTTTTGATCACACACTTGTGTAGATGGTACACACCAGTTTTGGAGTTAATTGATACATTTCTGGAGGAGGAGATCATTAAAATACAACACGTGGAAAACGCCAAAAATGACTGTACATTTCAAAATGGCCGACTTCCTGTCGGGTGTGGCCTATATGTGCAAGAGGCTTTTTTGTGCGTCTGGACACGATACATGTGCATACTGATTTTCGTGCACGTCGGTGAAAGTTGTTATGGGGGACGCTGCACTTTAAGGGGCGTGGTCAAGCCATACGGCCACGCTTATTGATGAAACTCATACTATACATTCAGGTCTGGACTGTTAACAAACATGTGAAGTTTGGTGAAGAATGGACAATGTATGCCAAAGTTATACTAACAGTGTTTTATGGCGAGACATCAAACTTCGCCGCCACCTGACGGCCAAACCGTTAAACTGTGGAAAAATCCTTTAATAACTTTTGATCACAACCTTGTCTAGATCACACACAGTGATTTTGAAGTCATTCTGATTAATCCTGCAAGAGGAGTTCGTTAAAATACAACATGTGGAAAACGCCAAAAATAGCATCAAAATTCAAAATGGCCGACTTCCTGTTGGGTATGGCCAGTGGGTCCAAGAGACTTTTTTGTGCGTCTCGGTGTGATACATGCGTGTACCAATTTTCGTGCATGTCGGTGACACGTGCGGCAGGGGCTGATGTTTAAAGGGCGTGGTCAAGTAATTTGGCCACGCCCATCAACGAAACTCATATGACATGTTCAAGCCTGGACTGTTAACACACATGTGAAGTTTCAGGCAGATATGACCAAGGACACAGAAGTTAATGTCATTAAAGCCATTTTCAACGCGTTTTGGCGAATTTTCGACTTCACCGCCCTCTGGGCGGAACACCGTTTGACGCCTAGTCACAATCTTCATAATGTAGCATTACCAACGTCTTGAGGTCTGTCTGACCAAATTTGAGTTGCATATGGTGAACGTGGTCAGAGCTGCACGTCAAAGTCTAAAAACATCGCTTTTCCTGTCGCCAGCAGGGGGCGCTAGGGTAATTACAAAATTTCTGCATGTAGACGTGTTCAGGGCGGGAATATTATGAATCATGTGAAGTTTGGTGCAGATTGGACGATTAATGCCAAAGTTATAGCAATTTCGTTTTTCATGGCGAGACAAACTTCAAACTTCAAACTTCGCCGCCAAAAAGCCGATTCCGTGTTCGACGGGTAGCGGATCTTTGAATAACTTTTGATCACAAACTTATCTAGTTGGTACACGGCGATTTTGAAGCCGTTTTGATTAATCGTGTAGGAGGAGTTCGTCAAAATATGACACGTGGTAAAACGCCAAAAATGGCCGCTAAATTCAAAATAGCCAACTTCCTGTTGGGCGTGGCCTATGGCTCCAAGAGACTTTTTTGTGCGGCTCGGCATGATCTACATGTGTACCGATTTTCGTGCAGATCCGTGAAAATTGATGAGGAGGGCGCTGTTTATAAGGAGATTGCTCTTTAATGGGCGTGGCCTAGCCATTTTGACCCGTCCATTGCCGCGAACCCTAAAATACGTAAATTTACACCGCGACTGATGCGACCGCCAAATTTCAGGAGTTTTTGAGCATGTTAAAATACGTAAATTTACACCGCGACTGATGCGACCGCCAAATTTCAGGAGTTTTTGAGCATGTTAAAACCTCCAAATAAGCGATTTACTTTTGTCGTAATAATAATAATAATTCCTTCAATTTCAATAGGGTCCTCGCACGGTACGTGCTCGGGCCCTAATAATAATTCCTTCAATTTCAATAGGGTCCTCGCACGGTACGTGCTCGGGCCCTAATAATAATTCCTTCAATTTCAATAGGGTCCTCGCACGGTACGTGCTCGGGCCCTAATAATAATTCCTTCAATTTCAATAGGGTCCTCGCACGGTACGTGCTCGGGCCCTAATTATTAATATAAATGTAATTTATGGTGCTGTTAGATTGCTATTAGACCACCCCACTCCGCGTACAGAATGTGCAAAAGAAACAAGGATTTTTTTGAATCTCCGCGAAAATGTTGTTTTTCTACACGCCAACAAATATGGACTGAAACAGAATATTTTGTTAGATAAAAACAGCTCGTGAATATTGAAAATGATTACATAGATCTTTTCTTTTTCAATTATTATTTTGATGTTTGGACTGCACACGCTTTGCCTGCCGCATGCAGCACGGCTTCACCTCATTGATCTGTCGCTGTCTGTCTTAACAGATTCATGGAAGCAATCAATAATAATAATACAGTATGTATATCTTATTGTGGCTATACAGTATTTATATATATTTAATTTATTGTGCTGTTAGACCACCTTGCCAGGTGCATGCCTCCGCTTAAAATATATGTGAAAGCCCAGAGCAAACTATTATTTTTTGTGTGTGCATATTTTAATACTTAATTACTCTTTAACACTAGAACCCCTAAGGGGTCATTTTTACCCCCCTGCCATTTTCAAATGCTTGTAACTTTGTCACAATAAAACTCTAACATCTCTCAGTTCGTGACTTTTACTCAAATGGTCTTAATAATCATCTAGTGAATTTTGAGGGGTGTGGGATGAAAAGGAAAAAAAGAAAGATCATTTATAGAACCGCCGAGGAGTCATTTATACCCCCCTACAGAATCTGCCGTATACTGTACACTGTAACTGCTGTATAACTACTGTAACTGCTGCCAAGCCCCCCAAACACACGAAATGCTCGCTAGTTTTGACAGACAGACAGATAGACAGAAAGAAAGACAGAGAGACAGAAAAGAGGAAATGAGAGAGATTTGGATCGTGTAGCTTAATTATGAACCAGAGAAAAGTTCTGGTGATGCCTCAGGACAAAAGTGACGGAGAATCAGATGGGGGAGAGGTGATTTGGGGGGAGATGGATGGTGGAGACACAACAGTGGACATGAGAGAAGAAGAACTGGATGAGGGAGAGACCAATGATCCGTCCTTTTCACCTGGCAAGGAGGAGTCATCTGAAGATAAGGAGCTGGCACTCAGAAAAAGGCTCAGGTCTCTGGTGGCAGAGGCTCTGCCCGCTTCACCCTCACAATCACAGCAGATGAACCTTTTCGTTCCGAGTGTGCCATCTGAATAGGTTTCCCAGCCCCCACACCCACACTAGAAGGACTTTTGATGCAAATATTCAACACGCAACATTACTACTCATGTCTGAACAGCCCCATTAACGTGACATTTTTTGACATAGGGGAGGTCTGATGCAAGAGAAATTTGTGATAAAATGTCTTACTGTTTATTAAGTGTGTTTGTAGCAAATAATAATATAAATAATATTTTATCTCGGACACTAAGTGGATATAGTTTTCCCTAACCTAATAACTGAAAAGGAGCGTGGTACTTTCACTGCACGCATGAATTTCTGAATTTGTCACAGGCAGCTTTCACAAAGTTGATAAAGTTTCCTGTAACTTAATAACTCAAAGGGAGCGTATGTGAAATAAAGTAGTGCTTTTTATCTTTGAAGGTGAGGTAGCCCCCACACATCATTAACATTAGCATGAACCTTTTTGTTCTTACTGAATGTGTGAATGTGCGATCTGAACAGCTTTTCAGCCCTCACACACTGTCACGCATATCATCACACTGAGTGTACTGTAGGACTTTTGATGCAAACATTCAGCAACACATCGTCACTGTTGGTGTCTGAACTACCACATAAAAGTGACATTTTACAATTCTTCACTTCTTCACATTCTTTTTCCTCTTAATTAATGTTAATGTTATTTTAAAATTTGGCTGGAAATTGGGAGGCCATTGGCAGGCTTCTGGAAGGCTTTCGAAAGGCCTGGAAAATTTGAATTGGCTGCGTCTGTAATATTACATTTTTTCAACTTCGAGTAGCTGTCTTTCTCAGCATGCATATGTTTGCATCTCTGAGTATACATTTATTAAATAGTTGTGCATTACTGAAAATTAGCCACCAGTGATAATTGGCATCTTTGGTTGCTAGCAGTGTTGCAAATCAGTGAACAAAAGTGCTTTATCCTGCTTAAAATGTACTGTATCACAATATACAGTATATTGCTGTCACAATGTAAAATTCCTTGCACCATCACAGAGGATTTTAATTCTCTCTCCTGTTCCTAAATACTGAAGTAAATCACATGCTTCATTTATATTCATTGTCATCTAATTGTAGTCCTTTAAAGACCTACTTGGTCCTTGGTCATGAGTTGCCTTTTTATTGTTAGCACTTTTACCTGCAGGCAGTGTGTTGGTTCAGGCAGAAGGGACGAACGTGAAGCGTCACACCTCCTTCCATGTGGTCTGCTGAGCACAACCAAAGTGTTGTTTACAACTCCATCTGTGAGTGTGTTTGTGACTTTGTGTCAAATCTGAGGAAAGTCACACCAAACAGAGTTAAGCAGGATGCTGTGACCAGAGTATAACATTATGGTGACGACAGTGGTTGGGGAAAAAAAAGTCTGTAACACATGAAGAGAAAAGTCCAAATCCAGTCAGGGTTATTTATGAAGTCCCTCATCACAAAGCGTGGATCAAAGCACAACTTACTAGAGATAACATGCCACAAAACAAAATGGCAACATGCAGTGCAAATAACACAATACTACACCAAAAAAACCTTTTCCCACCAAAATTAGCATTGCGTATGCGGGTCTTGTATACAAGTGTGTGTGTGTGTGTGTGTGTGTGTTTGTTGTTAGTGTGTAAAATTCAATGTCATGGACAAGCTGGAAAACATGTTAGTAAACAGTAGAAAGCAGTATGGAGGCCAGTGAAAGCTTTTTGGTGGTTACTTCTTTTTATGTATCTCTTACATATTCATGTCTCTGTCAAACTCAGTGCAGACTAATTTGGATCAATGATTGAGTGCTACTTTGGCTGAGCTGGATGAAATTTTGTGGTGGCCTGGCATTGTATCTTGCCGGCAAAGGGGCTAAAATTACCACGTTCACCCAGATGTTGTGTTTCCATCAATGCCGAATGATGCTGTCAGAGAGGCAAGTAGCCAGCTGCAGGCTTATAGTTTATAGTGAGGTGGTGTGTTATGTTGTTGCTATGTTGTGTTTCAGATGAGATCCAGAGGTTCATGGAGGAGGTGAAATCTCTGGGATACCAAGACAAACCACCATATGAGAAGTTACGCTTCATCCTGCAAGCTGGACTTAAGGCTGTCCAGGCTAAAGATGATGGCAAGCTGAACTTCACTTCTGTCAGTGGAGCTGTATCACCCCCTGCCCAGGTCAGCACACAGAAACACACTAAAAAAAAATTTAGTAATTCAAGGAATGAAAATCCTTGCTTGAAATTATTTTCTGCTTCCCAGCTTCATTTTATTGTGGTGTTATTATATAGCCGATCAGTATCTGCACCGTGTGGTACCATGTAGCCCTGACAGGCTAGTATTTAACAGGGCTAAGTATTAAGTGTTCACTTACAGCACAGCTACACTCACAAACAACTAAAGCCTTGTTCACATTACATGACTGGCCGACCAGTCTTGAGTTGCGGAGACTATCGTAATCTTTTGAGTGTTCATACTTGGCGACGTGTGTTTCTGTCATCGGGAGTCTTGCCAACTGCGTTACTACCTGTGTGTGCACACCACAAAGTCCCCCGGCGCTAAACTTTAACATGGATGTCCGACAGCTTGGAGCTCTGCAGGTCGTTTGTGCCCTGCTCAGCGCTGAGAAGAAACAGGAAAAGACGAAAAGGATTTTGGTGAAGGAATGTGTTGCTGCACACAGATTGCGCGGGTTGTCAATTCTGCAGAGAAAGTTGGAGGTGAGTTCTCTGAATGAAACTTGGTTGCTACTGTGCCGCTAGCCTATTAGCTTGCATTGTACTGTCTATATAGTCTATGCATGTAGTCTGACCCAGATTATTGTACTTTTCATAGCTGAATAATTGAATGGGTTTTCGGGAAATGCCACGGATGACAGCAGAGGACTTTGATTTCTTGCTGGGGCTGGTAGAGCCGTACATCACATCGCCGTATCTCGCTTCTCATTTGCTGATGCTCTTTGTCAATCATGGCAGGCCTCTCCAGTTTTCTAGCATGCCAGATTTCCAGTCCCAGTCACAGATGAGGGCGCAACTTGCTCGTAGGCTTGTTAACATGAGGACTCATCGTGGCAGACTATCTGCCGACTCACCTCCAACCCCAGGACTTCTTAATGGCTCTCAAGATCCTCTGCGACCTCAAAATCGGGGTGAAAATCGTGTAATGTGAACTAGGCTTAAGCTTCTTACCTTCCTGTCAAACAGCAAACAAACCATAAACCTTTTTGAGACAGTTTGTATCTGAATGGAGTCATGTGGGGATCAACAGCTGCCTGCTCTGCTGCCCTTCAGCAGCTGACAAGTAAAGCTTGAGAGATGAATTGGTCAGCCAATTTTATTGGCAGATACTGAATTATCACAGATATATTGGTATTTGTGTATATGTCCTCCAATACGGGCCAATGTGACATCTTAATTTACAATATGAAGTGCACATGAAAACAAAGCGTCCATTAAGATGCATTCTAATATCATTGCAATAGTTATGTTGACTGTATGATGCACATAACATTTCAGAGAAGTGCTAACTTGTGTCGTAAACTACAGGGACATAGTATCGTTTTGGCACCAGTGTTGGTAAAAAACCCAAATGATACCCAACCCCAGTGGCTTCCAGGCTTCAGATTCTTGTCTAAATGCGGCGTTTAATCCAGGTGTTCAATGACTCTCGTACAACATTAGAAAATAATTGCAAGCATGGCTGTTCTCAGCTTTCTAGTCGAAACAATTTTTGTAATATGTTCCATAAAATAACTTATCATTCTGTTCTCCTCTCCTCTTATTTTAAATGTCTGATAGCCCACCACTAACATTATAATCCTGACTTGTCTCATTAACAAAAACAAAACAATGTTATTATCAACATCATTATGATATAAACCTAAACTTTACTTCAGACAGCTTTGTTTATCATCCTTTCAGAAATCCCCTCTGTGTCTGTGGCAATCGTAAGCAAAATATAACAGAGATATTACAATTAAAAACAGACATCAAACAGCATAGTTCCTGGAACGTAGCATATAAAGGGTAAACAAAAGGGGGCCTATAATTGATCCCTGTGGAACTGAACTATGTGTTGGCTGTTCTGGAGACAAACTCTCCTGTAGAGACATAGTAGCTCTTATCGTACCTATATGAGTTCAACCATTGTAGTACTCTGCCAGACAGTTCCACCCATGATTTCAATCTTTTTGATAAGATTGTATGATCTACAGTGTCAAATGCAATGCTGAGATGCAGAGACACAAGAATGAAATTATCCTTTGAGTCAGTATTCATGTGATCATTGACAATTTTGACAAGAGCAGTTTGAGTATTGTGGGAAAGTCTGAACCCAGATTGAAAATTGTTCAAAATGCCGCAAGTAACAACACTTGGTGGTGCAATATTACTGTTTTTGCATTTAGAAATAATGTTAGGTACACGGTCGCAAATAACTGCAGTATGTACATTCTAAGAGATCTACATTCTGACATTTTATTTACAACACAATCATAGTTGTCTTCTGCTGTCCATTTTCCTCTTTTTCTCCTCATCTCCAGTCTCTCACAATTTCTCTCTCTCTCACTCTCTCACTCTCTGTGCATATGGAAGATGCCACCGGGGACTTGGCGTTGCCAGCCGAAAGGTTATCGGGCCCCGGCGCTGGTTATTGTATGTAATTATCCCGCCAATCTGTTCACCTCAGCGGTCGCCGTGTGGTGATCATGAGGTAGCAATTGTCAAAATGGAGGCAAAAATGGAAAGGGGGGCAGGGGGGTGAGTGATAGTTCAGGCTGAGAGTGTAGCTTCATTATAGAAGCCCAGGAAAGAGGAGGATGGACGGAGGAGTTGATTGCCTTCATTAAGTGCACGACTCTCTCGGAGACCACTTTCTCTTTCTCTTTCCTCAGCAGACCCCACGGTCTTTGATTTTGTAGAGAGGACAGAGATTATCAAGTCATAGTTTCTAGAAAACTTTGCAGTGTTTTAGCAGTGATTCTGAGAAACCTTCGTCTTTGTTGACCCCACTGTTTAAACATGCTTTACAGGCAAAACAAAGGACAGTGTTCCTGTTAGCTCTTTGTGGCTAGAACAGTGATAACCAGACATTTTAATGGATTAATATCTGCTTAGTATTGGTTGCTGATGAGATGACAGAGCGATAATAGTTCAGACTGTGCAAACAAAAGGCTGGAGGTTCTGAAAAGTCAGGTCACCTCATGGCCAAAGCAGTGGCTTTGCTTCAGTGTTTGTGTCTTCATTCCCCTCACCATCAGATGACACAGAGCCTTGACAAACTCATCGCTTCTTGATAACAGTTAAAAACAAAAATGTCTTCATTTAAAGACATTCAAACTAGAGGTCGACCGATATATCGTCCGGCCGATATATCAGGCTGATATTTGGGTTTTTTAAAGGTATCGGCATTGGCCGATACCTGGGAGCGTTTGGCCGTTTTTGTTTTTTTTTTTTTCCGGGGCCTGATTTACAGACAGGCATATCCACAGGCATGTGCAACGCATGCTTTCCCCTCCCCCGCTCGGTGCCTAGGTTACCAGCGTACTGGCAGACTGCAGCCGGAGTATTGGACAGTGGCCAAATAAACAACACAACTCCTGGGAGAGAACGATAAGGCTTAACTTTTGATCCTTCAGAGAATTGTATTTTTAATTGGTTACTTAGCTTTATTGTTGCCTTGAACTTTGAGGGTGAAAATGCCGAATGAATGGTTTTTAAATATGCTTGCAACTAGCAAACTAGATTCTACACAGGCTAATTCTAGAGCTAGGCTAGAGAGCTACCCTCATTGAGTTGGTCAGTATGCATGGGCAGTTACTTCAGACACCACTCGTGGGATTAAATTGTAACCATATAAAGCCAACGTTATAAATTCAGTGGCATTTTGAAAGTTTCAGTATACTCTAGTCAACCAAGCGGAGATATAGGCCCGGTGGTCTGAGGAACAGCCCTCACACACGCAGCTGCGGCGTGTGTGATGAGTCGGGCTGCTGTGAGTGTGTGTGTCTGCTGCTCCGCCGGAGAGCTGTTTGAAGTATTGTGACAACCTGTATTTTTCCATCAGGTTGCATCTCCCATATGTACACCCAGGAACTCCCACAGTCACACCCATGTACTCACCAATTTGTCAAGCGATCCCGTCACCATTCAAATCCTGTGTATATCCCTCATACACCCTGGCAGACAGAGAGAGAGCAGTAGGAGAGTAAACGCTGGATCCGCGGCGCGGACTCGCTCCGTCCTGTCCCGTTAAGTTTCAGTATTGCGCTGTGAGAGTGCTTTAGGCCGTCAATCCCTTCCTCGTTTCACCCGCCGTCCGCGATAGCCTTCCTCCAATCAACCTCCACTCCAAAATAAAGTTAACATACTCTGGATCACCTGCCATTCACAGCCTGTCTAACGCCAGTCACCATCCACACACCAACAGCCTGCAGCAGCAACACCTGGGGCCTCATTTATAAACGTGGCGTACGCACAGAAGGCAGCGTACGCCACTTTCCACGCAAACTTGGGGATTTATAAAAATCAAACTTAATGTGTGGTCTTCCACGGCAGCTCTGACCCATGCATACACACAGAAACTGTAGACATGAGAAACTGCGAACCCCATGGCAGAAAGATGAAAAGGAATAAATGTTGTGAATTTGATGTCACTGTGTAAAATAAAGACCGATCTGACCTCTCACGTTTTAAGAGTGCACCTGCAAAAACGGATAAACATGAACAAAAGAACAAACATGTTTTTGACCGATAGTCCCCGGCGTGCACACAAAAAAAAACACGAGTTAGGAAACTAAATACAAGCAGATATCTTTATTTTAAAAGCACTCCTCTGGTATATTCTATAATCATCTGATAATCTGATGAACTTTAGGCTGTGAAATAATGATGTGAACAGTTGGACAAATCGATACGCTGCTGCTGTAGATCTCAGAGTGCAGAGTGTCACTGTTATCCTCTATGAGCCAATATATTGTGTTTTATAATGTGTTTGTTTTATGGCTTTTAATTCTCTTTATCACTATGAGGTAAATGTGTTGTATGTCATTGTAAAGCGCTGTTTTACTGTTAGAAAGGGTGTAAACAAATTACGTGTATTAATATTTATCTCAGTGTTCGTTGGCCAAAATTGCCCCTCAGTTACAATTCAGGGAATTCCTTTTCACATGTAATCAATCAGTTGATGGGTGGGTATAAAAAGCAGTGATCACAGTGCGTAAAGACGCACGATTGCTTATTTGGCACTATTAGAGAATGTGGCGGATGGGAGACTCCGGAGGGAGTGGATCGTCAGGGACCAGCAAGACCTACTGACCAACAATGATTATGAGCTGGTTCCAACTGCTACGTGCAGTGCTGCTGGATCTCTGCGCTGCGTCGGGCCCGGCGTTACAAAGACGCACCCACAGGAACCGAGCTGTGCCGGTGATGTGCTGCACAATGTGGCACAGCTGAAAAGCTTGCCACCACCGCTTATTGCCCAGACCCCGACCTCAGTCCCCGGGCATTTGAGCCAAAAGCTGCTGCTGCGCACCAGCTTCCGAATGTGATGCATGGTTTAGGAAAACAAGACTCATTTTTAAGAAATCATTTGAGTCAAGAAAATCAGATAGTTTGTCAAACGGCTGTGGCAACTGTATCCCTCATTTAAAGTGTTTATTTCAGACAGTCACTGAAACTCTTTGACAGTCAGCTTGAAACATCCCTCAATTTTCACCAAACAACATTGTCATTCTGTTATCAACTTCTCCTACAACAACTTCAACTTCACACTGCGAAGTTTTGTTTTCACCTTTTATTCGTAACCCCCTGACTATTATGGCTATGAAGACTATTACGATTACTATGGATACGACTACCTGGCTACGGCAAATGTAGCCAAATGCTACATTTGCCGTGCTCTACTTCTTGCTGTTTCTTGTTAATGAATATTAATTCAGGGCGCTTCACTGGCCATTTATACGCACCTATGGGTGGGGCAAGACGCTCGCTCACCTGTGCCACATTTCGAGTTGATTGTGATTTATAAAGGGAAACAGGCGTGGGACATGCGTGTGCACTGTGTTATAAATCAGGATATTTTTGTACGTAAGCACTTTCTGTGCTTTGTTCGCATGTCACCTTTAGAGAAAAAATATCGGCTCACAAATAATCGGCAGTACATATTGGTCATCGGCATTATGTTGTCCATTTGTACCATTATCGTGAACACATTTTTTTTCAAATTTGGCTAAACGTCCGCTTGGACTTTACAATGAACTGATTAGAATTTGGTGGTCAAAGGTCACATAACTCAGGAACAGAACGAGAGACATTTGGTCAGATACTGAATTGGTGACACTAATCTTGCTTAATTTTCTTAAAACTGTGCTGATTGCATAGGTCTACTGTTTCTGCTGGGGGAAGATGTGTGTGAAGCAGAGTCCTGCATGGGCCTATCTTTTAAAACCTGCACCTACCCATATCTGTAAAGCTCAGTACCAAAAACAACCTGTTACCCGTCACTATGTCTACGTCAGAGCTTCACCTGCCCGCACCCTTTAATAAAAGTCCCGGAAAACGCCACCCACGATTAAACATACACAGACTAAAGTCACTCACATTAAGCTGGGTTTTCCATTCTTGAACTGCAAATACAGCAGAGGAAAAGTGTCCTTCACTGGCTGCACTCAATGCTGGGATGACAAAAACATTCTGCGCAATCACTGCCAGGTTAGGAAACATTTTAGCATGCTCCCTCCACCATCATAGAACCGCAAAAGGATCCTCTGTGAGTGTCTTGAACTTTATGTAGACTGCCACTTCATCCTCAGTCTGCAGAGTTTCACCGCTGGAGTCCTCCACGTCGGTGACGAATGTGACAGCGGGGTCAAAGGCCTGACTTGTGTCATTACCTTTTCAAAATTAAAGGAATTGCAGCTTGATAATAGTGATTGAGATATCAGAATATTCACATGTACTGCACATCTTTTTCATTTGTTTTATTCTGAAAAATAAAAAAATATGTTTTTGTTCTTAAATTCATTTTTACCCATGCCCGCACCTGTGAATTCATGTATATACATATTTTTACCTGTCACAGCTTTTTGCTGGTTACCTGCAGGTACCTGACACAGTGCAGGACTCTGGTATGAAGCATGTGTTCACAGACACGGATATAAACTTTAAGTGCAACTTGACTGGTTCCCAGAGGCATACAATAGTTCTACTTGTTCATAATATAAAATTAATTGATATAACCATCAATTAACCTCAGAAAGGCTAAATAGAAACAACATAAGGCTACTGTTTCAAAATCAAAGAATACATTTATTAATAAGAGCAAGTACATAAGATAGCACCAGCAGAGTTCTAAATATTTTTTGAACTTATGAATGATTCTCTGTCAAACAAAGCAGGGGGTGCACATACAAACTTCGGCCTGCACCTCTCTCTGTCTCTTTTTCTTTGACTGTCCCGTCACCTCCCTGTTGTGTTCCTTCTGTCTGTGGATTGCTACTAAGGTGGGAAATGGAAACAGGGCCAAAAGTTCCTTTTATGACCCGGGAAAGCAAGCAGACCAAGAAACCAAACTAAGTGAAGTGTTCTGTCTGTTGATCTCCTTCTCTCTGTTTCAGGACTACGGACAGCACCACACCTACACACACCTACACACACACACACACACACACCCCTGACCCTAGACACACTAAACAGCACTGTCCGTGGTTCTAAAACATTAGCTAAGTGATAGTCACGTCTATCATGGCCAATAATTGTGTTGGTTTTGCTGTTTTTGTTTTGTTTTGTTTTTTTTGTAGAAGCACAAAGCCTAAACAGAGGGGGTAAAAAATACAACAGAGAGGGCTAAGACCCATAATGGCACTGGGCCCAGGTGTTATCAACAAGTTGATATCCCATCTCTTCATTTTCTCCTTGCCTTCCAGAAAACCACCAAGAGAAAGAAAGCAGCAGATGAAGCAGAAGAGAGTGAGACTGATGGAGAACCTATCAAGAAAAAGAGAGTCACAAAGAAAAGAGGTAGTTTTTTTTAAACAGATATCTCTGGGGTCATTTTGGCCTGTTACCACTGATTTCTAGCCCTTTTCTCTGCAGTAGCCATTCTTCTCTTCTCACTTTGTTGCTGAGTTAGTGATACTAAGTCAATTTCCTGGTACTCCTAGGGGTTGCCAGCAGCGCTGTCAGTCATGATCGGTCATGACTATAACAAACACAACAGTGACTACCATTGTACAGCTGTTGGGCGCCACTCTGGTCTATGGTTTAAGCATGGTGTCCCAGGATTATATCTGAACAGGAACGTTTGTTCCATTTTATGCCTCTCTCCCTTTCTCTCCTGACATGTCATGTCTGCCTCTCAATTAAACACAAAAATGACCCCAAGGAAAAGATTGTTGGACACTTGTTAGATAAACCATGATGTCCAGGCCCAAAATTAGTATCTGGAGAGAGGTGGCAGTGGTTAGAAACTGAAAGTTTTTGGAAGAAGTCAAAATGCAGCACAGTCAAACAATCCAGGGAATGAAATAAAAGACTGAAACAAGTAAACTAAAATAATAAAGTTCACAATGCGTGCAGTGGCGCAAACTAAAAAAACTATAAAGTGGTTCTGCCATGGGGCGCCTTGAGTCAGCCCCAACAGGTAAATGAACCAGAATCATTTGACATAGGTGATCATACTGCTATAGCCCTTTTAATGTAGAGTGTAAAATACACCAGAAATGTGAGGAGAGCCTGGTACCAACACCTCTCATGGTTCAGGTCATAGGAAGCTTCAAATAGCAGGTAGCCAAGCTCCTCCAGTGTGTGTGGTCATATGATGCTCTGACAGTATAAGATACTTTTATAACTTAAAAGAAGTTGAGTTAAACAAGACTAAGAGCTAACAGTGACGCTAGCAGCTTTGTGAAGCTGCACTGAGGCACAGCGGTGCTTGTCATCATGCTAACATGCTCACGATGACAGTACTAACATATGTAGTATAATAATGTTAACCATGTGTACCATTTTAGTTGAACTTGTTGGCATATTAACATTTACTACAAATAACAGCTGAGGATGATAGGAAAGACATGACCTTTACAGCTATTTGGTCATAAACCAAAGTATTGAATACATTAAAAGTGCTGACTTGATGATGGGGCAAGATAAAAGGCCAGAGAATCACCAGAGCTACTACAGTTCATCTTGAAGGGAACATGAATGTCTGAACCCTGTTTCATCATAATGAGCCATCCAGTAGTTGATTAGGCATTTCACTGGTCCAAGATGACAGACCCCAACCCAAATCAACTCAGGAAATTTGTTCAGATATCTGACTCGACCCGATAATTTAAAAGAAAATATAAGCTGACCCGACTCTGCTCGAGATATAACAGATCCCTGGGATTTCCCCACCCTCATTTATTTTGGGCGGTCCACCATGGTAACATCTGCTGTCATGTAATGATATTCTATTTTTGGAGCTAGACTGTTCATTAGGAGCACTGTCGGAATATATATATATACAAGGGGTGGGGATAAAAATTGATATAGCATAGTATCACGGTATTTTTGTGTAGCAATGTTCTATCGTCACACAGTGCCAGGTATAGATATTTTTGTCATTTAAATTAGTAATGACAAATACAAATTAAACTTTAGATAGCCCACTCGAATAATATAATCAGTTGCTTTTTCAGTCCACTAGATACATTTTGCTGCTGCAAAAAAAATGTCTGAAGTGAAATGAACAGACTTAATACTTTATCTTGAGGAAGAGAACTCATGAAGAGTTCAGCTAGCGCTGTATTCATAGACATGCAAAAACCTCAGAATTTGGAGAAGAGATCCAAATTGGTGCAACTAAAATGGTAATAGTGACGGTGTTGAAAATCATACTGTTGGGACTAGAATTGTCATAATTAGTCTTTTTAGTTGTTTAATTAGTCCAATGTTACAGCAAACAGCAACTCTGGTTTGGTCAAAATAATCACTTAATTCACTCTAAACTCAACTCAAGTGCTGCACAAAAGAAATGAAATGCTAATAATGCATACATGAGAGGCAACTTAACTGTCAGATACACAGCTCTCACATTTAGAGACACAACACACACAGGCACACATCAAGGAAAACCACAACAGGGGGACTCAAATGCTAATGAATAAAAGTAGGTTGTGAGCCTCGACTTAAACAAGACAATGGTGGGGGCAGAACTGATTGGAACGGGGTAGCTGTTCCACAGTTTGGGGGCAGACACAGCAAAGGCTCGATCACCTCTGAGCTTAAGTCTGGAGAGTGGGACAGCCAGAAGTCCCAGATCAGTCGACCTGAGGGACCTGGCTGTAGAGTAGGGGGTTAGAAGGTTTGCGATGTAGGATGGGGCCAGACCATTAAGGGCTTTGTAGGAGAAAGTTAGTAAATTCTGAACTTTACAGGCAGCCAGTAGCTGGAGGTGGGACAGAGACGACTGACTAATACCGGTGTACAGAGAGTTACAATAGTAGTTGGGTGGGTGATTATCTCCAGGTCTTTAAGGGAGAGAAATGGCTTGACTGGCTTTTACTATTACATTTATTTGTTTGTCAAACAAATATGGCACCAAAATTTTTGACATTGGGTTTTACGTAGTTCGAAAGGCTGCCGCGCTGGTCAGAAATCCCTCTGTTGGAGTCAGGGGGCCGAAGAGGACAACTTCTGATTTGCCCTCATTCAGCTGAAGGAGGTTCTATGCCATCCAATTCTTTATGTCCTCTAGGCAGTTTATGAGACTGGCAACGTTGGACTTGTGGTTAGGCTTGAGAGGGAGATACAGCTGTGTGTTGTCAGCATAGGAGTGGAAGGAGGTGTTATATTTGTATTAAGCATGTACAACGAAAAGTGAATGGGACCTCAGATGGAGCCTTGAGGGATCCCACAGGAAAGAGTGGCTGAGGAAGAGGAGTAATTTCCCATGCTGACAGAGAAACTTCCATTTTTGAGGTAGGAAGTGAACCGGTGTAATGCAGAGCCACTGATACTGACACCAGACTGGAGGCGTTCGACTAAAATGTTTTGAATGCTGCGCTGAGGTTAAGAAGAACAAGGATGGCACAGTTACCAATGTCAACAGATGGTAGCAGGTCACTGTACACTTTCAGCAGGGCAGACTCTGTGCTATGATAAGCCCTAAACCCAGACTGAAACCTTTCCAGGATGTCATTTTGATATAAGTACATCAGTAGTTAATGTTGAATAATCTTCTCCAAAACCTTAGATCTGGTATTCTCACTTTACTAGTGAAAAATGAAGTTGACAATAGTGTTCGAGAGAGAGTCTGCAGATTGATTAATAAAGTCTTTATGAGATTTCAGAGGGCGATACACATGAGCAATCAAAAGGGAGTTGACCACGCCCACTTTCATCAACTGCAGTTCAAAACTGGGGACATGATCAAAGTTCAGTAGGCGCACATTAAAATGATTCTTAAATACAGCAGCTAGACCCCCACCGCGTCTGGAGGGCTGAGGCTTTCTAAAGAAGTTACAGTCAGCTGGACAGAGTTCAACAAGTGGAGCAAGCTCACCGGTGTTTAGCCAATCCAGGGGTGAAAAAAAAATCTTTAGGATGAAAGTCTTATTGGATATGGATCTCGCGTCAATCACAACCACTTAATTGTGAGAATATGCTGTTTCTCCTGCGGTTTCTCTCTCTGCTGGACAGCTGTTTACAGTCCTGTAACGTTATCCCCACTAGCAGCTACCTGTTTCACCAGTAGATAATGGAGACTGACTGCTTGGGTGCATGTTGTGAACTACATACAATGAATTTAAATGAATGAGGAACACCTGTATTTTTGACGGTGTTAAAAACCACACCTTAAAATACTGCTAAAGCCTAGTCTGGACCTAAGTCACTAAAAATAGAACTTAATTTAATGCATATGATATTATGGTATATTATGGTATGAATTGTATGGAGCAATCTTTTCACCACGTGTTTTCTGTTCAGCGTATGCCCTTTGTCACATGCAGTTGTGGAGATGTTTTGAACATTTTAAACAAAATGCTTTCATCACTTCCATTGTACTCTACATTCACCGGAGTGAAAGGTGAAATATCAGAGATGGATATTTCCTCTGGGCAGTTTACAAAGACAGAGTCTTTTGAGCAACTGTAGCAGATCTTGACAAGGAAGCTCAAGAACAAGAGTGCATAAGTATGTTACACTGTAGTGGCTGCAGGCAGCACACGCCCAGATGCACAAAATAAGTTAAGACCGAAATTAAAGATATAAACAATATCAAGCGCTGGCAAATAATTGCACATAAAGAAGGCTGAATCTTTTTAAGGGGGAACTGCTTTATGCTGTTTTTGAGTTTAACGATGATGAATTTCCTCCTGCAGAAGTGAATGGAGTTAAGAAAAGTCCCAAAAAAACAACTAAACCAAGAAAGGTACCCAGTACTGGAAAACCTGGTGACCCCAAATCTAGACTGGTGGAGATGGGCACCCAGACATCACCCGGACTTGCCCAGAAATCCAGAGGCAGACCCAAGAAAACCAGTGCCTAAGGATCCACCCTTTTACACTTCTCCCTCCATCCTCCTGTCTCCTCTCTGCTTCTTAAGTGTTTTTTTTATAAGTTAAATATGGTTTCTATCTGTAAAACACACTGCGAATTGTTGATGTTTGATTGTATTTGGTGTGGTTGAAGCCAGATCTGTTGTAATAAAGAGGAAATTAAATTGTCCATCTTTTGGTTTTAATTACAGGTTTTAGGGTCGATAGCCAGAGTGTGATGGGGGAAAAAAAGATTAAGTTTTTACTCCTTTTTAGTTAGTGTTACCATGACGCAGGTCTCAGAGGTAAATTCAGTTAATATTGTCATTATATAATCATGTAGGAAACAGAAGCCTAATGGCTGGCGGAGTAAGAACGTAAGACAACCCCTTTACAGAATCTTGCCATCGTCTTTATTACCTGCATATTATAAATCTGCATGATCCAACAGAATAACTCCACCTCCTTTTTAAAATGTTCAGCTAAATGACTCCAAAGATCCACTGGGTTAACTGGAAAGGCTGGAGGAGCATGATTAGGGAATGTGTTCCCAATATAAGTCTTGCTGAGAAGTGAGTTGCTGTAGTTTTATGGAGTATCCATCCATAATGTTGGAGTGGGAGATAGGTGGATACTGCAGTGAAGAGAAGGGCTCCATGAGCTGTCACCTTTTCACTGTCTGTTAATGGTAGATTTAGTTTTGATTCTGTCTTTATGGGTTTTTTTTTTTTTGTTTTTTTTTTTCAAAAATCTTTTGGCAGCATTTTTTTTATTTTATGATGTTTGGCAAAGTGCAATTCATGATACCATCACTTTCTGATAGGACACACTCTATAAAGAATTGAGAAAATGAAAGTAATACTAATATTAGCCCCTTTTCCACCGCAGGAACTTTAATCATTTACCCAGGATTTTGAAAAGCCTTGGAACGTTTCCACCGAAATTACCCGGGGAAATAAACTTTCCCCCAACCCCCAACTTTTCCTGAAAAAGTACCTAGTAGCGGGGTAGGACTTTTCAGATTCCCTGGAATTCTTGAGGGGCGGGGCTGTGTGCTGAAGAACACTGATTAGTGGAACACAGGCAGTGTTCCGTGCCAGTGTGGCTGCAAACTTTATTTCATTTCTACAAGTACACATTTGTGCTGTAGTATTGATAAGCGCTAACGGTAATGGTTCTTTCAACGGCACTTTTATACATATTGGTTTAATTCATTATCATGCTGTAGCCTCTCCTCTGCGCTCTTTGCCGGGACTGAAAATACACACGCACACCAACACGCTACGGTAACCGGTAAACAGCCGAGCGGCCGCGGTGGAAACAAACTCAAAAATTACTGGAGTTGACGGCAGCTACACTCGTTACTGTAAGTGGAATGTTGGTAATCCATGACTAATTACTTTTGGGACTTTCTAATAAGCCTTCATGTCTCACTTATGTTAATAAGTTGTTATTAAATACATTTGCTAGAGATTATCTGCATGTTTTTCCAGAAGTGAAGCGTTTCATTAGAACATCTTCTTGATTAATTATTGAGCTAAGTGTCCTGCTGGAAGATAAAAAGCAAGCAGGTGTCTCGGGCTGAAAAATGCAGCAGTGCACAAACTGTAGTTCCTCTAATGGCCACTTGAGGCTGGCTCCAAAAGCACATCAATCCCTCTTTATATATTTATATTATGTTCCATGCACTTTTAGCAATGGTATGGAGGCCAATTTTTAAGCTACAACGATGGCTAGGATATCAAAATATACTAGAACATCTAACACACACGTTGATGTCAGTCGTGACAGGAATGTCACAGGAATGTGATGAAAAAAATGCTTCAGAAAGTACTGACATTTTTAGGACAACAAAACTGGTATGATTCTCTCTCTCTCTCTCTCTCTCTCTCTCTCTCTCTCTCTCTCTCTCTCTGTGACTTGCTCGCACACACTCACTCTCCCTTTGTCCCTCCCCTTTCTTTCCACTCGTGGAAAAGGAGACCCAGGGCTATGGAACCAGGGCTAGCAAGCCCAAAAGAAGCGACCAAATACAAATACATTATATTTACTGCCCTTGAGCTCTACCAAACCAACTAGCTGACCAAAAACGTGCAAAGAATAAATGAATGAATGAAAATGAAAGTAAAGAAGTTGCATATGACGAGCCATTTTACTTTCACTGTAATAGTGCTGATAAGCTGAAGACTAATTTTTAAAAATTGATTGGTTCCATAAAAATACGTAAGACAGTTTGAGTATTGGGTCATTTTGGTACCAGTGATCCACTAATGAAGGTCGTGCTTTTTATGAAAAGACACAATTTTTGTTGCCGTGCTTCGTGTCTTTATAAAGCCAGCACATTTGAAAGTTCTTCAGAGACAAAAATGGCTAAAACAAGGAACCTAACGCAGGAAACACGCCTGAAGATACAGATTCTCAGCCAGGAAGGGTACAGCTGCTGCCAGATAGCCAGGAAGTGCAGATGCAGTCCTTCAGCAGTTGGATACACTCTGCAGAAATACAGACGAAACAACAGCTTGGAAGACAAACCAAGATCTGGGTGTCCAAGGGTTTCTTCAGCAAGAAATGACCACATCCTGATCCGCATGTGCAGGGAAAACCACCGAATGACATCACAGTAGCTTCAGCAGCAGTGGTCAAACCAAACTGGTGTCCAGTGATCCACCCGCACTGTACGTGGCTGACTTTTAGATCATGGCTTAAGGTCCTACAAGGCTGTCAAGAAGCCCCTGATCAATGAGAGACAGAGGTTAGCCCGGCGTCGTTGGGCCCAAGCACACAAGAACTGGACAGCCAGGAACTGGAAGAAGATTCTGTGGTCAGATGAGTCCAGTTTCCAGCTTTATCTCCCTCTTGCTAATGTGAGGGTACGCAGAAGGCCAGGTGAAGCATTATCTCCAGCATGTACATTACCCACTGTCAAGCACGGTGGAGGCAGTATCATGGTTTGGGGATGCATGAGTGCTGCTGGTGTTGGTCATATCACTGTCTGTGATGGCACATTGAACTCTGCCAAGTATTGTGCCATTCTCGAAACCCACATGCTCCCTTCTGCACGTGCACTGTTTCATCGAGGTCAAAACTGGATGTTTCAACAAGATAATGCCCCTTGCCACACATCCAGGGCCAGTAGAACTTGGCTGCAGGAGCACAGTATCAGGTCTTAGTGTGGCCAGCTCAATCCCCGGACATGAGCCCCATTGAAAATCTATGGTGGATAATCAAAAGGTCTGTGTCAAAGCGTAAACCAAAGAATTTACAAGAATTAAAAGCAGTAATTCAAGAAGAATGGGACAAGATTACCCCTCAACAGTGTGAAAGGCTCATGGGGAACATGCCAGCCAGGATTAGAGCTCTACTGCGTGCTAATGGCAGGACTACCAAATATTAATTTGATGATGTGATGGTTTATTTATTTTTTGTTCAGTTTTGAACACATTCTCTGTTATTTGTTGACTTTGATACCGACAATGTTGAGAACTGACATATTGAAACTGTCAAGAATTTTGTTTTGTTAGTTTGTGTCTGTCTCATGCAGCCACACTTTTTGAAACACAAAGAAGATTTTTCCACAAATAATTCATGATAATATTTGAGATTGTGTAAAATTTTAAGGGTGTCCGAAAACTTTTTTCCACCACTGTGGATGGATGGATGGATGGATGGATGGATGGATAGATGGATAGATAGATAGATAGATAGATAGATAGATAGATAGATAGATAGATAGATAGAGCAGGTGAGACCAAAAATATATTTTTTATTTTTCAGAATAAAACAAATGAAAAAGATGTGCAATACATGTGTAATATCTTGACATCTAAATCACAGTTATCAAGCTGCAGTTCCTTTTGTTTTGAAAGTCAATGACACATATTGAACCTTTGACCCCGCTGTCACATTCGTCACCGATGTGGAGGACTCCAGTGGTGAAACTTTGCAGCCTACATCGAGTTCAAGACACCCAAAGAGGATGCTTATGAGGTTTTGTGGTGGTGGAGGGAGCATGCTAAAATGTTTCCTAACCTGGCAGTGATTGCCCAGAATGTTTTTGTCATCCCAGCATGGAGCGCCGCCAGTGAAAGAGACTCTTCATCTGCTAGATTTGGAATTCTTTTAGTGCCATGCTGGTGCCATCTAGCTAACTTATATCTTAGCTTTGTGCAGCTAAAAGTTTGATTGGTGGGTGGATGTCATGATTATTAAATAGGTGCATAAATGTCCAGGGATGTGATCTGATAGGGTTAAAATGACATTTTTCATTTGTTGTACACTTTCTCAGATGTAACACATTGTGGTGACGTAGACCTCCAGTCTATTTTTGTAAGCTGAAAACCATTTCCCTCAGTGGAAACGAAGCCTTTCCTTACCTTTATTTCACAGATAAGAAGCAATAAACTGAAGACAATAAAGCCCCCACAAAAGAGCATTTTAAGTCTTGTGTGTGATTTATCCTGACTTCATATGGGTGGAGGAAATCTTCGCTAATTGCAGGTCTAATCTATACAATGTAAACTGCCATAGGCTTGTGCTAATAACATTAGCGTGTTTAGTATAAGACAGTTGTTTTGTTGGTAAACCTTGTGAGTTGTAATGGGGCCAAATTTTGTAACATTACCTTTTTTAAATGTTATTCCTGGCTTTGTATGAGTAGAGGAAATCTTCGTTAGCCACAAGGCAAATTTATACAGTTTAAAATGCCATAGGCTTGTGCTAATAACATTAGTATATTGTATTTGTGGAGAGAATGTGTCCAGCAAAAGACAAATGTTTTGTCTGTGAATCCTGCGAGTTATAGTGAAGCTGATTTGTGTACTTGTGTTTAAAATTGTTGCTATTAAGTCATGTTTATTGTGTGTTTTGAATCAACTAAACTTAATAGTACTTCACAGAAATCCCACTGTCGACTAGTGTTTTGGAGGTGTAACTGCAGAGTGAAACAGACACACAACCCACAAGTATAAATGCTCTCGATGGTGTAGGCTACGGGGTAGGCTCTGCTTACAGCTGACGCGCAAGTATAAATCCATCTTAACAATGAAGCTGTGGAATTAAAATTTCTCTTATGTGCCAAGCATGTAGGAGAACTATGGTGGCCGACACTAAACAGCAAATTGCCCTATCCAGAGCCAGTGTTAAATTTGTCTATTCTGGGCTGCTATAAAACAACGTGGCAGACTCAGTGGAAGGGGACCTGCTCCATAGGGGAGACCGGGGTAAGTAGAGCCACTTTTCATATTCAGGATCACTACATCAAAGCAATTATAGTTTTGTTGCTAACTAATGTATGTGCATATATTTCAGGATGTTGTGCATCCCTACAAACAATCAGAATGAGTGTAAACATAACTGTTTTGACAACATAGCATGCCCAAAAAAAGTGGTTGCGCGGCACAACTTACCCCGTGTATGGAGTAAGTTGAGCCATCCCCCTCGACTCCCTCCCCTCTACCCCGCCTCCCACCTCACCTTCTCTCCTCCCCCTCTCTCCCTCCCTGGGTTAAGATATTCCACAGTTATACATGTCTGTAGTACTAAATTAAACAAAAGCCACTATTTTAGATAGTGTTGTTTTTTGAACAACTCAAGCCAATCCACTCCTGGAAAAATTAAGTTGTTTAATACAGTGAATGGGAAGGTTGTACATTGTATAATGTAAGTGACTTGCCCTAAATGACATCAGTCATGTTGATCCATTTTGAGATGCCAACTGGGAAGAGTTATTGTAACAATTATATTTTATTTTTCTCCTCCAAATGTCATATTTAGATCGATCTCAATGTTCAATATCTCTTACCCGCTCGTTCTTCTCTTGACCAGCTGTCTGGGACCGGGATGTTGTTTTACTTTGCGAACTCGTAGGCAAGTTCTCTACATTTCAGGCTAGTAAGCCAATGAAACTGATCTGTGAGATCTTTAATATGTTTAGCAATCTCAGACTCCATGTCATCTGAGAAAACCCTTTTTGCCTCGGTGACTCCGTCATAGCCTGTTTTTTTTCAAAGGCACCTTTTCTTTTTTGTCAATGTACCTCTTCAGTATCATTCTGTCTATTTTGGCATCCTTTGCTGCAGCTCGAACAGACTTCCCTTCTCTCACTTCTCTCATGGCTCTTTCAAAAACGTCAGTGGCGGTTAAATCCCTGCCTGTTTTACGTTTATATGCACAAGGCACGATTTACTCCACTCTGTAATCATAAAAATGAAGAATCTTGATTTAATATTTAGGATATATACAGCCAAAATACACTCATTAAGTGTTTGTGGTGACTCAACTTACCCCTGGCCAAATTGCTCAACTTACCCCAGAGCTACCATATTGACTTTATTAGCCCCCCACAGCTGAAATTATAAATTAATAGTATAGCATAGTTTGAATTTGTATAAAAACAAATTCAAACTTATCTATTTTGGTCTAAACACAGTCCTCATTAAACATTATAATAGACTAAATTCACTTTCTTGAGTGAAAAATGTTTTTTTGGACATAATGTCTAACCACTTTACCCATGTGGTTCTTACCTTCACAGACTCCATGAAATGATGCCTTCCTCCTAAATATTTGGTCACATGCTCAATTTTTGTTACGGTTTCCTAGTAACAAGGGGTGGCTCAACTTACCCCTATGCTCAACTTACCCCAGTCTCCCCTATATAAATATAACGGCTCCTTCTAAGGTAACGACTCTTATTTTTAGGTGATGATAAACTAATGAGACATAGTCATAATATTTTCTGTCAATAGATGTTCCTAAATCCTACACACTGGACCTTTAAGCGAGGGCAGCCAATCAGGACCAAGCCAAGCTGTGACACATTTCACTGAGTTGAAAGTATGTGGAAAAACAAAGGATTATAACATTCAAACAATATGAACCTTGATGTTATGTTTGACTTTGTCAAACCTTTGAGGGAATAAATGCACCACTGCTCAGTCATGCTAGTGCACATGTTAGAGTAGACAGCAGGCTAATCACATTTCCTGAACAGACATGGGCAAATCTGTCCTCCTGTCTGTCTCTATCCAGCTGCTGAAACATCACCTTTTTCCAGCATCCCACTATGACAGATATGTTTTCAAATTGTGTTAAAACTTGTGTCAAATCATCATTGATATTTCTATCAGAATGAGTTTACAGGAGAACATTTCACACATGAGAAGCTGCTGACAAGCTGTCCATTTTCCCTCCATCCACTCTTGTCCTCAAGCTTCTGGACCGTCCCCAATGGAACCCCCCCATCTTCCTCATTAACTCCCAACAGCCCACCCCCGCTTCCTCCAAATAGAGGGAGACATCTCCACTAATGTTGGTGTTGTGAGGGCCCTCGGGGGCCCCTGTGGCGACTGGTGGCTTGCCATCGATTGTTCCAGCCTCTTCAGGAGTAAAGAGCCCCCCTGCCTGGCTTTCCTCTCCAACTACCCCCCCCCCCCCCCCCCCCCCCACACACACACACACACACACAGTGACCTTGGGGGCGCCACAGCCACGGTCCCGCAGTAGGGGGCAGTAGTACATAATGATAGCAAATGGGTGTAGTGGGGCGGGTTGGAGAAACGGGGTGGGGGGGTTGAAAAGGGACAGCACTTAAACACAAAACTACCATCTTTTCTGCTTGCAGAGAGAGGTGCGCAATTTCGCCCCGGCCGGCCTTTTTCATTTAGCATGGATGTGTTATCCAGTGGCCAGCCTGGCAGGCAGTTGTTGCCTATGTGTTTGCTGCGGTTGGCCTCTGATCGGCGAGCCAGTGGAGCGTGAAAGCCTCGCAGCAGTGGCCTAACCACCACTCTCATGATACGGATGCCAGCCCTCCCCGGGCCCACGCGCCAATAACTCGATAACAGTTTGCCTGGCCGCTGGGTTTCCTGTGTTTGTGACAATTGTCAGTATTTTGGTTGGGTGTGACGGGACAGAATCCAAAGTGTTCAAACTCTAATGTAAGGTACAGCTCAGGCAGGTGTCATGCAGGGTCCAGAAGTTCTGCCATCAGAGAAAGTAGACATGGAATGCTTTTTCCATTGTTTTAGCTAACAATGTTTTAAAGTCATGGATGTGAATGACAAGCCAACACCAGTGTTCTGCAAAGCTGCATCAGTATGCTGATATCAGGCTGGCATTTTACATGTTACATGTTTAAATGCATGTAGTGTATTAAAGAGCACGTGAGCCACATGACTTGAACTCTTGAATGACACATCTGGTGACTTCAGGCTAGACACAATTTGCAATTTGACTTTGACTTGAACACAATGACTTGCAACTTCACTTGAACTTTAACCTTTTTACTTGGAATGGTGTGATATCTGCTCAAAGATTTATGTTTCAAGGAAGTGCAATGAATGAACTCTTCATTTTTACTGACAGTGGATTTTGAATCAGTCAACAGGAGCCAACAACATTGCAGAAACTGAATAGAAAGATGTTTGTCAAATACATTTTGCAGACCTGATTCAAGACCTCATGGTCAAGTCTTGGGTGGTGTTGGGGTTGTTACTCAAAAAAGTAATGTATTACACATTACCAATACTGGGCAAGCTACTTGGAAAATGTAGTGAGCTAAGCTACCAGCTACTCTACGTCAAAGTAGTTTCACATTGAAGCTATCCCCAAAGAAATGTAACAAGCTAAGTTATGAGAAAATGGCAAAAGAAGCTTGCTACTTACAATGCTACTTTAACTTTTTGACTTTATGTCAAATCAGACTCAGTGATCAGAAAAACTGTCAGCCAAATTTTTTGTTAAACTAAACAGTTCCTTTAATAAAACAACACACTTCAATTAAAACCTGCTTCTTCTTTTTTTCTAAAAACTTTGTGACATTTGAACATGTCCTCCTACAACATGACATCATCAATTGGCCTTATTGCTCTCTCTCTTTCTCTCTCCTCTTCCTACTTCAATGCATTTCTCTGTCTTGGCTTCTTTCAGTAGGCTCTCTGGCTATGTCAGTAATTAAAAAACAGGATTACAAAATATATTTTGCACAACCAAAATAAATAAAAGACAGTGATATACACAATAAAAATAACAGATCTAAATTAACTTTTTTTTGGGGGACATTAGAACATGAACATGTCCTGCAAATAACACATGAAAGTAGGATGTCACTCTCTGTCTCCTCTCTTATGTCTTTAAACTGTTGTTTTCTTGGCCCTTGTGTCTATTCCTCTACTGTCCACTGAAAATTTACTAAATATATACAGTCTATGGGTAAGACATGCTAGAGATGCATAAAGAAGTGCAATGTTGCCAATCAGAGACAGAGTAGGGCAGGTCTTGCCAAGGAAAGCCAATAGCGCAGCAGCAAGCAGAATAAAGATTAATAAGTGATGTCATTGGAAGTGCTTCCCTTTGTCTGCATGCCTCGGTGTGGCTCTGGTGTCACTCACATGACTCATTTTGTAGTCCTTACTTTTTTCTAGACCTCAGCAGAAAAAATGTCCGCTGCACTTTTTCTTTTCCTGGGAAAAAGAGCTTGTGACCTTTGTGGACGCTACCGCACTACTTGGTCAATTAATCAGCTTCACTACTGCAAAGCTATTTGACTCAGAAAGTGGTGACGTTGCCACCACACTACTGAGAAATGTAGGTAAGTTAGTATCATCGCTACTTGTAGTGACACTGCTGTCCAACACTGCACATTACTTGTTACCTTTTAAGATAACTAAACATAACTCCCTGTAGAAAGTAATTTGTTACACTACCTTTTACATTAGTTTTGTGTTACTCCACTTCACCTGAGTCATTGTCACATAATTGCCACATAATATAATGTTAAACCTTACTTAAGCCCACAAATTAGCACAAAACAAGGATCAGTAGAATCAAGATGGCACCACAGTTGGCTATAAGTGCTTAAGAATTTAACTATATCAATATATAGAACAATATAAATGAAGGTTGGCCTTCCTAACATTGCATAGTACAAGTATTATTTTCCTCAAATAATATATCAATAGGCCTAAACACAATAATGTAGGAAACTGTCCTTCCTAACACAATTAGGTAATGGCTTAAAGAAAAAAAAAAAAAAAAACATGTTTAAATAGCATATGAACTTCATATAAGGGCCAGACACAGTCAAACAAATTTACTCGAGTCACTCACTCACCAAACCATGGCTTTATAGTAGGGCTATCAAAATCACACACTAATTTTGATTATTTAATCACAGAAAAAAATAGGACAATAAAAAATTAATGCTGATTAATCGATCCAAGATGGCACCGCAGATGGCCGCCGCGGGACTTCGCTCTCTCGTACTTTTCCTGGTTTTGTCTGTTTTTTTAGCTTTCTGCTCTCCCTCTCTGGTCACTTTCACCCGAGAGGAACTCTTACACATTGGACAGTCATCTGCTGCAAACTTTTTGCTGGTTTTCAATAACCCAGCGAGTTTTGCAGATATTTTGTTCGGAATTAACATCATATTATGCATGCATACGCTTACTGTGATGGCACGCCAGCAGATGGAGACAAAGAATACAATGCTTTTCAATAGTCATTGATTGTGCAAAATAAGAAAAAGCACGTTAGCCTGTTCTAATAGTTCATTTTAAAGCCGAAATTGGCTAATAGATGATGTTCCAATATTATCAGCATGTTGGCCAATTCTGATGATGTGCCGGTATTATCGTGCATCCCTAGTATAATGTCAATACGATTGTCAAAAAAAAGTTTTTACAGTCTATTTTGACTGAAAACCGCATGCGTCACATGGGGAAAAAAAGATTACTTCTATTCTCTACATGTTATATGCCTGAGGAGCGCAGCTCATGCTTGTGGTGTGGCTGCTCTAACTTGTTAACATGGGCCTGAAATTTTTTTTTTTTTTAAATGAGAGATTCCACAACATACTCATGCTGCTCCCATAGGCAGTGTGGCCCAGGCGTTACACCTCTTCCGCCTGGAAGTCAGCACAGACTGTCCAAGTTGAAGAGACTCTCCACTGGCCCATTGGACAGCATCATTGCTGTCGGCATGTTTGATAATTTCTTCTATCCCGCTCATTATGCAGAGAATTGAAGAACGCAAATGATTAGTAACTGTAATGTGATTACTTACAGTAAAGTGTTACATTATTCATTTACAGACAAATGTAATGTGATTACTGTAATTACTGTACGTTACATCAAACAGTGGTCTTAAGACTTACTTGTGACTTGCAAAACAAGATTTTATTCCACCTATCGTAGAGTACAGTGTCATGTTAATAACACGCTTAATTTAAGCACTTCATGACAGAGAGGACATTAAGGCTGTGTGATATACAGTGTATGGATACAGTCATTGAACTGACAACCCAGGTTGAATTATGTGTGAAGGTTTATCACTGTTTCTGAAAGTCTTTCGCTTACTTTTACCATTTATTTTAATCGCCCCACCTAAATGATGCACTTCTTGAATGTTTTATTGTGCAGCAATAAGCTGCAGGGGCAGGGGCCAGTGTTTAGTTGAGTTTTGCTGCCCTATAAATCCTGTAATATTTCCATGATATTGTGTTATTTGCATTCCCACAGTTTTAGGTTTTGCTTTTCAATTGAGAGTAACAAACTTTCGTGTTTAATATACTTGTACATTACTTAGAAAATGCAGTTGGCTAAAGCAATCAGTCCTACAGGTATTTGTAGACAAAACAGTGTGTTCATACTGAAAAGCAAGCTGGAAATGAAGTTCTGGAAATAGTGTGAAACTTTCAGTTTTAAATTGTTCAGGAACCCAGTCCGTTAAAGACTGCCGAGGCGTTTGAAGGAGATGTCGATTTATGAAAACTTTCACAACGCTGCAGTGTGTGAAGGTGTTATCTGTTGTCATGTGAGTTCTGATGTAGCCTGAACATCTGCTGGGGTGTGTTCTGCCTCGCAACTCAGCAGCCGTCAAACTGTTATTTTCTTTTCTTTTCTTTTCTTTTGTTTTTGTATTTGTGTGTAAGCATGGGATATGTGGGTGTACAGAGAATCATGTGTGTCCACAAAGTACCATTCCTGTACCTACTGTAGTTCTTGTTGAGGGTTTAGATCACAATACAGCAAACACAAGAGAGAGAATGTCATCTAAACACAAATCTGTGCACATTTTCACTGCCTGTTTGGAGATTGTTGGGTGACTCTTTGCAAAAGTATTAAAGTCATAAGGACAAAGTGTTCTGATGGTGCCTCACCTCCTTAACTCCACCAAGTGTATTCATGGCTGCTGCAGAAGGTTGGTGACCTGCTTTAGTTATACTGAGCCTTAAAATTGTAGTATTCTTCAATATTATTCCCTTACAGCCACTACATTCGGGTATCTCAAGAATATTTCCATCACTGTTCCCCCCAACTCTGATTTGTAAAGCTGCACTAGTATTTTTTTTCCAATTGAGAATGAATGTCTGTAATGTGAGAGAAGTCACTGCTAACAATTACAAACCCACAGACAAGTATCAAGAACTATGTATAGCTGTCAGTTCTGCATACCTTTTTACTTATATACTGTATATAATGGATGTAACTACTGTGATGTCAGCCCTTGGGTTTGTGGACTCCTGTTCTGTGGCCTCAAGTTTGGCATTTAGGCCATTGCCATCATGTTTTTCTGGAGCCAATAGTGACCATATTTTCACCATACAACCACTATATTTAGTTGGAGCTGGGGGGGGGTGAGAGGTGGCTGTGACTCACAGATTATAGTGATGCCATTCAAAGTGGCCCCGCTCTTAAATATGTGTAACTTTAAGCCTTAATAAAAATGTAAACAAGTGAGTTATAAAAAAAATTCACCCCCATACATTGGTCATAAATGTTAAAATTAACTTTTAACATTAACTTTTAACCCCTTCTACACTGCCTCCTCAAGGCGGGACTTTCACACCGCTATTCTGCCTCGCCATGCTGTGTTGAAGATACGCTCGTGGAATGGGGTGATGGAATTTTCAAACTTGACTGGGCACTGCTGTCACAGTGACATGTGATGTCACCAAGCCAACTTAAGGTGATACCTCTGCTCTCCATCGACTCTTATTTCTCCTGAGCCTCGGGAGAGCTCTTTTCCTCCTGGACCTCTAAAGAGGTAGGACGTTACGCATGAGGACCTCCTACACCCTTTCCTCTTTCTCTCACCTCTGCATGCTCACAGCATGAAATGCAGCATGGCTTTCAATGTGGTCTGCTCCCAGCAGACACAGAGGCTGCAGATCAGACAAGTTAGTGTGCCAAACACAAGGTTTGCAACCAACCTTCCAGCAACAAGGAGAACCAAGTTGAGTTTGCACCAGCCTCCTAACTCTGCAAGGATACCAAGCGACCTGTCTCCTCAGATCTGCACCTTTGGAACAAGGACACAGCAAGGACTGCATCTGGGACCCCAGTTCTCTCTGGCCTTCAACTGTCAGCTAATTCAAGGATTGATAATGTAACAACTGGGCATAGCATAATTACAGTTGTACAGGCTAAGCAAGACTGTTAAACTTTGTCAATTGTGATTTAATGTTGTTCATTGAGTTATTGTTGTGCCTGTTTGTAGTTAGATTGGTGGTTAGATGGTTTCGCCAAAGCTAAGTGATGTTAGTTGGCTAATGCTTTTCACAGACAGAGTTTTGCGTGCAACTAAACATCCTCTTTACTAACCCAGACCCCTTGCAACATTTATCACATACACATATACTCAGACACAGGTTGACTTTCAACATAACTACACCCAAAGAGGAGAATCAGAGTTCCTGCTTCTTTTCCTTTGTCTTTGTCCTGACTGACCACACAGCCAGGCAAAACCTTCCCCGGTCTGAAGCCATCTTTGATTCAGCCATCTTGTAGTTTCTGGTTGTCAGCCATTTTGTATGTAGGCCAGACGGCCTATGTTTCACACACACACACACACACACACACACACACACACACACACACACACACACACACACTTCTATATAGTGACTAGTTAGAGTTTGTTTTGTTTTGCTTTACTTTCTTGTGAATAAATACATTTGGAATCATACCTGCTGTCTGTTTAATATTAAGTATGGGTGAATGAATAGCCTCTGCTATGTCAGGAACTGCGAAATCCTTCAGCATTCACTATTACTATGGATATTTTGGTTATAGTTATTAATATAATTTTTAATCAAAGTTCCAAATTGATAGTTTAGTGTCTTTTATGAGACAGATATGATTAACAGGCCATCATTTTTTCCCTTTTTGGGAATGGTGCCCCACAAGGTTATTTATTTAAGGTAAATTAGGTCACATTATTTAACAAACGTTAATAATTATTAATAATAATTATTAATTATTTCTGATAGCTATTTTGATACTTCCCAATAATTGGAGACATGTTACAAGGTCAGGTCCTAACACACATTTGTTACATGTCACACTAGAGGCTGATGCTGTGTTGTTACATGTCGGCTCCGTCATGCCTCTTTTGCGTCCCCATTCCTGGCATGCTGTCTAAAAACACACATGGGGCTGGTATGATGCCACCATTGTTTGGTTCTGTTTAAAAATGCAAAAGAAGCATAAAGAAGGGACTTTGTAACAGCTCTATAGTGCCATCTCTGTGTAAAAAGGGCTGTAGAGATCAAACCTGTTTTTTTACCGGGCTATAAACATGTTTATTTCTGCAGTAAAGCTGGGCATTTTAGCATGAGTGACTATGGGGATTAACTTGCTTTAAGAGCCAGCCTCAAGTGGCCGTTCAAAGAACTGCAGTTTTTGACACGTAAAGAGTAACTTCATTTTTCAGCCACAGAGGTTTCTGCAAGTTCTGGAAGTTTCAACTGCAATCTCCAATCCTCACTGCTAGTTGTCACTAAATCTCCCTAAATCTCACTCAATGGACCTTTAAGAGCGGTGTCTTGTACTGTCTTCTTTTCCACAGTTTTTTTTTTAAGAAAAATCTTAACTGTAAATAAAAACATTACACAGTTTGTACAATCTTGTTTTTCAAGCCTTGAGTAGTGTCTGCAGGTATTTTTTCAGGCTGCATACAGCACCAATAACCTTAATCGGTAAGGTGTTGTAGCCTGTATGCCACCTTATTGATGAAAGGTAAAACACAGGTCAAACATCTGGACTGTGGTGGCTGGACAGTAAGTGAACAAGAATCAGAGGGACTTTAGTGAGTAAATTAATCTGAAACAATAAAAGCGAGTAGGGGTGGGGGAAAAATCAATACATCACAGTATCACCATATTTTGTATGTTGATATTGTATGGATACACGGATGCCAAGTATCGATCTTTTATTATATAGCCTATATTATTAATTTTTCCAAATACACATTTCAGTACAACTTTTGGTACTAGAATAATAAAATCAATTGCATTTTAGGTCTACTAGATTTGCTGATATTCTTTTCCTGGTGAGGTCAGCAGAGGTCTCAGTCAGTGGTATTTGGCAGGAAGTTCATCAAAACAAAGATGGACGCAGGGGAGAAAGAAATCAGAAATGTGCAGTTGGCATTTAAATCGAACATAAGGACTTATTTTGGATTTTTTAACACGGAAGGAAAAGAGGACTTAGATATGACACGTGATTTGCAAGCAGTGTCATATGAGAATAAAATACTCTGGTAATATTACAAACATGCAAGCTCACCTCACATCACCATCTAGAGACAGCGTTAGCCACTGACAGCCAAGCAAATGCTAAATCTACTCCGCCGAAAAATCAACCAACACTGGACACACTTAGCTTAACAAGACTATCATCTAACTCTGAGAGATAAGAAAATAACATGGTAAATGGACCTGCATTTGTATAGCACCTTTCTAGTCATCTGACCACTCAAAGCACTTTTTACACTATGAGTCACATTCACCCATTCACACACTGGTGGCTTAGGCTACCATACAAGGTGCCACCTGCTACTCAGTTTTTAACATACTCACACATTGATGGAGGCATCATCGGGAGCAATTTGGGGTTCAGTATCTTCCTCAAGAATACTTCGACATGGAGACTGGAGAAGCTGGAGATCGAACTGCTGATCTTCCAATTGGTGGATGACCCGCTCTACCTCTGAGCCACAGCCACCACAGTCCATCACATACTTCATGTGCAAAGATCTGTGTCCATAAAGTGTTGTTGAAAATGAAGGCTTTTGTTACAT
Source organism: Cephalopholis sonnerati (assembly GCA_019142605.1). Taxonomy (NCBI): domain Eukaryota; kingdom Metazoa; phylum Chordata; class Actinopteri; order Perciformes; family Serranidae; genus Cephalopholis; species Cephalopholis sonnerati. The sequence continues at coordinate 3,909,693 of JAGQAX010000015.1, read as the reverse complement.
GCTAAAAACACCGGAACCCAGGTATGTGACTCTGTCTCAATGTTTTTTTTCTGACACAGCCATACCCGAGCGCTACAGAGAAGTGAAGCATAAGTTGTGGAATCTGAGTACAGCAGGGAGGTAGGCATTGACCTGTGACGCCTGGACTTCAAAGTCAGTGGTTTCATATATGACCATAACAGCACATTTTCTCACAGAGAACTGGCGACTGCTGTCCCATGTTCTCCAAACTACAGCAGTACACAAAAGTCACACCAGAACAAACATTGCAGACCTCTTGTAACAGACAATGCTTCTAATATGGGTGCTGCCATTCAGTTAGCAGGATACCTGCATGTGAAGTGTTTGGCTCAGGTGCTTTATCTGGCCTCACAGAGACCCAAAAGTTCAGTTTGTCAGGTGTTTGCAGCATTTTTGACAGGTTTTATGACAGTGTTGGTCTGTCTGCTTCGCATTACATAGTGCTGCAATAAGAGCACACTGAAAACTTTATCTTATGATGTAAAACTGTTGACAAAGTTTTCGTTCAGTGAAATAATTTTCAGTTGAAATAAAAGGGAACAAATTATAATATATTTTATCACAATACCCAGCATACTGCAATATCACAGTAATATGTATCGTGATAACATCATATCACGGGGTCCTTTGGCGATTCCCATCCCAAATTTGAGAAGGACAAAAACTTTTTAAAAGTCTGATGCGAATGCATCCTACTCTGCAGGATGTCCAAATAGAGGACTGTTTAACACGTTAGCTTTACCAACTTATCAAGATGTTTAAGCTTGTTATGCTGCCCCTAAGTGGCCTTAAAAAATCCACTAATGCAGCTTTAAAATTTCTGATTTCATTTGAGTGGAGGAATAAAGTGACAGATTGTTGAAAAAACTGATATGCTGATTTGTAAATCATGCTATTTGCTAGGATGTCAAAGCATTTTACATCTTAAAAGAAGAATACACATATTTCTTTTTGTCATTTTGGCACTTGTTATGACAGAGAATTAGCAACAAAAAGGTAAAAAGAAGTCATTTTTCTTGTCATTGTGTTTTAATCTAAATCATATGGACTCCTTTGTCTTGCAGTTGTGAATAATCTGCTGTGTCAGTGGCCTCCTGTGTCTTCTCTCTATATTCACTGCTCTTCAATTGTCACAGCTTAGACAGTAAATCTACATTTCACCCTCCACCCTCACCTGACAAAAAGTAAGGCAGAAACTTGGTCTTTCTCTCAGACTTCCACCCAAAAAAAGTTTAATAAAAACTCAGTTGCAATCATCCACACCTACCTCCTCCTGAAACTCCTGGATGAAAAGATGCAATGAAAATTTCACTCTGTTTGTGCTGTAATTTAGCCCTCCCTCTCTCCTTTTCGTCAAAAAACAGACCCAGTCTCCCAAAAGACAAAAACACACAAAAATATGCACACTGATTCCAGGTGTGGGGGGAGTGTGTGGGTGAAGTTACGGTACATTTGCCAGTCTAGTTGTGTGTAAATATTAGAAAGCAGCAGGTTCCTGGCGTGAGGAGAAGCCAGCCAAAGCGGCGGCACTAAGACAGGCGTCCTTATCGGTATTGTGTTCAGACTCCGGCGTGCTCCTGCTGTTTGTAATCTGCAGCCGCCGCTGTGAGCAAAACTGGACAGGCATTTATTGTCCCAGCAGGAGGACGCTTGACAAGAGAATGTTAAACACTCCGCTACCTGCAATTTTCAAAAGGCGATAGCAGACATGATAAAATGTACACACACATTTAATTTCATGTTTTCTTTTTTTTTTCAGGGGAGGGAGAAGTAGTAGAGAAATGGGAACTTGGGGAAAAGAGTGAACAGTTTCTTTCAGGTCTCACTGTTGCTGTAAATGTATATGTGTCTGCGAGTGGCTGTGTGTGTTCACTCAGGAAGAACAGGACGAGTGTCGACTCCTCCGAGAGAACAAGACTGTTAGAGCAGACCAAATGAGAGCTTTATTTGAAATGATTGCTGGGAGTGGTGTTGGCTGGGCAAAGTGGTCATCAAGGAGACATTGTTATCAGCACTCAACCTCTGCCACAAACACACTCTGTAATTGAGTCCTACACCGGGTCAGGTAACCTGCAGAAAGCTGCGTAACCGGTAAAAATATGCGCATATGTATATATATGACCCGGGCAACTTTAGAGCCCGGGCCAACAATCTTGTCTTTGCAGTTAGCAGCATTAAGAACCTATGTGTTACCTGCCCTGTCTGGTCCTGAAACCCCAGTCTCCCATGCCAAAGTCAGTAGCTCTGTAATATGAATACTATTGTAGTCCTGTACAAAACAGGTAAACGATTGGAATCAAAAATTAAAATCTTAGTTTTCATCATTTCTAAAGTTAATTTTGAAACCAACAGTGTAAAGCCAGCTCCATTTTTGTCATTGGTCCACTAGATTAACCAAAGTAACGTCTTTCTGTCCGTCATCAAATTGAAACATCTCGGCTCAGAGTTCTCACTTGTCAGTTCATTTTGTCACCTTTGGGATGATTCTAATCACTCTGATGGAGGCAACGAGACTGAGGCTAAACTGATGAAATGTGAATCAAGAAGCAATGTGTAGGAGTCATCGCAACAATGATGCTAATTCCCTAAAGCACTTGGTTTTTGGAGGCAGCAGTAGCTCAGCCCATGGGGACTGGGGTTGGGGACCATAAGGTCGTGGATTCAACTCTCCATATGGACCAGTTTGTTGACAGGATTGGTGTTAGTACCTGCGAGGCATCCCTGCCTGTCGCACCTCTGCCAGTGCCTAGGAGCCAGGTTCAGGGTCTGTGGCTGGGAGTTGTCCTACACTGGCGTTTCTCCCCATTGCTCACTAGGAAGTAGCCACGGGCTCTGCATGGCAGGGGCATCCTTCTCCCTGGGCCAGGCTTGCACCTGGCCGCATACCTGATGGTGAACGATGACAGGTAGGTATTGAGACCTGTGTGGCACTCCTGTCGGACCCTCTTCAGCCAGTGCTTGTGTACCACCTGCAGGATCTTCAGCTGGGGGCCATCCTTCACGGATGTTTTGCCCTTTTGATCACCAGAACATCTCAGGATGGTGGGGCAGCGGTCAGGGACGTCTCCCTGCCATTCCCTACAGCTGGCACTCGATGGTCAGGTTTGTACTAAGTGGGCTCTCGGTTTCCCCAGTTTTTATCCTTCCTATGCAGCCAGAGCCAGAAACTTCCCTTTTCTGCTTCTTCAGTGAGTTCTTTAAGGATGCTCTTGACTTTTCGGCCACTAGTGTATGAATGTGTGTGTGAATGGGTGAATGTGACTCGTAGTGTAAAAAGCGCTTGGTCAGGTGACTAGGAAGGCACTACACAAATGCAGGTCCATTTACCATTTACCATTTGGTTGAGAGGCTTGCAAAGCCATGACAGCTGACTTCCACTGGATAGGTTGTTGCTCTCCAGCCTTTCTCCTGGCATTCAGCCACTAGGTTAGCATACCGCAGCTTTTTCCTCTCGTATGCTTCCTGGATGCCCTGTTCCCATGGAACTGTCAATTCGACCAGCAAGACACGCTTCTCAGCCACCGACCACAGGACAATGTCGGGTCTCAATGTGGTGATAGTGATGGTGGGGAACTGTAGCTGCCTGTCGAGGTCTGCTTTCATTGACCAGGTACCTTCAGGGGCCAGGACTGATGTTCTCTCCTGGGGGCAGTTCTTCACACGGATTGTCCTGCTGTGACAAACTGGACACGCTGCTTCTGCTGGGATTTGGGTCTTCTGTTTGCCAGAACTCTCATGCTCTCTCTGTGTTCTGCCAGCTTCCTCAAGACCTGGTCAATGCCTCCACCTCTATCGACCTTGAGCCAAGGCTGTCTGACAGTGACAAAGGATGTGATGTAGGTTTCCTGGGGCTGTTCCACACAGATCACAGTTCTCCTCTGCGCCATACCATCTTGCCAGGTTAGATGGGCTAGGAGGGGTGTCATACATGGCTCTGACTAGGTAGCTGAGCCTTGTCTAGGGCATCTTCCATAGGTCGTTCCACCCCACTGCCCTTGGGAGAATGCCCTCCCACTTTGTCCATTGGCCTTACTGGCATTGGCCTACAGACTTCACAAGGAGTTTGTCTTCCTCCATCCTTGTCACTTCTGTGACCACCATGGCCTTCTGGTCTCTTGCCGATGCTTTGGACCAAAGCTTCTGTGGTTCTCCCCAGCCCAGGCCACATTTTCCTTGTTGGGTTGTTCCAACTAGCTCTTGATGTCTGAGTCCGGAGATAGCATTTTCCACATTCTCCAAGTATGGAGTGTGGACTGGTAGGTGGAGAGATGCCAATTCACTGCCTGGGCACTGCTGAGGTGCGCTTGAACAAGGCACCGAACCCCCAGTTGCTCAGGATGCCTGTCCATTGCAGCCCCCTCACTCTGACACATCTCTCCATTTAATGCACGTATAGGTCCTGTGTGTGCATGTGTTTATATTTCAGGCCTGTGTGTACATGACAACAGAATGAAAATAAAATGAATTTCCACTCTGGGATTAATAAAGTATATCCTCTTCTTCTTCATTAGGACCAGGTCACACCACCACTTAGAACAGTAACATTTCAGAGAAAAATCATTAATTGAATGGACTTGCCATAATCACATTCACTGGCTTCTTTGGTGAACTTAGATATGTAAAGTGATGCCTTTATTCATTGTGCTGTCCTGAAAACTTAATGTGAAGTCCAAAAATATAAGAAGGTATCATTTAGCTGTGTTGCACCATCTGTTGTTTAAGAAATATTATGCTAGATTAAAAAAAAAAAAAAAAACACAATAGTAGACTCATACCGAAGTAGTCCCTCTTAATCATCACTTATGACCCACTCTCAGTGTGTAGTGGTGTATTTACCTGCTGCCCTCTGCCTGTAATTTCTTTACTCATTTTGCTGTCATCCTGGGCTGAGCCCACAGGTGAGGTCAGGACCCTCGAAAAAGGTAGCGGCCAGGTGCCAGACCGTAAGCAGCACACAAGAGGAAGCTACAAAAACACCAACACAGCGCCCCCAAAGAAACAAATATAGTGAGGCAAAATGCCAATTAGATAAAGCTTGTTCCAAAACGAGAGTGAATCTAGGGTTGGTTTTCACTTTCAGGGGCGATACTGTTTGGGAATACTATCTGAAAATTCCTGCATTGTATACTTTTAATTCTCCTGTGCTGAAGCATGAAGTGCTCTACAAAACAGGCATGTGCCAGCTAGGCATTAAACTGGACACTTGAATAAACTGTACTGACATATTGTCCCATAACAAACTGTCCTACTGCAGCTCACTTAGCAAGTGAGTTTCGAGGCAGGACCAGGAGAGCTGGTGATGCTGCCTGTAGCACCAGCAATTTCTCGGTTAGACAGCGTTACCCACCAGTTTTGCAAGGCTGTGTGAATGAATTCAACTGTGTTACTTTAGCTATAGTCAGGATTGGTTCCACTGTTCTTCTGTTCAGACATTATATAAGGTGACCAATGAACCAAATGCCCATAACATTAATTGTAGTTCTTTAGGTTATTTCAGGATAAGAAGGCAGGTTCAGGGTGAAGGCAGAATCAGAGATAGGTACAGGGTTAGCTAAACACTGTATTACACAACCACTTTCACCCAGGAGGCCAGTGTTCGCTTCCCATAAGATTGTAAAGCCAAACACTGTTCTTTTTTCCTAAACCCAACTAGTGTGTGTGTTGGCGAAACGTAACCATGTGCATTTGTTGTTGAAGGAAAAACGTCAATCTGTGGTGTTGTACCAACATGGTGCGTTTATTTTGAAAGAGACTGTTTGCAAACTGTACATTTCCTGTGAAAACAGAAGTGTATTTGGAATACAGGCAATGCATGTTACAGGTTGAAGCTGACACAGTGTCAATCATCAACAACCAACCCACCCATGGTACCTTGCATGCAGTGGCCTGCACAGGTAGACACTAGGTGGTGCTAAAGCACCTGCCCTTTGCCCTCTGGACCAAGCAAGTGCCCTTATGAAAGTTCGTTTTTTTTTTTTTTTTTTTAACAGTGTATGTGGCCCTTGCTGACATGATCATCTATAAATGCTTGGCGATTAAAAGCGTGTGATAATAATGCCCCAATTAATATTCCCTCCACCCCCCAACCCACCTGCACTCACCTCTCTTCCCTGGTCAACGTGAATGCGCAGAGCGGACACAAACGGAGGCGTGTTGTAGCAGCAGACAGTGCACAGCTGCATTAGGCTACATAATTAACACTTGCAGTAATTTATTTGCTAAATGACAAACAGGCAATTGCCTGCAGAAAAAGTAGCCTTGTGCCTTGTTGTAATGTAACCAAGCAGTCTTATTCATACTGTTGGTCTCTTTTTATTTACCAATTGCAGTATAATGCCTAGAAAGGAGAGGATAAGACTTCAAAATGACACTTTGTACACTTCTTTTGTTCTGAGGGGAAAAAAAGTACACTGATCTATCATTGTAGCTGCCTAACTTGCTAAAAACCTCTCCATGTGTGTTTATTCCAGAGAAATAAAACAACAGTGATTGACTGATCAGTGCTACAGTGTGAAACTGCACCAGTTCAAAGGTCAAGTAATTTTATTAACATATTGACATAAATAAATATGCAATTACATTCAACATGTGCCTGTAATGTTTATTTATTTATTTTTAAATCTCACACTGCTATAATAAGGCAGTCGGCAGTTCCACATGCCGCACAAAGTGCCCTTATTTTTCACTGAGCACCTGCCTCCCAAAATGTCTGTGCACGCCACTGCTTGCATGTCATATCTCGACGTGAAAAGTCCATGACCAAATGTCGATATGTGATGAGGTCGGAGTGAGAATGTGTTGCGTTAACAGAGGGTTGACTACACAGCTACAACTTTACAACATGTGTGGTGATAAAACCACCAGCAACATTCAGTGTCTAACTGTTCTGCACATGAGCTTTTCTGTCTTTGTTGTGATAGTTTCATACAGCAGGATAGCCAGTGACAACACCAGCACATTTGTGGGCTTTTTTTTTCCCTCTATTGATTGGATAACTAAAGAGAGACAGGAAATGTGGGGGAGAGAGGGGGAACAACATGCAGCAAAGGGCTGCAGGTCAGAAATGGCTGCAAAGGACTCGGCCTATATGGGGCGCACACTAGAGTCTACAGGCTGCCCTGACACTAGTGCATTTCCAAAGGAGTTCTAAGATTTTCAACTAGAGCTTGTACTGTCTGCACAAAAGAATGCCAGCGCACTCTGAAAAAAGACAGAGGGCACTGCGCTTTATCTCTAGGCCCCCCCACCCCCCAAAAATGCTATGTGGACACAGGCCCTCACAGATTACTAGACAGCCTTTTAAAAATGTAAAACGTAATGTGACAATTTAAGTTACTTCATCAAAGTAATGTAACTTACTACATATGATTACAACTACATTTTGACTACTTTTTTAACAAATGTTTAAAACTTGGCAATAAACCTGAGAAGTTCTCCCCTTGTTTATGTGCCTTTACCCACTTCAAGTGACGGAAGGAGGAATGTTCTGTGCCCATGCACAATGTTAAAGCCCAGTTCAGACCAGTGATTCTCAACATGACAATGTTTTAGAACGTTGCAGAGAAAATTTGCAGCGTCCCCTCTGTTTCTGTCCTCAAGGTGTGCCGGTGGGTCTTGCCCCATTACCCACCCCACACCCTTACAGAACTTCATGACACCCAGACCAAAGCTCGGCCCTGTTCTCTGTTGTCAGATCATGGATTGTTATGTGTCAGCAGATTTGGCAGGAAGGTAAAATCATACTGGCAGCAGAGCCATGCCTCTCTGATTTGGCTGAGTGAGCGATGGCTCTTAAATTGGGTCACAGCGACTAATGGATGCCATGCTGGGAGTACCCCTAAGAGGAAATAAACCTATGTGGACATATTTATTAAGTAATTTGCACCTAGGGCCATGGAACATCTATTAGAGGCTAATCAGGGGAGCTTGTTGACTGCAAAGCCTGACTGCTTAGTGAGTATCATACTGTATGAGTTATTACAGTGGTTCATACAGATCAAAGCACATACTGTGTACTGTTACTGTGTTTTTATATAAAAAAAAAAAAATAAAAAAAAAAAACATATGTAGTTTTTGGCCCCTTTGAAGGAAAATGAAGGGATTTTTCAACCTAGATCTTATTCTCAAATGGTAGGGCTCTGACTGTGGATCATGTGAAGTGCACTTGCCACTGCTATTGTAGAGATTTTGGTTCAAACTGCACTTTGCTCCTGAAGCTCTCCAGATAAACCCTTAACTTTATGTAACTCATTACAAACACTTACCTCTGATGTAATTTCATCACATTTGCACACATGAGCACTAAAATGACCCCCTTAGCAATTGTAGCTAACTGCATAGGAATCTATGTTGCCAGCTACCTAAACCATAGCTGTCTATGTGCATGCCTGGTGGTCTAAATGTGTCAGGCTTGTTGATTTAGAGTGTGCACTTTCTTGAGACTCTCAAACAAAAGAGAGATTTGCAATCACTATCTTTGGAAATTCAAGACGAGCTGGTATAGTACGCAGTTAGTCACTGCAGCTGATCTCTGTGTTTACTTTCAGTCAGACTCAGAGACACATTTTCAAATTGATTCTTGTAAATTAACCCCTTGAACTTATTGTGATGCCAATTCTTGGAGTAGGAGGGAGGGTCGTGGTTGTGCTGCTGCCGTGGTCCTGCCTGATGCCTCTTACTGCTGCTATTGTTATTAGTCATGCTTCTGCTATTATTATACACATGTGATTATTACTGTCACAAACATTACTATCATATATTAATATATACCTATAACATGTATACTACTAAAATACTGTTATAATTATTAAAATAGAATTAAAATTAATGCCATTATAGCTATTGTCATGACTGTTTGCTGTGCATCTCTCTCTGTCTCTCTCTGTCTTAATGTATTATTTTGTCATACGGATCACTGTACATTTATTGTATTGATCTGTTCTGTACACACTATTGCATGTCCTGGAAGAGGGATCCCTCCTCAGTTACTCCTCCTGAGGTTTCTACCATTTTTTCCCCCCCATTAAAGGTTTTTTGGGGGGAAGTTTTTCCTTATCCACCGTGAGGCACCAAGGACGGAGGGATGTCGTATGCTGTAAAGCCCTCTGAGGCAAATTGTGATTGGTGATATTGGGCTTTATGAATAAAACTGAATTGAACCGAACTGAATTTAGTATCTTAAAATGCTTCACATCCCTAAAATCTGTACAACCTGACAAAACAAGCCTTTTTTTCAAGTTATCTGAAATATGTAAATAATTTAGTTTTTTAGATGTGTTTTTTTTAATCATCAGAGTGCAAAGGCATTGTGGTGGATTAATCGTTATTGAGTTTGGCACCACTGCATGTTTTTGCGCTGTTTTGCAAAACACGTAATGTGCATAATGACGTCACCATGACAATACAACATAATGACTCAGAAGACAGAAGCCTTCACATTCTGCTTCAAAAAGAAGTAATGTTTTAGCTATTATGGTTTTTATTTTAGATTGATATATACAGGTTCATGCAAAAATTATGTGGACATTCCTGGGGAAATTACACCGTAATATGATGTCTGCCCATTACATAAGGTAAGGTAATATAAGGTAATGACATGATGACGGGGAGGACAGAAGCCTTAGCTTTTTGCTTCGAAAAGAATGAATGTTATAGCTATTACTGTTTTTATTTAAGATTGATTTAAACAGGATCATACAAACAACTATCTCCCATGGCTGTCCACTGGATGTCTGTTTTTAAAGGGTACGTTTATTTGGAAAGCTTTCGGAGGCTTGTGCTGTTTGCCTATATGAACTTGTTTTTCCTGAATAACATCACTCAAATCTCTACACCAGAGGTGGCAGGTGCAAAGTTAGCATGACCTATAGTTACAGTAGCCACAGTTATATGAAAAAATTAATCAAGGCTGAAAAGTAATTACTTCTAATCTCTTTAGTTGTTCCTCATGATCTTTATGTTCCTCTCAGTCTTCACCTCATAGTTCTGTGCATCACACAAGGCCTTCATATTCTGACACCATTTTCTCGTAGACACACTTCAGACCCACAGACAATAAGTATGTCATGAGGGAGGGGTGGCCAGTCCTGTGGGAGCCCATTTTGTTCCCCTAGATGTCTGGGAGGGGGCAACGGGGTCCGGCTAGTAGACTGGCCCCAGGCAGTGCTCTCTCTGACCAGGGCTGGGCTGCAGTAGCTGGGAGGTGGATGGCTTCTGATGTGGGTGGAGGAGCTTGTCATTGGTCCGTGGGGAAGGCATGCTCATTCAGCGAACACTGAGGGCCGGTGGGGAGCCCCAGGCAATGTCCCACACCGGGGCCACAGAACAATGTTGTGGTGAAACATCAGAGTTGTGGTCAGCTGCAGAACAGATCCTGCATGATTTCCCTCTTGTCCTCAGACTGAGCCTGTTTCTTATTGAGTTGGCTTTAGTTTTTTTAAGTAGGATTTTAAACACAATTAATAAATACAGAGGTTGGAATTCATTTGTGCAGATTGTGGTTTCTGATAAAGGGAATGAGCAAAGAGCTTTGACTAATTTGGTTCCATTTTCCCAGCTAAACACCGAAACTGACAATCTTACAGTACGTGTCACAGACTTGGTTTTCAAACCACTTCTTGACCAGTCCAACTTAATTAATGTCAACGTCAAAACTAGACCTGATAACTGCCCCGAGAGGCTGCAATGTTTTACTCAACAATATATGAGTATTTGACAAATAAAGGTATTTGTAGCTTTATAATATTTTCTCACTGATCGAGAATAGTGGCTGTGGTCAGCTTGGATTCAGTCTTTACTGTATTCCATTGTCTGTGTGCTTATTATGTTCTAGACAGTTAATATTTGGTCAAAATATGGATAAATATTCATTTGTGTTGCCTCAGGCACTGGTTGATGTAGTATATCATACCCTGAAAATCCACAGATTGTTTCATGGAAATCCTGCCATTAGTTTTTAAGATACCTTGAATGACCAATGACTCAGGCTCATTAGATGGGCCTAAACATGTCACAAAAAAAACCCAAAACCAAAAAAAAAACCTTCTCAATACAACAAGTGTAAATTTGAACCTGACAGTGGCTCTATCCACTATATTCCTTGTCCTATGCAAGAAAATTATGAAAGAAGGGACATACATAACATCAGTGAAACATTAAAATTTTACATTGGAGACAGACTTTGGTGTCAGCTGTATTGGGGTCAATGGGGCGGCTCTTGCAAATTACACTTTAACTCTATACTCTATCTATATCTTTGTTGTTTTACCTTTGACTGAAAAAGTCCTTCCACCGGATTAAAAAGCACACATTATGTGATGTTGAGTGATGTTTTTTATCTAAATGTGCACATTTGTTTTTCTTGTTATTGGTCTACAGACACATCATGGCTCCGTCCTTCAGCTGCATATAAATCAAGCCCCCGTTGGGTCCAAGATAGCTAACCTACCAGAGACCTGTACTACAAAGCTAGTTCACCCAGGATTGTATTCTGGCTTGACTGACCCTAACACTGGTCATCTGGATAGCCAGTAGTACAAAGCTGGTTATCAACTACAGTTAGGCCCAGAAATATTAGGAAAGTGACACAATTTTATGATTTGGGCTCTGCATGCTACCACATTGGATTTAAAATGAAACAACTGAGATGCAAATGAAGTGCAGACTTTCAGATTTAATTCAAGGGGTTGAACAAAAATAATCCTAAAAATATCCTATGAAATGTTTTAGGTATTGCAACCATTTTTCTACAAAGTCTCCTCATTTCAGAGGCTCAGAAGTAATTGGGTTAGGGACAAATTAACATTACCGTAAAAAATGTTCATTTTTAATACTTTGTTGAGAATTCTTTGAAGGGAATGACTGCCTGAAGTCTGGAACCCATGGACATCACCAATCACTGGGTTTCCTCCTTTGTGATGCTTTGCCAGGCCTTTACTGCAGCTGTCTTCAGTTGTTGCTTGTTTGTCTTGATTTGTTTTGTCATAAGCAAGTGACATGCATGCTCTATCGGCCATTGCAGGATATTTCACTTCTTTGCCTTAAAAAACTCTACAAACTAAATATCTCTAAAAAACTAAACTACATGTGACATTAGTATAGAGAGTTTTTTGCAATTTAGTTGACTGATGTCAACTGATGATGTTAACTCATGTCACAGCTGTGCCTGGATGATGTGTCATAGTTGTGCTGCTGCCGTGGTCCTGCCTGATGCCTCCTACTGCTGCTGTTACTATTAGTCATACTTGTACTATTATACACATATCATTATTGTCACATACATATATGATCATATTGTTAATATAATATCTGTCTTTCTTTATGTCTCATTGTGTCATATGGACTACTGTTAATTTATTATGTTGATCTGTTCTGTACCACATCTATTGCTCATCTGTCCGTCCTGGAAGAGAGATCCCTCCTTCAGTTGCTCTTCTTGAGGTTTCTACCGTTTTTTGGGGGAGTTTTTCCTTATCCGCTGTGAGGGTCCAAAGGACAGAGGGATGTTGTATGCTGTAAAGCCTTTTGAGGCAAATAGTGATTTGTGATATTGGGCTTTATAAATAAAATTGAATTGAATTGAATTGAATTGAATTGAATTGATGACAAAACTGAAATCTGAATATGTCACAGTAAAGACTTAAAAGTGATGCCAGACTGTTTCTGCTACCGAGGTAAAGGGTGAAAAAGTAGCTGCTTGGTTGCTTAGTTACAAAAAACAAGTTAAGGAGATGGCAAAAAGTAAGACCAGATATTTCTTTGCTTGGACCTGGAAGACACCTGTGGCACACAACTGACTCTCACAGACATCAGGTCAGTGTAATGGATAACTGTAAGTTGCACCCATTTATCACAAAGTTGATGTGGCACTAGGAATAAGTGATAGGAAATGTAAAGGGTCATTAAATCTATGAAAAACCAACCTTCGTGGTCCATGATAATGAATATAATATTCAGTGGTAATCTATTGAGATGTCATACTGTGTAGCTCATAATAATCTGCATGTTAATATGGAGGTTTGGTGTTGGGGCAGCAGAGTGTTCTACTGGTTCCTGTGTCAGGAGGTCTCCGTCCTTCTGAAGTGTCCTTGACAAAGATGCCGAACCCTGAGAAATTCCTGAGCTGCTGTAGTGACGCACTTAAACACTGATCTGTGACTTTCTGGTTCCTCGTCTTAAAAGAAATTGCATCCACATTTATGAAAATTGCAGTCTCTGTTTACAGTTAAATTAAGTGAGAGAAATTCCGAGCGACCCAGATGTTGAGTGGAAAGACGTCTTCCTTGGGGAATGCATTAAACATTTTCTTTTTGAGAAACAGATCGCATAACTGATCTTAATTACGTTTGATTCATATTGCTCTCAAACCAACCAATACTCTACTTATGAGTGCATAACAAAGCATTAAAGTGTGTTATCATAAGAAGACATCAGAGTGAATTTCATGTATGGTTGGCCTTATTTCTTAAATCACTACATATTTCACATTTGCATGGAGGACTGTGAGATAAACAACAGCTACCAGAGAGGAAAGTTTCAAATCTATGCACGGAACTATTACAGCAGCTCGACATGCTCGCTCTTGCTGCTCTTGATGCCAGCACCGGCTTCATCCCACTTTCCATTTAAACTGGTAGCTACACACTCTGATGCCACTGATAGGCGGTAATTAAATGAGCGAGGCTGGTTCTTTGCCCTGTAAACCAGCTCTCCTGGGCCCGATACTACATGGATATTCAGCTCTGAGGATCCACTTTCAGATGTCTGCCTGGAAAACATGCCTGCCCACAGCCCTCACTGCCTCTGTGTGTGTGTGTGTGTGTGCGCGCTCACGTGTGTGTGCACTTGTACATAGCAGTGCCGGATTTGGAGAATGGACTTAATGAATCTTTTAATCGCAATATTTTCTCCCACAAATGTATGCATATCATGATCTGTGTTTGAGACGCGGGCCTGATATTCATGATTAATTTATCTGAAAAAAAAAAAAAAAAGGAAACCAACAACAACAAAAACATCTGGGCATTCACTGGGGAAAACATTCAAAAATGTCTTGTGGCTTAACAAATATCTAATTTTAAGATGATTTCAGGAGACATACTTACCAGATATTTATAGACTTTTAAAGTGTTTCATCATCATCAATTAATATATTGATTAATAGGATTTGAATTAAAATTTGGATTTTACATGAGTAAGTGGCAGTTGATAGCCCTTGGAGTCTGTCTGTTAAAGGAAAACTACTATAATTCAGGCTTTAATGAAATTATGTCTCTGCTTCTTAACAGTGATAAGTAACAGACGGATAAGTCAGAGTTTACAATGGACCTGGGGACAAATCCTAGTTGTCTCAGATTAGTTATTTGTGTTGTCAAAGTTTTTGAGAGCATAAATAGAGAGATGTTGAGTTTTTCAAATGATGATCAGTAAATGTTTTCCGTAAATCACCCCTTAAACCTGTCAAAAACTGCTGGAGAAATAACAGTTTGTAAGTGTGTAGAAATTATTTGTAGTTCTAGAAAAAAACTGTCACCTTGATTCTAATTTCTGATACATGAATTAGCCTCACTGATTGTTTTTCCAAAAAAAAAACGAACAAACATAACGACTAAAAGTTGACTAAAATGTCATGGATTTTTGTCGACTAAAGCTATGAAAGAAAAAAAAAATCACTAAAATGTGACTAAAACTAATAAGTATTTTTATCTCAAGACTAAATCTGAAATAGCTGTCAAAATTAACACTGGTCTCTGGCTTTGTGACTACAAGCCTGCCCTGTCAAATTGCACACAGTCCTGTGATCCATTATTAAGGTTAAATTACGAAAGATGATAATCAGGTAAAGAAACTGAATCTGCCTCACTTCACCAGCTGTTCTCAGATTCTCTCCTTTTCATCTCACTACAAACTGCAAGTCTTTAACTACTGCCTTCAAACACTCCCTCTGCCTGCTGTGATGGATGGATAGATGGAGGAGGAGAAAGCCAACCCCTCCAAGCTCAGGTTTCTCTTCTCCACCTCCTTTTCCCTGCCTCAACCCTGCAACCTTGCCTCACCCTACGCCCTTTCTCACCCTCTCCTTGCCCCCTCCCTGCCCTCTCTCACCATTATGTCCTCATCCTTAGTTGCCCTGCCCTCCAGATTGGCTTTGCACAGGAATGGCAGCAAAGAGTGAGAGAGAGTGAGAGGATGTGACTGGCCCCCTTCCATCTGTTGCGACTCCAGGATCAAATAATAGGATTCTGTCTGAGAATAGCCGATAATTGTAGTTTGTATTCTGCTCCTTAAGTGTATGATATTAACCCCACGCTCCCCGCTAGCCCTGCAGTGAGAGGCAGATGGTTCTGTGTTTTGATATTGGAGCCAGGGAGAGGGAGGTCAGAGGTCAAGTTGAAGTTCAAATCCAAAGGAGTGCTGTTTCTCTCCCTCCTTTAACCCCCCTGATCCCTGAGTCCCCTCCCCTTCTCCTTCTTCTCCCAGCTGGTGAGAATATGGATGTCATTCAAAAAAGGACATTCCCTAAGACCTCTGCTGCAGGTGACCCCTTGCAGCTTGACAGAAGAGAGAGGCAGGTAGCTTTAGCCAAGCGCTAACCCACTTACATACACAGCAAGCAGCATGCAAAGGTGTCGGGGTTGGGGGTAAAGGTGGGAGTGAGGCCCAGAGAGTGGAGTCTGGATTAGGCAATAGATTCAATCGTCGGGCTGCATAGTGTAGCACAGGTCACAGGCAGCTGGGAAGGGTTAGCGAGAAAGCCATTCAAATAGACTCCTGTGTTTAAGAATTCCTGTTTGACTGTCCAAGAGCACAGGATGAGAGCACGGTGATGGACTAAAATAGTCCAGGACAGAGTGAAAGTCACAGGGAGAGGGAATGAGAGCAGAAGCTGATGGACAGGATTACGTTTTCTTGGGTGTCTGAGCATTTTTTTTTCTTGCTTAAAAATGTAGGACAACACTACAATAAGGATAAGCTTTATTATAAAAGTAAAAGTTGAACAGTGAATTACTGGAGGAAACTGAGCCAGTTAAGTGGCCATGTTTGCAGACAGATCATTTCAGAACTTCAGGGACCTGCCCCGGTCTGTAGCCTTGACTCTAGAGGTAGCTACGAGGTCAGCTGTAGAGGCTCTGAGATTACATGTAGCCTCACTGGGCCTGAACAGTTCAGTAAGGTAAGCAGGTCCCTGTGCCATTCAATGGTAATTGGTAATGGACCTGCATAGTGCCCCTTTGGTCTAGCAACCACTGAAAGTGCTCTCTTTCATTCACACACATTCAAATTCTGGTGCCTGAGGGTACCATACAGTGTGCTACCTGCTATTGAGTGAATCATTCACACACACTTTAAAAGGGTTGCAATTGGGGGTTCAGTATCTTGCCCAAGAATACTTCGACATACAGACTGGACATGCTGGGGATCACACAGTTGATCTTTTGATTACTGGACAACCTGCTTTTCCCCGAGATGGACGAGATCAGATGGACCGTAACCAGTGCCAATTAATCAGTCATTGAGAATGTGTGTTTGGGGGGGCATAAGCACGTACAGCAAGAGGCAGCAGTGACCTATCGTAAGACAGCAGCACACCGTGAGGATGGAAACAGAAGGCTCTGTGGGGTTGGAGCACCTGCCGCAGCAAGCAAACATGCCGTTTGTGGTCATTTTGGTTTGACCAGCAGACTTCAGTACAAACCGATTGGCTGTTGGAACAGGTAGATGTGTTTTATGCTCTAAAACCAGCCGCCAGCAATTTAACCAGCTGAGATGCAGGTGACACCATCAGCCGGCTTGAGTCAAGCTCAGACCAGCCAGTTCACAATAGTCACTTGCAAAATAAATGCACTATGTCAGTACCAGTGGTGGCTGCAGGTCTTTCAAACAGGGGAAGCTCACTTTAAATTTGCATCATAAAATTTGTCATATTTTAGCGAGGCAGTAACTTCTAAAAGGAACATTTAATTGAAGCCGTTTTTCAACCACACTCATGTCATAGAACCACAGCAAAACACACCACAAAGATTTTCAGATGGTTTTAAACACCTGAACGGCACTCTGTCAGAAGATTCCACTTGCGAAATCCGTGATGGGACTGAGCTGAGCTGTCAAGTGATGGTGTATATCTCAAAATAACTGTCAGTCAAAATGGGATTCACCCTTTCGACTGATCCTCCAATCATCATTCGGAAGCTCAGCGTCCAGCCCAGCCGAGGCCCGCCCACAGCTCCATTCACCCCCAGAGACGCTGAGTGTCCGGGGGTGGGACAAAATTGTGGCATTTATCCAATGACCGTCAAGTTTCGAGACAATGAAAAAAACTGTTCCATGCAGTCCCACTGAAGTGCATGGACGCTCAGCTTCTACAGGCAAATGCATTGACCATAGACCGTATAAGAAAACGGCGCTACGGGAATGTATGAGAAGTTAACAACATCGAGGCAGTCGATTTGTGATAAGTAGCTGATTCTGAACGAACTCGTCTTCGAGATGAACGTGTTCTAACACATTTGTAGTCAATGAAATGTTAACACAACCGTACATATTTGACCATTCAATTTTTGACATTTTAGGGGAAGCTGAGCTTCCCTTGCAGTCTTAGAGAAATCGCCTCTGGTCAGTACAACACAGAGAATTAACGTATTTTCCTTCAACAAGAAACACACGTGGTTATGTTTTGCCAACTGGCACATGGTTGAGTTTAGGCAACAAAAGCCAATGGTTGGGTAAAGAACAGGGTTCGGCTTTACAATCTTACGGGGAGTGAACACCAGCCTCCTGGGTGATGGTTGGTGATTGTTGGACCCAATCTTGTTCACTCCACCACCACTTTTTTCTCCTTTTTCACAATTCAAAACAAGACACAGTCATTTCAGTCAGTGGCATTAACCAGTTGCCATTATTTCCGGGTGTGTTCCCCTTGGTCCCACCATACTTCCGCCCTGTGATTGGCTGGTACTACTGTGCTGTGATTGGCTAGTACTCGTTCCCTCTAGTTTTCCCTCAGTTGTTTAAATTATCATGTTTAGCTACATTTGACTTAGACTGTGGGAAAGAAGGATGTGAACAGGAGTGCTGACATGTCATCATGACTGTAAGGCCATGTTAAGATATAGAATGGAGAGTGAAAGAAGTGGACAGAAATTGCTGTAGCCTCCGAAATCCCCAGTAAGTATGCTATATGCCATAGCTAGCAAGCTAAGCACTGCAGGGATTACTTGCCAGCAAATGTTAGCTACTGGAATGTTTGCTAGTAGCTTACGAGCTAACTGTATGTTTCAGCTGAAGCTTGCTAGTTTCAAAAATTACATTGTGTAACCATTTATATGATTAAAGTAAGAAATCTTAAGTTGAAATGTATGGTTAGCTTGCGGGCTGTTGCATATATTCCAGTAGCTAACATTAGCTTTCAAGCAACCTTATTTAAAATAGTGAAAAATGTTTAGCTAGCTTTAGCATATAGTATACTCCCTGGGGATTTTAAGGGCAGCGACAATGTCTGTCCACTTTTTTTCTCCTTTTTGAAGCTAACCATCAGCATTGATTCTTTTACATGTATACATAAAAATCCATCACACTTTACTTAGCACCAACAATGAACCCTATGATAAGGTATGCATTATTATAGATACATCAATAAGTACTTCACTTTACTTAACACATACAATGATAACTTATGATACTGCATGGACTGTTATAACATACTATGAGTCCTTACTACAGTTGATTGTTTAAGTGTGTATAAGTGAGTATGATGCTTTAAAAGCCCCATCAGTCAACCTCTAGGTTATAACTAGTCAAGAACATCCGTAAGACACTTACAATTCATTATAAGTGACGTCTATAATGTTTTATGACTGTTGATATGGTGCATTAGCAAGTATTATGTGTGTTTATGAGTGTAGTCATAGAGCGTTATAAATGGATCATAATTCACTATGAATGACCTTATAATGCATTATAAATGTGGTCAACCTCTACTTTTCCTAACTTGTAAAAACTTGTCACTGTGGTGATGTAGAAATATAGTCAGGAAGCAGAAGCTCTGTCGACTTTATTAACTTAAAATTACCTTCAGTTTTAATTACCTTCATGGAGCAAAGAGCTTGGAGGTCCATGACAAATCCTGTGATTTGAGACGGAAAATGGCACAGTGTGTACCAATCCTCTGTGGGCTGAGCTTGTTTCCAGGAGGCGGGGCTCTCCATTTTGAAGAAAACATGATTTCTTTTATTCATTTCAACATGACTGAGACATACAGACTTTACATCCCTCAAGATTCAATAAATTCTACATGATTCAAATATGTTTGAAAGAAAACATGAATTATGTCGTATGCACTAAATGCATATTTATAAATTGAACAACCCACCATTTCCCATATTTCCAGGGAATATTGTAGGTATATTTTGATGACAACATAAAAAAACATTTTAGGATGAAGTCTTAATGTAGATAAAACACGAACAAACCTAAATAAGACCTTAATTAAACTAGTCATCTAGTATGGAGTCCTTCCAAAGCTTACACCATGATATGCATATATTTATAGTCCTAATTAAAGAAAGGCACCTTTGCCTTATTAAATGATGTAGGTTGTGGACTGTTTAATAGACAAATTACAACTGACATTTTACAAGAGAAATTATGGTGTGTGTAATGGTTTTACAGTACTTGAAGACCCCTGAAGTCAGTGTCTTGGGAAATGTAAGAGCTGAGTGTATGTGTAGGGAGGTGGGAATTTTACAAAGTGCTTCACTGTGATGTACAAAGGATGTACAGTAAAATGAGCTACAAGTAATCCTCCATCTCTGGATTATCACTCATCAGTCCATTTAACAAGTGTTCCCCTTCACCCGGTCCTCTCTAGCTCTGGCTCTCAGAGGACAGGAAGCAGCAGGCCTCTCTCCAGCTAACCTGCTCTCCTCTGCTGCTCCAGACAGCAGATAAGGAGGAAGATGGATTGGAATAATGGCTCATGTTAAAATCCAGCCATCTCATCAGCCAAAATCACAGCGTGGGGCCGCAACAGAGGAGGGCGAGCCTTCCTCACTAATTAGTCTCAAACTACTTGCCCAAATTTAGTTTTAGTGCTGGGTATGATCACTAGCAACACTGTCATGGTTTTTCTTTTACCATAAAGTCCTGAAAATCATTGAGGGAGGTGAAGCTATTTGTCCTATCATGGCTGTGAATTTAACTTAATGTAAATTTTTGTATCATTTATCTCCTCCATACAGTACAGAGGTCTCACTGCAGGGCCACAACAAAGTCCCTTCTTTATGCCGTCTTTGCATTTTTACACAGCACCAAACAATGGCAGCATCATGCCACTCCACTGTGTCATTTTGGACAGCATGCTGGCATCCCTGAAACAAAAGAGGCATGACATGTAACACAACAGTGTGGGCTTCTGGTGTGACATATAACATATGCTTAGCGTTTTTATCTATAATAACAATGGCATAACATGGTAATAACAATCATTTAGCGTCCCTGTTATATGGTGGCGAATCTCTCCCGGACCTCATTGTTTTCCCAATTCTTCTTTGAGTTAGCTGCTAACTGCTACGAACTGCCTTTCAAATGTCCTGCGGTGGGTTCCTTGCATAACATGTCAAAATGTCACACCTGTGCCACCCATCATCCTGTCCTAGCAGCTGTCTCTTTTACACGGATGTCATTGCAGTGCAATTTCTATCTCCAAAGTTGTATTAAAGCTGCATCCCCATAGCTGTCAAGTCTCCCGTTTTGGCCGTAAATGTCCCGTATTATAATAAAAAAAAACATTCCTCTGCCTCTCCAAACTGAACTCTGTCACTAGCCTCGCGAGAACGGCCACCTGCAGTAGCCTGGGTGGCAGTTCTCGCGAGGTTAGTGCCGACAACGGGAACAAACCCAGAACAACAAAAGAGAGAGATGGATGGATGTGACGAAGGAGAAGGAATTCCTGCCAAAGAAAAACAAAGAAGTCCTGTAAATATCTCGAAAAATGGGACAGTGAATTTACTTTCCTAAAGAGGAGCAGGATGGGGCACATTATGAACTGAAAATATGTTTAAGCAATAAGCCCCAAGAAGCCGTGGGTTACAGTGATTTTACAACGGCTGAGGGGTGTTCTAGTGCCCCTCAGCCGTTGTAAAATCACTGTAACTCACAGCTTCAAGGGGCTTATTGCTTTTATAAAACGGTTACCCTACATATAGCCCATAAAATAAACACACACGAAAAAAAAAAAAAAAAAATATTGGTTATAATGCAACAATAAAACTGAGAACTATTCATTCTTCCACCAAGCAAGATCGAGTGGACAGAATGGTTGCCAAGCAACACAGACGCTGCGGTCTGCCAGTGGGTTACACTGATTTTACAACGGCATGGAACGCGGCTCAGCCAATCACACGGAATGCACCTGTTTTATAAAAAATAAATAAATGTGCTTCATACACCCTTTGTGTTTTCATTTAGGCTGTATTATAATGTAGGAATGTTCACAGCATTTCAATGTCAACAAAGGTTGGCCTATCAGATTCTGATCACCTAATTGTAGTTAGTAAGCGGTTGACAAGTTGTTTTTAGATATCTTGTACACCTGTCTTAAAATGTAAGGGATACTCGAGCTTGGTTGGGGTGGTGGGACGGCTCGCAGTAAGCGCTGGAAAATTTCCCTTATTTTCAAATCCAAAACTTGACAGGTATGCATCCACCAACTCCATGATAGTACCTTCATTCAAAATGGTGATGCGGCATAACGGCGTGTAATTCCCACCTTTAAGAGGCAGTGTAAAAGGGGCTAGTTTCTCTTTCAAGCAGAAATTATGCTCTCCATTCACATATTTTTGACACTTGGACATTTGACACATCAGTTTTAAGCTACTGTAAATATAACTCAACATTTCCTGTAAAGATGTTTCCCGATAAAATATCTTTCCTGTGGTTAAAAAATCCATGCCTTTCTCAGATCAGTGTCCCCATTCCATCCATGTTGTACAGACCTACACCTCATGATGTACATCCAAAGTTCAATGTCAGTGCTGCATAAGAGTAGTGTGTCCTTTATGCAACCCAGTCTCACTCCAAAGTCATCCAATACTGGTGCTTGGTCAGTGATTTCCGGCATCAGACACTGACGAAAAAAAACATCCTTTCACGTCAGCATAATACCTGGCCGGTTGCGGTTATTGTTAAATCGTGTCTGGAGGAAATGCACCGAGGCAACAATGTAAGTGAAGGGGCGGAATTCTGAGTAGGGCAGGCAGGAGAACTGGTGGATGGGTCCAACAACCACCAACTTTCACGTGGGAGGCCGGTGTTTGCTTCTTGTATGAATGTGAAGCCAAACCCTGTTCTTTTTTCTAAACACAGCCACATGCTTTTAGCGCTTAAACCCAACCATGTGCATTTGTTGCTAAAGGAAAAAAACATCAATTGGCGGTGTTGTAACAATGTAGTGTGTTCGTTTTTTAAAGAGACTGTATGCAAGCTGTACATTTCCTGTGAATAAGGAAATTCTATTCACGCTATATATGCTTCCCTTAGGTAACATCATTAGAAATCACTCCATAAATTTCCATTGCTATGCGGATGATACACAGTTGTATTTATCGATAAAACCAGAAGAAACGGACCAATTAACTAAACTTCAGAAATGCCTTAAAGATATAAAAACCTGGATGAGCACCAATTTCCTGATGTTAACTTCAGACAAAACTGAAGTTATTGTTCTTGGCCCCAAACAGCTCAGAAACTCTTTATCTGATGATATAGTTTCTCTGGATGGCATTGCTCTGGGCTCTAGCATCACCGTAAGAAACCTCGGCGTAATATTTGATCAAGATTTGTCTTTTAACTCCCATTTAAAACAAACGTCTCGGACTGCATTTTTTCATCTGCGTAATATTGCGAAAATTAGGCCTATCCTGTCACTAAAAGATGCTGAAAAATTGGTCCATGCGTTTGTTACCTCGAGGCTGGATTACTGTAATTCTCTATTATCAGGTAGCTCTAATAAGTGCCTGAAAACTCTCCAGCTTATCCAGAATGCGGCGGCACGTGTACTGACAGGAACTAAGAAACGAGATCATGTTTCTCCTGTTTTAGCTTCTCTGCACTGGCTCCCTGTAAAATCCAGAATTGAATTTAAAATCCTTCTCTTAACTTACAAAGCTCTAAATAATCAGGCTCCATCATATCTCAGAGAGCTCATAGTGCCCTATTATCCCACCAGAACACTGCGCTCTGAGAATGCAGGGTTACTCATGGTCCTTAAAGTCTCCAAAAGTAGAACAGGAGCCAGAGCCTTCAGCTATCAGGCTCCTCTTTTGTGGAATCAGCTTCCTGTTTCGGTCCGGGAGGCAGACACCGTCTCCACTTTCAAGACTAGACTTAAGACTTTCCTATTTGATAAAGCTTATAGTTAGGGCTGGCTCAGGCTTGTCTTGGACCAGCCCCTAGTTAGGCTGACATAGGCCTAGTCTGCCTGGGGACCTCCTATAATACACCGAGCCCCTTCTCTCCTTCTCACTCTCTCTCTCCCTTGCTAGTATTCATGTCCTGTTAATGCATCTCTCTAACCCGGGCCTACAGCATGTCACTAACTCGGCTTGTTCTCCGGAGCCTTTGTGCTCCACTGTCTCGCAGGTTAACTCGTACCGCAGCTGTGCCTGGATGATGTGTCGTGGTTGTGCTGCTGCCGTGGTCCTGCCTGATGCCTCCCACTGCTGCTGTTACTATTAGTCATACCTGGACTATTATACACATATCATTATTGTCACATATATATATAATCATATTATTAATATAATATCTGTTTCTCCTTATGTCTCATTGTGTCAAATGGATTACTGTTAATTCATTATATTGATCTGTTCTGTACAACATCTATTGCTCGTCTGTCCGTCCTGGAAGAGGGATCCCTCCTTCAGTTGCTCTTCCTGAGGTTTCTACCATTTTTTTCTCCCCGTTAAAGGGGTTTTTTTGGGGAGTTTTTCCTTAGCCGCTGTGAGGGTCCTAAGGACAGAGGGATGTTGTATGCTGTAAAGCCCTCTGAGGCAAATTGTGATTTGTGATATTGGGCTTTATAAATAAAATTGATTGATTGATATTTGAAATCAGACTATGTATGTAACAGGCCGAAGGTGACACTGCGTCCCAGAACGTCAACAACCAATGCACCCAGGGTACCTTGCACGCCATATCTTGACATGGAAAGTCTATGACCAAACGTCGATGGATGGTGAGGTTTGAGTGAAGATGTGTTGCTTTATGTAGCCTGGTGGAAAATAAGTGTGTGGAAGTGGACAGACCTGCATAAAGTTTGCTTTTTTGTTGAATGTAACCATGATCTTTTCTGAATCTTACCTAAATGTGATAGTTACCTAACCTCAACCATACCCTGAACATACTGAAATCATTTAAATATATTTAAAAAAAACAGCAAAGTGGAAGCAGTTGTGAATAATAAGTGAATTAGAGCAGTGTTTCTGGTGTAGAGGAGAAAGTAGGAGCACAACCCGGTCTCACTCCCAACTCATCAAATCTTGGTCAGAGTCAGACACCCATGCTTAGAGGTACCCCTTAGCAGTGGTTTGAAACACCTTGGCTGGTAGCATTTTCTAACGCTTTGGGCTACTATCATTGTATTAAGAGCGAGAAAGTCCAATTAAAAAGCAGATCAGAAAACAGGGTTTTACTAAAATGTGGTCAAATGTACTTAAACATTTAGTAAGCTAGAGTCTGTCTATAATATGTGATGTTTTAAATCCAGGCCTGGTTCTCCCTTCAGTTTGTGGTCACAATAGCTATTTGAGAGTTTACTGTAACTTCCATGTCACTCGTCCAACTCCAGCAAAGGCATTAAAATGCTGCCAGTGTTTTAGGCTTTAATTTTGAAAGAGCAACAGAGGGGAAAAGCATCTGGAACAGATCCATCACTATGCATTAGTGCAGCTTTGAGATGTTCTCAGCATGGGCACAGATGTGAAGACAAGCTGAAACAAACTACAGCTAGACACTACAATGATCATCTGTTTTTGAAGTAAAAACTTTACTCAAATCGCACTGTTTATTTTAGGGTGAATGCAACAGTGATTTTGGAGCTTGGACACCTCCACTGGACTCAATGCCAACACATTACCAATGCAGCCCCGCAGTGGAGCAGCTTTCCTGGATATCAAAGGCACTATTCCCCAGTGGCTGATGGTTGCAGTGGAGTTTGGGGACTTCAGAGGCACAAATGCCATAAAAAAAGAATTTTTGTTTCTTTCCTGTAATCGTGTCCTCCTCTTCACTTCCTCTCCCTTCTCTTCTCTCCTAGCCAGGAGGTAATAAACGTGGTTTAGTGATGATTCTTCACTGTCACTTCCCTCTGGGTCCCCACTCTGTCTGCAGATAGAGCCAGAGAAAGAGGGCTGGGGGTTAAGAGGCTATGGAATGGGGTTGCCTGTCACACCCAATCGTTCATTAATAAGGGTTAAAGCTGGTTAATTGTAATCCAGTTACAACGAGCACAATGACAAAGCACCTCCCTGTCATTTAAGGAACGGGGTTGATGCACCTCATTACTCTGCAAATATTAGCAAAGCAAACAATACTATCTACAAGACAGAGCCATCAGAAAATAATGCGGGCAGCCAGCTAGTTTACATGATCACTTATTAATGCTGCAGCCATAGTGCTTACTCTGCACATTAACAATTCATTCAGACACAAGTCTGTTTTGTATTTGTCAAATTCAGTCATCAACTTCATTATCCAAGTTCAGCCTGAGTCTTGTAGCAAACAACACATTCTCACTCCAACCTCACATGTGGTCATGGACTGCCCTGGTCATGACATATGACGTGCAAGATACCCTGGATGCGTTGATTCAGTCTGTTATATGCATTGACCGTTTTCAAAATACACTTCCATTTTCACAGGAAATGTACAGTTTGTATGCAGTCTCTTTCAAAATAAAAGCACCGCGTCAGTACAAATTGTTGTTTTTTTCCTTAAACAACAAATGCACGTAGTTACATTAAGCCAACACACCCACGTGGTTGTGTTTAGGCAACAAAGCACGTGGTTGGGTTTAGGAAAAAAGAACAGGGTTTGGCATTACAATGTTACAGGAAGTGAACACCGGCCTCCCAGGTGAAAGTCTGTGGTTTTTGGACCTATCAACCACCCCTCCTGCCCACCCTACATGGACTTCTGCCCCCTTAACTTATGGTGTTGTCCTGCCACGTTTTCCCCGGATGCCGTTGGGCAAACAATAATGGCAACCAACTGCATGTCCTGCCAAGGAGAAAGCTTTTCTCATTGGTGTCTGATGCCGAAAGTCACTGACTAAGCACCCCTCTCAATGACTTAGACTGCGTTATAGCAAAATGTAACAATGAACACAACTACGTCTAGTTCTGAATAAACACAGCAGTCAAAAATTACCAGTTCAAGCTGTTTTATTTTTGTCATAAAATTGTTAAAAAAATAAAACTATTATCTACTGGTCCTACTAAAAGAGAGCCTGAAGGGAGAGAAGGACACCAGAGGGGGCAGCATAGTGTGGCACCCAAGGACAGATAGCAAAGGAATAATCACTACAACCACAACCACCACTCACCCAACCTAATAATGAGCACACCCAAACTACCAACACACATCACTCAGCTGCAAATCCCAAGGCTACACCGCATGCAGCTGTCCCCAGTGCACTCACTGGCTGCCACTAGTGGGCTTTCCATAGTAGTGGCCTGGTTTGGCTTTACTCAGTTCGGCTGGGCCTGTCAGCCTGGTGGTGCAGTGCTTTGTGTTTCCATAAAAAACGGTCTACCTACTTAAATGTGTGCCTTTTTTGATGTCATATCTGTTATTACTTCACTTTATCTGTGCATGTCGTGTTGCGCACAGATTAGGTTGTGTGCTCTGAGTAACCTTGAATGTCCAAAGAAAAAGTTCCTCTGCCATAAAGTCAGACCAGCAATGGAACGAACAGACAACACTTTCCGTATGTCCGTTTCTGTGCCTAAGCGAGTGGCGATAGCTTTGTGGAAGCTGGCAGCGTCCCTACAGAGGGACGGGAGGACCAGAGTTAGTTCTTTAAAAACTATTTAAAAGCAAGCAGCATTAACAAACAGTAAAAACCTAACTGATATTGTTCAGTGCTTCACATAAATTTAATTTCACACAACCCAGGCAGCCAATGTGCCTTCCAGGAACAGCTTTGGCTTACTAGTCAATAAAGTACTTTTAAATCAAATCAAATCAAATCAGATCTTATTTATATAGCACCTTTTATACAGTCCTTTTATACATCATGTAGCCCAAAGTGCTTCATACAGCAGGATTAAAACAGCACAGAAAAAGTAACTAACTAGATATTACAACAATAAATGATAAATTATTTTAAATAGATAACATGTAAAAGAACAAATAAACACAAGGGGGTAAAAAGTCAAAAATGCCAAAGACGAGCCTTAAATAGGCTATAAATGATAAATACACATGATGATGTGTATTAACCATGACAAGGCACCCTTATGTAAATGCCAGGCTAAATAGATATGTCTTACGGTATTTTTTAAAAATGTCTACTGAGGTGGAGTTCCTCAGCTCAGGTAGACTGTTCCATAGACATAGACTGCAGTTGCTACACGCTGCTTCGGATTTTTGTTGAAATCCTTGGGACAACCAGCATGCCAGCAGTAGAGGATCTGAGGGACCTACCCGATACATATCTAAGAAGCATGTCTGAGAGATAGGCTGGTGCCAGGCCAATCAGTGATTTAAAACTAATAAGAGAATCTTAAAATCAATTCTAAAGCTGATAAGCAGCCAGTGCAGTGACTTTAAAAAGGACTTATATGTGCTCTCTGTCTGGTCTTTGTCAGTATAATAGCTGCTGCATCTGGACAAATTGTAGGTGGCCAACAGCTTTTCTAGGTAGACCAAACAAGACAGCATTGCAGTAGTCAAGCCCAGAGGTAAGAAAGGCATGCATACATTTTTTCTGTGTCAGCCTGAGAGAGAAACTGCCTAACCTTGGCAATATTTCTGAGGTGATAAAAAGACAGTTTGGTGAAGTTTCTAATGTGTGATTAAAAACTGAGGTCAGAATCCAAGATAACCCCAATGTTGCTGACCTGGTCCTTGATATGTAGAGCTAATGACTGATCCTAGGGGATCCTAGGAGGACTGATTCCTAGGGATGCTGGTGATTGAGCTAACCATGATAATGATGAAGGTGTAGAGACAGTTGCTCTCTCTGGGCTTTTGCCCCCAATATCATGATAGATAAGATAAGATAAGAAGCTTTATTGTCATTGCAAGGGGTACAATGAAATTCCGTTCGGCACATCTCTTGTATATCAGTCTTCTCTGAAGGAAGTTGTGTGACATCCATACATTTATGTCATAAACACTGCAATAATCTATCAGTGGAGCTGAGATAATCTCGGGATCCTGCAATGTAAAATTTGGTGCAATCAGTGTAGCTATTCAACTCAATGTTACGCTTTCTGGTGATATCACCAAGTGGAAGCACATTGAGGTCAACAAGGAACAGACCTTAAAAAGAACCTTGAGGTGGTGTCAGATTTTTCTGAGGAAAATGAATTACCACAACTGTATGTTTGAGCAGGGAGGGCAGTTAAAATCAGCTGTCCCTGGATCTCAGTGTGTGTCTCAAATAAGAGGTGAAAGACAAAGAGGTCTACCACACTTCCAGCTTGGCCCTTTCTTACCTAAACACCTTCCACTCACACACCTGTTCTACTTCTTATCTTCATTATTCCTTATCATCCCCCCACTAGATGTCCTGGTTCCTAGAGTCCCACTTATATACAAGTCTGACTCAAGTCAAAGCCAAATAAGAGACTGAATGAAAACCAGAAACAGCTTACATCAGCTTTCTTTCAATACTAGATTAAAACCAGTCACAGCATACACTGGGTGGTGCCAAAGGTCATACACAGGAGTCAGTTGACGACGAGAGAAAGACCATAGAGGACATTCACGTAGGACACCAGAGACTATCCTTAAACAGACAGACGTTACCATCGTTCCACATATACAACCACCCCTCAACACATGACCCAAGTTCCTTTTTTTCTATTCTTTATGTGTGTGTGTGTGTGTGTGTGTGTGTGTGTGTATGTGTTTGTGTATGTGTGTAACTGCTCATTCCAAGGTCATTATTGACACTGTAAACCAGGGGTCCTCAACGTTTTCCAGTCCAAAGACCTCTAAGCTGAAAAAAAGACAGAGCAGGGACCCCTACTACATATACTGTATAAAATTGAGTTGCATATTAATCTGGGCCTACAATAACCTGTAGGGTGACCTAAAGTGCCATGTGTAATACCCTTTTATAGTGCAAACAATACTAAGATATTGAAATAATTAATTATTAGCAGATAGATATATGTATACATCATGTTTGTTTCCGAGTTGGACGGTCTTTAAGAGCTTGAAAAGTTAGAAAACGATCCATTGTGGCTCACAGGCATGTCCGATAACTTACAGCTAATTCACAAATATGTTTCAATTGTATGTTCCTTTTAGCATACTAGTTTGCCTTGCTGTTCAAGACAGGTGCAGCACGGTTATTTAGTGTTAACTAGCTCACATGATTGCACAAGGATTCATGGGTAACAGTCAGCTTATCGTCAATGTTGTGTACTGTCAATTTATTATTTTTTTTATGAATAGGCAAAGTTATCTTTTGCTAATAATGTTGGATTCACGTTAATATGGATTTATTTTACACATTTCAACTTTTGAAAAAAAAACTTGAACTAAAGCTTAAATTAAACAATAATTTTGCAACCCCCCTGCAGTAACTCTGAGGACCCCCTACGGGTAGCAGACCCCCTGTTGAAGACCAAGGCTGTAAAGTATTATTAGTATTATTAGTATAGTAGTATTAGCTTATTATAATTAATTCAATCTTTTGTGGTTTTTGGGCGGCATAGTGGTATATAGGCAGCACTGTCGCCTCACAGCAAGAGGGTTCCTGGTTCAATCCCGGGTGCGGGAGCCCATCTGTGTGGAGTTTGCATGTTCTCCCTGTGTCAGCGTGGGTTTTCTCCGGGTACTCCAGCTTCCTCCCACAGTCCAAAGACATGCAGGTTGGGGATAGGTTAATTGGTGACTCTAAATTGCCCGTAGGTGTGAATGTGAGTGTGAATGGTTGTCTGTCTCTACATGTCAGCCCTGCAATAGTCTGGCGACCTGTCCAGGGTGTGCCCTGCCTCTCGCCCAATGTCAACTGAGATAGGCTCCAGCGCCCCCGTGACCCTCAAGAGGATAAGCGGTTATGAACATGAATGGATGGATGGATGGATTTTTCAACTGCCTCTGTGGTCTTTTTCTTGTGCTGCTGTAATGCCAACTATTCCTCTATGATCAAGTCATCAAGTCTTATCTTAGGAAGTTATTTTTGTTCTGGCTCACCATATTGCAGACCAATGTTAATGATGACAGCTATTTCAGATTTAGTCTAAGTCTTGAAATGAACATGCTTATTAGTTTTAGTCTGGTTGTAATCGACGAAAAAAATTCAAAACATTTTAGTCAACTTTTAGTCATGTTTCATCATGTTTTTTTTTTTTTTTTCTTTTTTTTTTTTTTAAACTAATCCAGTTAAGCTAATGAATCAGAAATTAGAATCAAGATAACAGGTTGTATAAAAAGTGCATTCAGACAATTTGTTTTGGACAACTACAAATAATTTCTACACTCTTAAAAACTGTCCTTTCTCCAGCAGTTTTGACAGGTTTAAGGGGTGATTTACGGGCACACATTTACTGATCATTATTTGAAAAGCTTAACATCACTCTATTTATGCTGGCTGTCAAAAACTTGACACCACAAGTAACTAATCTGAGAAAGCCAGGATTTGTACTCAGGTTCATTGTAAACTCTGACTTCTCCATCTCACTGTTAAGAACCAGAAAAATAACTTAGTTAAAGCCTGAATTCTTTCTTAATCTGCAGCATATTAGTCTGGAGGTTTAAAATCGTGTCCTCTCACAGAGTCGGTCTGAGTTCTGACTTTTTACTTATAGCACAGCTACACTCACAGATAGCTGAGCCTCCTACCCGCCTGTCAAACAGCATCAAACCATAAACCTTTTTGAGTCCACATCTGAGTGGAGTCCTGTGGTGATCAGCTGTGAAGGTGGCCGGTGGCTGCTTGCTCCACTGCCGTTCAGCACCTAACAAGCACAGCTAACTGCTAACAGCCATCACTGCAACTAACTGTGACCATTTAAGGGAACTCCACAAATCCATTCAATAGCTCCACTATCCACAGTCAAACACACACTGTTGATTATTTCCTGCTAAATTACAGCTCATAACTTGTAGCAACGGCTGATGCTGCTCCGATGTATTTTTGCTGGCTAGCCAAAATCCTGGTGCAGACTGTTTACTGGAGTTTACGGGCCTGTTGCTCATGTGGCATTTAAAGATAACTGCAAGCATGGCTGTTCTCAGCTTTCAATGTCCAGCAGTCCACCACAACATTTTCCTCACATGTTGTCTTGTCAACAAAAATGAAACATAGATTCTGTCTTAGTTTTTATAATCAAGATCTATTTTCATCTTGTCATTGTTTCATTTTCATCATAAAAAAAGGTTGTTGACAAAAAATTTCAATCAGAGTTTATGCCAACGAAATTAATGCTGTGGCAGACTTAAGTTGAGCAGGTCCAAATTAACCACTGAAAAGTTGTTTGCGTGAAGTGATAAGAGACATGGTGAGAGCTGTACAACTTGATTCTAAACAGAAGTTAGGACAGAGGTCTGGATTTTCTTGATGCTAATCTTTGACAGTACAAATTCATATGTCACAAAAGTTCATCAAAGTATACATTTACACACCAAATAATGGTGTGACTGGGTACTGATTGTCCCAACATATCCAGTATACTGTAACTTGATCTACATCTACAACATTACACCCTAGAATTCTCCTTACTTGCTTACACCTCAGTACAACTGAATGCAGAATGAAAAGCAGCAGTGCTCATCAGTCACACTGCAGCAGTGATTTAATGGTGTCTCTGACGAGGAAATAAGAAAGGAAGGTGCAGGTTAATCTTCCTCTGTCTCACACACACAAAACAGCAAACATACAAACAGCTCCACACCCCTCCAGTCATATCAGCAATCTAAAATTTCACTTACATTCCAATTGAATACAACCTATCATCAGTGGCCGGCTTTATCTGCTGTGATATATTCTCACAGGCTGAGAGAGGGAGGACCATGGTGAACCTATTTGTGTTTATGGCTTTGCAGGGAAAGAGATAAATGACCTCCCGTTTTTATTTGGTTTTAATGAAGTAGGGACCAAGGGACTCCCCAGCATCCCTCCCTCTCTCTCCCTGCCTGTCCTCTTCCTCCACCATCATCCCCCTGCTATCCTCCCCCTGCATTCAGCCACTGCCTTTTCCTGGTTTGTGACCTAGATGCAGGATGGTTGACAAAGGACACAGGTTGTAGAAGAAACTCACCTCCCTCAAGGTGTGAAGTGGAGTGGATGAGGTGCCAGGTGGAAACTTAACCTGTGCGGTCTCGCAAGCTAAGAGGAGGTCCTCTGGGTTGGGGATTGGGAAGGTCAGGGGAGGGGGGCTGGGTTGGGACAAAAACATTATATTTGGCCACCACATGTTTGCCGTACCAAACGGCTGCACTGACTTGGCGTTAATTGGATGCTCGGGCTCCCAATTAAGGCCACGGCTCAAAAGTCGACTGGGGAGAAAAACAAGGGGAACACATGCACGTGCACAAACAGCACAAAACATACACACACTCTCTTCTTCCTCTGTTTTCCATGGGATTTCATTATGAGCGTGGTGAAGGGCCTCCTGCGGGAGAAGGGACATGGACTCACACTCACGATGTTCACACTAACACACAGGCATATACAGGTCCGTACTGAGGGCGCTAACACCACACACATTGATGTTTCTGTGTACACATAGTTTGGTAGGAGTAGCTGGTGGCCTGGTGGCCTGCAGCAGTAGCTCTAAACACACACACACACACACGAATGCATGATGCTTTACATTCTTTAGTGCATATATGTACGTATGTGTTGACTATGTGTGTATGTGGAAATCGAAAAAACCTCTACTCACACACAATGCATATGCAGTATGTCACTGACATCCACCTAGTATTGACAGGTTTGCCTCCTTGAGCTTTCAGCAGATGTCCACTTACACCTGGTCTGTGACCTTTGACCTCCTCCCCATGGATACTGTGAATGGTTTTGGTCTGGTGTTCACTGATGCTTTCTGTTTGTGGTCCTGTCTTTGGGGTGTATCAGCAGAGATCTCACACTCTCCCTCCACTCAAAAATGTGTTGGAAAAAAAAAAAAGTTTTTTTCGTCCTTATACCTGACTGTGAATACACTGACTTGATAGAGATATGTCATATTCCTCAACGGAGGGGGTGATGTTTGTGCACTTCCCTAAAATCTTGGACTCGAATAGATTAGCCATCTGAGGCCCCAGCTTTTGTTTGTCATGCATTTTTAATTTTTCCTTTTTGTTGGGATGAGAAGGACCTGATAAGTATAAAAAAGCATTATCTTTCAACAGTGAATAGTTTTCTTTTTTTAAAATTATGTACTCATGAGGACAGTTGGATTATTTTTATAGTGACAAATATAGAGTAGCGTGTAATAAAGTTAATGTGAAACTTCAGTGCCTGAACATTGTTATGTAAAAACAAAATTACAAACAATGCGACATTTGCTCAATGTTTTGTAACTGTATGTGTTAGGGGCCACTCTTAGTGTCTAAAACTGTTCAAAAATGTTAATTTCTGTGCCTGAATATGGATGCGCAAAAACAAGATTGCAAAAAATGCAACATATTTGAAACCATCGTGATTTGTTTATTTTGTAACTCTATACGAATTTCCTTGCTCCATGCTCCAAGCTAGGAATGTTCTATTTGTATGTCTGTTTCACCTGATTGGTATGTGTGAAATATTGCAATTATACAATAATAAAGTCCCAATGTCATCAAATTACTACATCCTTATTAACCATGTCTTAGCTTGTTACTATTGGTAAAATTGGTGAAATTCATATACCATATCAAACTACTGATATTATGAAGCAAAAATAAACAAGTTTCATCCATAAAATTTGATCAAACTTTGTAACTTAGCCACTTTTGTGTCGGGATTGGCTGTAGACTGACTTGGCAAAGATGACTGCCATCTTGTTTTTGGATAAATACATTGTGCTTGTTGCTACTAGATGGCACAAAAAGTGTCCACAAATGAGGACAACAGGTCTATGTTCAGCAGAATGAAGTACAAGGTGCAGCAAACCCAAAGTGTAATGTCCTCATATGAGGATGCAGGGTCGCTATAGGTTAGGTGTGTCACTAACATGAAAGCCAATGATTGTCTAGTATGGGGAATGCTTATCAACGGGGAAGCCTACTTTGACACAACACCAGCAAAGAAACCATGGTAGAGTGTGCAGTTTATGGATGTAAACTTGACCCTGGAGCTTCCTTCAACCATCTACCAAAACCTCCTCATAACTGATATTATTGTATGTTTCACAACCACTGTCAGCCGCTGAGATTATTTTGTCACGCAGAATGCACAGGGAAAATCAGAGTCTCTATATCAATTCATATCCCTACAGATATCTACAGATCTACAGAGCTTGAGCAGAGCAGTCCGAATTAAACTTGATCTTTTTTGTTCATACTGTACTGTTGGTACATATATGCATGAAAGACTGTCATGGCTCTCATTTGAAGCCAGATTACATTCCAGTCTGCTTGTTTTTGCGAGCAAAGTTGTAACTTTAGATATATCCAGCCTCTCCTTACCCCTAGGGTGTTAAATATGGCAACTTAGTCAGTGGTCAGATGTCAGAGTCAGATTCCAATGCATCTGTATGAGATGTACCAGACTTTCAACTAACTCCAATATAAACCCTTCCACATTGATGATGTACAACTAAGAAAAAGGTAGCAGCGCATTTGATAAAAAGTCTGTAAGCTCTGCTGGTGAAGAACCAGTCAATTGATGCAGTGTGTTAATTCTTTTAAAGATAAGCGTTGAATTTCCTTTTCTAAAACTTAAAGGGGAATTACGCCCATTTTCAAAATACATAGATGTTATTCCCATGGTCTGTGACAATCCAAGATTCTCGCAAATCCAAAAGCTAGAGGGCTAAAACTCAAATTTGTGATGTCAAAGAACACAGAGAACACTACAACAGAATAAAGCTCATTTGGGCATAAAAAAGAAAACAAACATTCTGTGGTTCCACAAAATCGGGTTAGGTTTAGGGTTTAGGTAAAGTAACATGGTGAGAATGTACCTTAAAATTAATCAAAGTTTACTCAAAGTTACTGAACACGTGACTCAAGGGAAAAGTCCCAGGTGAAAATCTGTTGTTTTGTTGTGACCCATCTACCATCCCAACCTGCCTCTTTACAAGCACTCAAGACTGCTTGCCGTCAGCATATGGGACACCTGATTGCAGCCTTTTAAAATATGTGGGACATGTACAAATTTGGGTACACTGCTTTTCATGGGAAAACATACAAAACATTTGTGAGAACAGCCTGCCATATAACATCTCAAATTTGAGACTTATTTCTCTGGTTTTGAGAAAAAGTGTTCATGTTCTCAAATACTAATTGAACTCTGCGAGACAGTGGAAATAACATATTGGAATTCTTAATTTAGGTGGTGTTGCCCTTTATTATGGGAAACTTAACACTTACAGCTTAACTCCAGATACTACCTTGTGAAATATGCTTATTTTATTGTTACCTAGAAAATATTACAAGTCTAAATGTTTCTATGCTGAGGACATGTACAAAGGGAGCTGCTTTGTAGTGTTTAGAGTAGAGTTTTATACAAGTAATGAGAGAGCATGTTGTGAAATTACCTATAAACTACCTGTCTGCACTCTGTGCAACACTCCCAGGCTGTGGTGTTTTATAGGAGGTGTGTGCCTGTTAGCATCTCACTTACTTTTATCTATTTATTTTCTCACCCTCACAGTGTGATGACAGCTTGGTGAAAAAAAAAAAAAAAAAGAGGAAATGTTAATATTTAAAAAGGTCGAGTGACTCCAGAAGCACTACATGTCTTAGAAGGATGATCCCCGGGGACAGTGGAGCCATCACTGCTGCTTTTTTGACTGTATATAGAAATGAACACAAGGCTCTGGTAACAAAAAAACAAAAATGCACACAGGGGTGTGTTTTTGTCATCTGATCATGTAACAGTTTCATGGGTGAGAGTTACTGTTCCCTCACTGGCTTTTAAAGTTATGAATTTGTTGTTAACGCTCTTTGTATCAGAGTGTTTATCTGACTGGCTGACTGTGTGTCAGAGGAGTCTGCTCACCTCAAAGGAGCAGTTTGACATGCCATCAGTAACCTCCAAACCAACGCTTTAAGGGACACACACATAGAGGACAGTGATCACAGAGGCAGGTGGAATGGAGTTAAGGGCATTTATTCAAGTCCTGCAGTCAAGTCAGTTTTATCCATATAGCCCAATATCACAATCACAAACTGGGGCTATACAGAGGCTTTACAATCTGTACAGCATACAATGCAATGACTTTGTTAACATGCACAAAATATTATGGTTTTTGCCCTCATTCCATTGGCTGTTTATATGGCTAATGAAAATTAATATTCCACTAAAATTCTCATTTACATGCAGCCGGGCATACTCAGATTAACATGCCCTAGCATGTTGTTTATCACTTCAGAATATAGAAAAAAGTGGATTGGCTGGAGCCGCTTGCTTCTTTGTGTCAAAATCAACCACTCACTCCCAACTTGTCAAATAATGGCCCTACACATCCAAATATGATGTGTTAGGTACCCTCTTGTGTCAGTTTTGGATGGTCAGAGATGGCGTATCAATTTACGCTTATTACATGTATTGTCTTTTTTTGAAAATACATTTTCGTTATCACAGCAGTTGTTCACATGTGCTTGTTAATGGCTTACAGTCTTTTCAAAATAAATTTAGAACATTGGTAAAACACTGTTGGTTTTTCTCAAACTCAAGGAAGGATCCCTAAATGGCTGAATTTCAAGGAGGCTATGTCAGTAAATCCCACCAAAGGACTGTTCCAACGTCAAGTATCCTTCGAAATTCTACCAAGGACCTAGTCTGTCCTTCAGAAAATTTTCAAGTATGCATGTATGTGTCTCAGCGGATGTGAAGTCCCCAAAATTCTTTGATTTGCCTAAATTGAAGATGGGGGCTCCTCAGTGAGGCACACCTTAGCACTTGCTGGGCTGTTCCAATGAGCGTTCACCAAATGCTAGGAAGGAGTCTCTCTTAGCCTCTGTAGGACTGGACTTGGAAGGACCCATCTTACCAATAAAGCATCTGTGACTTTGAGAAGCACCATTTTGTTTAGGTTTACAGCCGTAGGTTTAGACAACAAAACTACATGGTTAGGTTTAGAAAAGAAAAATCATGATTTGGCTTAAAATAAACACATAATGTAACTTCACAAGACATTTATCATGTGACATACATTACTAGTATACTATGCTACACATATTTGCATGTTATTAAAATAACTCAATTGACTTTTGGTCTCACACTAGACATAAACAGTGGGCTCCCAGGTGAAAGTATGACATGAATTTGACCTGCCCACCACCTCTTTCCACCTCTGCCAGAGGTACACACCTAGTTGGTTTTATACTGCTACTAAAGGTTGCCTCGGTGCCCTGCTGTCTGACGCTGAGAGCCACTGACCAAGTGTTGGTATTCAGCATATTCCAAAAATGTATGCACAACAGCCCGTATGATATCCTACCACTTTGCGCCCCACGAATGATGTCACGTCCTTAATGTTCAGTACATAAAGTTACAAAGGTTGGGTTTAGGCAATAAAAGTTACTGTGGTTAGATTTAGGAAAAGAAACATGGTGAGGACGTAGCTTAAAATGACTCAAAGTTCATTTAAGATTCACACTGCTCTGAACACACAATTCCAGGTGAAAGTCCCAAGCGAAAGTCCATTTTTTTTGTGACCCATCCACCATTCCAACCTGCCTCTTTATTAGCACACAAGACTGCCCTCTTGTTTGCCGCTGTCAGCGCATTGGTCACGTGATTGTAGCCTTTCAAAATACGTGGGATATGTACGAATTTGGTTGCATTGCTTTTCATAGGAAAACATATGAAAAATTTGTGAGAACAGCTTGTGGTATTTGACAAGTTGGGAGTGAGACCAGGTGAAAATAGAATTTCTTCACATCTTTTTACTGATTACAGACTTGTTGGACAAACTCAGCCTCCTTCTTTCAGTCTACCAACCACCTTCTTGATAATGTTGGTGTCATGATACTTGTGCATACCAAAATATCTGTGATATCCAAGTCTTTCATAATGTTTAAAAGTAGGGTTGTGTTTCTCCTTACAACCAGAAATGTGGGCTTTTCTTTTGGGCATACATCTCTACCACAGCCCTGCAAACTGTTGACGAGTTGGTTTGTGTACAATGTATCCATGACAATGCACACAACCAACTGTCAACTGTGTTACAAACTGTGGTAAAAACCCCAGTTTAGTCGGCTATTCTGACTGTGCTGTGCACATGTCCAAACGAATGCTCCTAAAACCCAAATACAGTAGCACTTGGCGGCATCGGGGAAACGTGGCAGGACACCGATGAAAGTTAAGGGGGTGGAACTCCAAGTGGGTGGGAGGGGTGGTGGATGTGTGCAACAACCACCAACTTGCAACTGTAGTACAGGTTTCATCTTTAGTGAAGTATCTCCACACACTTAATGTGCCACTACTGTTTGCTGTGATGACCCACCACCGGGTTCCTCACCTGTTGTCTTCTCTGAGGCCTCCATGTTGTTAATGTCATAATCATGCGATCAGCAACTAGTTGACGTCAAGCTCAAAGCGTCATCACAGAGCAGTAAAGTCTGTGCAACCCCTAATATATAGTCCTATATATATAATATATTATAATATATAATATATAACCCCTAATATAGGCTGTTTACGTGACCTGTATCAAATATCAAATTCACTATTTGAAATAATAGTGCAATATTAGCATGCATGTTAATGTAGTCACTGTGATAGATAAATAGATACTTTATTAATGCTGAGGGAAATTAAGACACCCCAGTAGCCTATTACACACCGCACCAAAAACACACACACAGATACACATAGGGACAGAGAATATATGTGTAAGAGTAAAAAAATAAAAGTAGGTGTTCAAAAGTAAAAATTGTGTTTAATAATGAATAAAGAATTTTGGAAAATATAAAATATTTAATGCACAAGAGGTTTAATATGAAATGCTAACAAGCGGTGATTATCTAAATAAATACAAATGTAAATAGGGTGTAAAAATCTACAGAATATGTAAACTGTGCAAGGTGAACATGACCAATAAATAACTGACAGTGCACATTATTATTTATTGAATATATTCTTATTAATTATTTCTGCAATATAATATGAAACATATTGATAAAAAATATCTTATAGGCCATAACTAATAATCCCTAATTGCACAGGGAAACTGTGTACACAACTACAGTCTACTAAAGTCCAAGCTGAAGCAGGAAGTGGGTCTGTAAACTGTGATAGGTGTTTCTATGGGCAGTTAAAATAATAATTTCACTGTTCAGCTTTGTTTCCTTTTTCAAATAATTTTGACTTAAGTGATCATCTGACTGCTTTTTGCTTGTTACCCATCTGTTTAGCAATGGTGCAGTGTTCTCTGATCTTAGCAAGTAACTTTGCGAGTGTGATCTAATTATTAGAGATGATGACAAGTTGTAAAAAAATTGAATCTTGTGTTATGGGTAGAGGAACAGAATTAAATGGGGATGTCAATCATGATGCATTCTATCACAACTTTGCACACAACATGATCCAAGAAGCTGATTGTTTTGACATTAGCTCCACAGAAAAAGAGGATATTTGAATGGGGTGATTCCATCAAATGGACAAGCAAGCATCACGTGATTTGTTCTTTCCAAAACATTTATATTGTGGGGTGTAATGAAAATTACTGTTTCTAAGGTCATAAGTGTTTTCAGGGCTTTACAGTGGGGTTGTAGTCTTTTTTATGATATATGAAGAAGTACCTTGTTTTTTAGGAGTACCTTGATTACAAGGGTGTCTTTTATGGGAATGTGTTGTTGATTTGTGGTGCTAGACAGCTAAGCCATCGTTACCCTACTTCTTAAACTGTATGCAAATGAAAATGGACAGTAGACACTCACTTGGATGAATCCTAGTTAACAGCACGTCATGGTTACACAACACCCTGGATTCCAGTTTATCACCCTTGTCCCTTCCAACTATTTCTCCCTGCCAACTGTAGAGCACCAAATGCCAAAGAGAGATGCCACAACACAAAGCAGTAAATGTCATGCGGCCTTACTTTGAAACTCTGCTAAATAAGACATCCCCACATCTGTGTGTCACCCTATATCACTCCTTCTGCAACTACCAGGGGGACAACGTGCCATAAATCCCATTTATTACACATTCAGCAGTAACCCTGGAACATGTGTTGTGAAACCTGGCCTCGCACCATGCTTCTCAGTCCCCAATTAAAAGCACATTATGGTGCTGGTCCCAGGGTCCTGGTCAGACAGTCAGAGTGCTGCTGAGCCAGCACTTCTTCCAGCGAGGCTGCAGGCCTCTCTTTATGGAGGTGTGTTTTCTAAAGGAGAACAAGGGACACAAAGTGTCATGATTGTCTGCATTAATGTGACTCTGTCTTTCTGGCATGCTGGGGAAGACTTTTTAAGTCCTTACAAAATTTTTCAAATTAGTATTTTAATATTTTCTGAATTGTGCCAGAAACACGATGACTGAAATATATTTTACTTCTCATTAGTGAGTTTGCTTACACAATGATAATAACTATCATTATCCTGCTGCTGATATCACCAATTTCTATAACAGGTTTGAATAATATTCTCACCTCTGATTAGCTCCATCCATCCATCCATCCATTTATCCGCTTATCCAAGGCCTGGTTGCGGGGGCAGGGAGTTAAAAGACAAATCTTGATCAAATATTACGGTTGTGCCAGAGACCATATATCTTCAGATAGAGAGATAGAGTTTCTGAGATGGTTGGCACCAAGAAAAATAACTTCAGTTTTGTCTGAATTTAGCATAAGGAAATTGAAGCTCATCCAAGTTTTATGTCTTTAAGGCATACTTGAAGTTTAGGTAATTGATCCGTTTCTTCTGGCTTGATAGACAGATGAAATTGTGTATCATCTGCATAACAATGGATGTTTACAGAGCGATTTTGGAAGGAGGCATATATAAAGTAAATAGAATTGGTCCGAGCACAGAACCTTATGGAACTCCAAAACAAACTTTAGTCTGCAAAGATAATGATTTATCATGAGCATGAGACAACTGATGAGATAATAGGGGTAAAGGTAAGACTTCTTTAAGTAGCCTAGTTGGGATGGGGTCTAAGAGATACATTGATGATTTAGAGGAGGAAATCATTGAGGTCAGTTGTTGAAGGTTAATTGGAGAGAAGCAATCCAAATACATATTAGCTATTATATCTGTGTTTAAGGTCCTTCCTTCTGCCACAGCAGTCACACAGACCGCCGGTGAAAATGACACATTTTGCGGGGTTGTTTTCCCGCAGTTATGATTTTTTCATACTAATGTATAATGTCTGATAAAATATCTATAACACTGCGAACTGATCTCCTCCCAATAGCTGCTGATCAGTCTAGCGCAGAAGTCACGCTGGTCTCTGAGAGAGGTCGCATGTCATCTCCAAGTAGAACAATTGTTGTCCTGTCAAACAGTTTTCATCCATCCATGTAAAACGCAAACAACATACAATGGTGTAAAAAACAAAAAAACCCTAATGTAATAAACAATGTAACAGCGAAAACACCAGTAGACAGCAGCAGCACGCCCACACTGTCTCCAGATGCACCTTCTACAGATTCAGGTGAAAATATCAGAAAACCTCGCCAAAGTACACCAAAACATAAATTTTTGTTTCCAAATATTTATTTGAAAACGAAAATATTTCTCAAAATAAGTAAATATGTGCTCTAGAGCCTGAGAGAAGAATTGTGATTTTTACCACATACATGTTCGGATTCTGTTCCTGTGTTTATTTTGTAAAATATTGAAAATCTTGCAGCCTACTTACCAAGCATGTATATATTTATTTATGTTTTGCAGTCCAATGCCCATAAGGCCCGAAGCGTATTCCTTAGGCACCGCGGCGCTTTCCAAGGTCCTGATTGTGCCCTCGTTCATTTGTTGGTTGGGTCCCGTTTTCATGTTATTTTCTGCAGTTATTTTTGTACTTGTTCGTGCCCATAGCTAGCCTGTTTGGTTGAAGTGTTGTTGCTTTTTGTATTAATCTGTATTGTAGCAAGCTGTACATCCGTCATCCATTCATATATGTCCATGTGCGCGTGGCGCGCGTGTGCGTGCGTGTGTAGGGTGTGTGTGTGTGTGTGTGTGTGTGTGTGTGTGTGTGTGTGTGTGTGTGTGTGTGTGTTTCTCAGTGAAACGAATTTCCCGAGTTGCAAAGAGGAGGGGAGCAACAGCATAAATAAAAAAAAAATCCTCTCATTATTTCGGTCTTTATGTCTTTTCTTCTGCAATATTTTATAAAAATACATTATATAGTCAACAATATAGTAGACTAAAAGTTATATACCATTTATTATTTAAGAGTGTACTAAGAGTGCTAATTGTCAATTTCAATGGAGACGTGAAGCAGCGAAAAAAAATGCGCACGATAAAATACATTTTAAAAAGCTGACTTGTTTATTGACATGAGGTGTTGAAAGGTTTGCTGATCCTCTTGACTGTGACATTTTGTTCATTTGATTTAATTTCTGGTACGTTTATTTAAAAAAAACAACAAAAAAAAAAAAACAACTTCTTGATGTGCTTCTGAGCAAAACCAATCGAATTGTGTATGACGGTCTGGCTGACCGCTGCGGCGGCTGGAGGGGGTGCTAGAATGTTGGCGGTCCTAGTGTTAAATGGAATGGGTTGAAATGTGTAGTACATACTTATCAGCCAAAATCAGTAATATAAAAAAATAGCTTGTATGAGCTCACTAGAGCAGCAGATGCTATTACAGAAGCAATGGAAATGACACAACACGCTTACCGCAGTATGTTAGCATGTCGTCTCGAGCACCATCTTATATCATCCAGCATAATCTTTATGCTGGAAATCCATATTATGCAGTAAAGAAAAAAATGTAATTACTAAATTATTAATTAAAAATTAATTCCACAGAGGAGTAACAATGAGTTAAGCACATCCTATATTTCCCATAATGCAACTCAGTACTGTCATTTTATTAGACTCTTGTCTTTTTAAACCCCACATGCCAAATTTGTGATGGAACTTCTGACTCCTTTTAAGTCAGAAACCAGAAGGCCTTTACATATTTGAATGAGGTGTATAAAAGTATCATTTATTCCTCGGCAGTGGCTGTGCTGCCAAAGTTTGATATCAGGATTGGAATTTTGAAGTAATTTCAAAGTTTCCCAAAAAAATATAGTTCATGTCCTCCTTTTTTTTAATATTAAAAAAATAATAATAATAAAATCTTGTTATCATCATTTACTCGTAGATATTTCCCAAGAGTGGTCAGACGCTTTAAGTTGCCGATGTGGCTGATGTTCAGACTTTGTTTTTCTGACCTGTCAGGCACAATTTGCATATAAATGTGAGATTTTTTTCAGTTGTAATCTTGGTAACTTACTGATATGCTTATAAAAGGCCTTCAGACAGCCATATGAACCTGCCTTACTAGTAGCTGTGTTGTGCTATTGTTGTGTTGGCATTCTGGTCAAGTGTACCCATCTGCAGCCAGTAGAAAGGGGCGGGCTAACAGGTTGACTGTGATTGGTCGAAAATTCAAATATGGGCGGGACTAAAGTGAATATGGGCGGGAGTAAATGTTGATGTAACTGGTTGAAATTCGAATGTGGGCGGGACTAAAGTGCGTTTGTGATTGGTTGGCGAGTCTAAAGGTAGTTTATGATTGGCTGAAAGCCGAATGCAAGGCCTTGCAGATCCCCAGGCTTTCCTTGGCTTTCGGGCCCCGTGAAGAGCCTCCATGGTCGGTAGGGAGAATAACATGTGCCGCTCGGATGAACAGCTGGCTAGGGAGAGTAACATTTGCTGGTCGGATCAACGTGCCTCAGCACCCAATGTTCATGTCAACTCAAGTTTGAGAAGGATTATGTGACACAAACACACTCACTTATTTAAAGTTATTGCCACTTTTCTGCAGGATGTAGTTACTGGA
The DNA here is from genome assembly GCA_019142605.1 of Cephalopholis sonnerati. Classification (NCBI taxonomy): domain Eukaryota; kingdom Metazoa; phylum Chordata; class Actinopteri; order Perciformes; family Serranidae; genus Cephalopholis; species Cephalopholis sonnerati. The sequence continues at coordinate 3,865,349 of JAGQAX010000015.1, read as the reverse complement.
AGTTAATATATTAGCCTACATTACAATATCTTAAGGGTGTATTAGGGTCTTTGGTTGCATTTACCTTAATTAATGTGCTTTTACAAATAAAGAGCTACTGAAAAGTTGTAACTTCAGACTTTTTTGTTCTTGTTTACAGAGACAGGCTAACATTAACCAATATAACAAAAAAAAAAAAAGCAGAAATGTGAGATAAATAAGGTAAAAAGGGATCTGACTTGCAAACAGTTTCAGGCTGTGGTTACACTGCAGCAGCAGATAAACATGTTACATGTGTCTGAACAAAGGGTAACTAAGAACACTTGCTGTTGTATCCTACATAGTCTTGTTTTGGACGGTCAATGTCAAACACAAACAAAAACAAACAGTAATAAAGACAACTCAATATAAGCCATAATCACAATTCTTCATTTTTATTCTTTTTTTGTTTTGTGTTTGAAATCACATTTCATTTCATGTTTTTTTTTTACTCCTGTTATCAAAATTTGGTTCCCCTGGCCAGTATCTTCTCTGCAAGGTACCGCGTCAGCTTCTTTCCCTCCAGGATTTTGATGATAATCTGAAAAACATTTGGAAAAATTTTTTTGGACTGCATAAAGATCATGTGAAACCTGTATGAGAGAAATGTTCTATCTTACCTCCGGGACAAATACGTCGAAGGCAAAATCGAGCATGGCAATGTCTCCATCTCGAATTTTCTGCCCCACATCTGTGCAACGCTCAATTGTCCTCCATAGATCCAAAAACTATAACAAAGAGAGGCATGCATTATTCAGTTTGAAGAAACTGTAATGTGTTCACTCCTATACCTAAAAACAATGACATTTCCAATTACCCGTTCCTCACTGAAATGCAGCAGTCTTGTCTCCATGTGGTAGTGAAGCAGGGGAGGTGTTTTCACACACTTGCAGAAAGGGCAGCTTGTTGAGGATGTTAAAATTTTCTCTCTGTCCCTTGCTCCAATGATTGAATGATGCATGTGAAAGAAGAATAAAATACTGTTCCAACATAACTGGCTGGACAGACAAAAAGACAAAACCTATTTAACAGAATCATGAGTGAACCCTCGTGGTCAGAGAGGATCCAGGCTAACAAAGGAACAACAGAAAATAGTGAAGCTGTGCATGGAATCCATAAGTAGCCAACACCACAGCTACTTAGCTATGTGGCATTAAGAAATCAGGATCAGCAGGCAGAGTGGACATAGACATGCATCACATAGAAGAACATCAGAAAAATTTCAAGGTCTAAAATAGAACATATTGATAATACATAGAAGAGGTGGGAATTGTGGAGTCAAAGTCATCTCCATGTATTTGTTCTGCTCCTGCACTAAACCAGCTGAGTCCAATCAGCACAGCTCTTCAGTCAGGAAGGTGAGCTAATTAGTGAATGCACCTGGTTCAGTGACTGAGCAGAACAAATACATGGCATGGAGATGACTTGATGACACCACAATTCCCACCTCTGATAAATAGTATGAGAAAATGACATATTTACAGACAGTCACCACAAAAAATACCAGATACTGGTAGTGAAATAAATAAAGAACCACTAGTAGTGGTAGTAGGAGACAAGGCACAAGGTGTCTCAGACACCGTCTGCTGGTAATTTGTAACTAGAAGTAGATATATGGCCCTTTGTGCATGTTACTGTGTGGCCGGTAGCCTTACCTGTGTTATATGTAGCCTGGCTAAATTAGATCAGCACAGGACACAGAAATATCTTTGGGTTTTTTTTATTTCTGGACAAAAGAATGTGGTGTTCAAATGAAAAAAAAAAAAAAAAAGTTTCAATCTAAACTGGCAGACTGTCCTCTGCTATATCTGCAGTTACTGTAGAAAACTCAAAATCAGTGACCGTCTGCTCGGTACACGGGAACACTAGTCTACTGTATTCACTCACTCAGTGTCATTAACTCCCGACTACTGTTTGTGATACAAAATGCAAAAATAAATCTTCCTGACAAGTACAAGGTTGTATGAACATATGTGTAGCAGTTCAATACGAAAGAATACAAAAATAACTCTGCAGACTGCTATTAAGAGTGTACAAAAATGAACTTTAAGGCTACAACAGACTGCATAAAATAACCCTAACTATAGTGGCTCAGACCTGTAACACAAGGAGCCCACAAATTCACAGCTAACAATCTTACATTCCCAGGTCAAAATGTTACAACGAATGTGCAGAATCATACTATAACTTGTGCATTTGTTCCACAGCACAAACACGCAGGCCACACGACACCCGTCGGGTTTCTCGTTGTCTCTGTTAACCTCTAAGTTAACACATACGGCCACATCAGTGTACAACATTTCACAGTCTGTAAACATGTATTACTTTTGAACATATACGTCTTGGTATTTTCATGTTAACAGCGACATTTATATTTACCCTTATTCACTCTCGAAAACCGTGGTGTGTCCAGGCCGCTGCAAAGAACACTTGAACAATATGGGGACTCCTGCTTCCTCGCTTCTTCGGACCGCCACAAACCAGTGGCCAATCACAATCAACCTTTAAGCCAGCCCTCATTTGACTTTGAACCAATGAAAATCGCATGTGGGCGGGACTAAAGGTCATGCTTTTAGCCCGCCCCTTTCTAATGGCTGCAGACGGGTGTCCTTCATTCTGGTTGCCATAACTGCCCCAGTGGAACCACTGATAATAACTTGGCTTGGGAACTGAAGGGTCAACGGTTCAAGTCCCCATCTGGACCAAGTATGGAGTGTGGACTGGTAAAAGGAGAGATGCTGGTTGGCCTCTTGAGCACTGCCAAGGTGCCCCTGAGCAAAGCACTGAACCCCATTTGATGCATGTATAGGTCTTGTTTGTGCATGTGTGTGTATTTCAGGCCTGGGTGAACAGAGTTGAATTTCTGTTTGGGGATTAATAAAGTATCTCTTTTTCTTCCTCTTCTTAAAACAAGTGTTGTCAATCAGCACAAGAATGAACAATGCTCATTAGTGCATACATTGCAAACTGATGTGTTAGTTCACTAATAAGAACGCACATGTATGAACGACACTGCTTTGCACTCCCTATGTTACTCTGCACCTGTAGCCCTGTAACTGCAAGTTTTAACAGTCGGCTCTGCCATCACCACATCTGAACCCATCAAGGAGAGACAGCTAATGCTAGCTGGAGCCCCTTATTTACATAGGCTAAAGTGTGACAAACAGCATTGAGATTTTAGGAGCTGCCAGTGTAAACAGAAATAATGAATAATTATCAAAAATAATTATTAACTGTATTAAATATTTTTTTTTAATCATACATTAAATCACCTCAAGAGAAAGAGGTTGGCAGCACTCACTCTGGTGCAACATTATAGAGACAAGTGTGGCAAGTAGCAAGGCAAGTGTCATTCAAAAGCATTTATTCGAAAGATAATAAAGCAAAAGCACACAATCTATCTAGATACCTAACTAAAGAACAAAAGTGTGTGTGTGTCTGTGTGTGTGTGTGTTTGCCTGTTGGATGCATGCCGGAAACAACAGTATGTCCCTCTGCCACCGTATGTTTTGTGTTCACGAGCGTGAATGTACGAGGCAGGTCAGAAACAATTGAGCACTTGGAATTCTCGTGCAATCGGCTAGCTAAAACTAAATCACTGTGCGGTACCTATTGTGTATAGACATTCCTGTGAGCTACAATGGATCATTTGGTACTTTTCAAGCTCTTAAATACAGTCCACTTATAAAATAAACATGATGTTTAAATGAAGGATTCTGCCAATAATTAATATTTTAATAGCTCAGTATTGTATGTACCATATTGAACCAGGGCAACCTAATGGGCTACTGGAACACTGATAGATGGACTAGAGTGTAGAATATGGAACAATTGGAATGCTACTATACAAGTAATCCCAGCGAGAGGGGCTACATGCAGAGGATGTGGGATATATGGATGCTTCAAAACCCAACATCTACGCTGACAAAGAAACAACTTCTAGCCCATTGTTTCAACATCCACAAATGGCAACTACTATCACAACTATGTATTGATGAGGTACAACAAACATGCTATGGCAAGGGGGAGCCAAGACAACAGGTCAAAGTGGGGACGTCATCATTTGGGCACCAAGCCCCAAGTCCTTACGACACAGATTGCCTTACAGCAAGGGTAGACTGAGAATAATGAATAAGAGTGGATGATCCAGGGACGGACAGTCCTGATCATTAAGGATTCCCAGGGGCGTGGTCCCATCCAACTACCGGCCAACAACTTGTCTCTGTACAACATGGAGGCTCCTGTCAGGCATCATAGTGGCTAAGATGAGTGGGCACATGACCCAATACATGAGCAAGGCCCAGAAAAGAATAAGTAGTAATACCAGGGGAGCCAAGCGCCAGTTACTAGTCGACAGAGCAGTCACCCAAGATGGGCCTACAAAGAAAGCCTACGACTCAATGCCCCACACATGAGATACTGGAATGCTTGGAAATGTGCAACATCAACAGGACACTAAGAGCCTTCATCAAGAACTCAATTGGGCTGTGGAAAACGGCTCTGGAGGCAAACTCAAAGCCAGTTGCACAAGTTACCATCAAGTATCATATTCCAAGGTGATGCACCGTTTCTGCTACTGTTCTGCATAGAATGAATGAATGAATGAATGATCTTTATTGTCATGGCACATGTTACAGAGCAACGAAATTTGTTTCAGTTTCAGCCCGTCCAAGAAACATAAAAAGACAATGACACATAACAGGGGGAGGACAGGAGCGGGAGAACTGTTGGTCGCCATACGAACGGCGCCCCGTTACTTAGATGAAAAAAGGGTGAACAAGAGGGAGGAAGAGGGGAAAAAAAAGCAACTCCCAAACTAGGCTCCTGTAGGGGGGGCACAGTGTGGGATTAGGAAAAAACACCTCAGCACTTAAGCAACATGATAGAAATAACAACAGAACTCGAACACTTGCACATGAGCCACGAAGGCATTGAGTTGAAGGTTGTGTGCGTGTTATACGTGTTTTCGTGTGTGTGTATGTGTAAGCCCGTGTACTTTATCTCCCCTCAGTCTCAACCCATTGTCTCTGCCGTCTGATAACTGATGGACACGGCTGTTGCCGTGGAGATGACCTCGCAGAGTTCTGATCCAGAGACAAGTTCACAGGAGAAGGGGGGTGAAGGGGGCCTGAACCCCCTCAACCAACTCATCACAAAGAGTGGCTACAGATACCAGTTCTGAAGTGGAGCAACAATTCGTCACATCCTCTACATGGATAACATCAAGCTGAATGCCAGGAGTGAGCGAGACATCAACTCACTGATCCACCTCACCAGGATCTACAGCAGTGGAATCAGAATGTTATTTGGACTGGATAAGTGCGGTCGGATGGTGTCCAAGAGAGGGAAGACGATCAGAACTGAGGGTGTTGAACTACCAGAGGGCAGCATTGCAGATGTTCAGGACAACTACAAATACCTTGGGGTCCCACAGGCAAATGGGGACCATTAGGAGAAAGTCAGCCACAGCCAAATACCTACACAGAGTAAGGCAGGTCCTGAAAAGTCAGCTGAGTGGAAACAACAAGGCCATTAACACGTATGCCCTGCCAGTCATCAGATACCCCGCTGGTGTAATGAGCTGGCCAAAGGAGGAGATAGAGGCCACTGATATCAAGACAAGGGAGCTTCTCACAATGCATGGAGGGTTTCATCCCAGGTCCAGCAACCTGAGACTGTACACTAAGCGGAGTGAGTAGGGATGGGAATCGAGAACTCGTTCCTGTTATGAACCGCTTCCAAATGGTTCAATTCATCAACATCATTAGCCTTTATGCTTAATGATTCCTTTATTAATTCTTTACACTGAATCTTTCTTTACGTCGATGACGCAAGTCACGCTCCTCAGTCAGCAGCACATTCAACAACAAAAAAGACGTGATGGCGGAGAGACAGAAGCGGTCAAAGCGTGGCTTCACTTTACCAAAAAAGACTCAAACAGTGCGACGTGCAATTAATGCAGCACCGTAGTAACATGCAAGGGCGGAAACACCACCAACATGCTGAAATCTTTTGTCGTGGCATAGCATTGAATGTCAAGAGTGCCATGTGTCTCTGGTCAACAAGTGCAGCTGCAGCAAAGTCTCAACAGGTACATGTACAGGACAAAGATTTTAATTTATTTTTATTTATTTATATTTCCAGAGATCTAGGATCCAGTGACAAATTTGATATTTGTTAACTTACACAAGCACTTATCTCTTGTTTAGAATAGAAACTCAATAAAATTTGTGTTGTTGACACCGAAACCTGTAAGGTCTACTTTTCCTACACAGAAAATTCACAGGAGGAATCGGATCGATAAGCAGAATCGATGATGGCATTGATATCAATAAAATCCTACCAGTTGGACGAACCATCATGGAAGGACAAGCCCCTGCATGGCATGTACCACCGACAAATTGAAACAGTCGCCAACATCAAGAAATCCTACCAGTGGCTGGAAAAGGCTGGACTGAAAGACAGCACAGAGGTACTAATCTACAACATTAGACAGGACATTATATGCAGGCTGTGTTCCTTGCTCTGTCTCTCTTTCAGCTAAGAGGTCCTTGACCTGAAAAACATTATCCTGATTTAAAATTAAGTCAAAATATAAAAGTAAAAGTAGCTTACTTCATGCAGAATGACCGATTTCACAATAATTTATATTACATTATTAGACTATAATTATTGATGCATTACTGTGTTTATCACTTTAATGTTGACACTGGTAAATGTAGGGTTTATTTGTTATATGCTGCATGTGGCAGTCAAGTCTTATCCATAATAATACATCGTAGTTTTTTTGTTAATTATTTTTTGTATTATTAATCTGAATCTGCAATGTAACTAGTATTTAAAGGTATGAAACAGATGCAAGCAAAACATACAGTATTTTCCTGTGAGATGTAGTGGAGTAGAGCACAAGTACCTCAGAATAAAGTATAGTACTTGAGTAAATCTATTTCGTTATTTTCCTGTCACTGCATGATTTTGGTAGTATTGCAACAGTACTACTAAATATGTTAGTAGTTATTTTTGCATTATGCTAAAGGCCTGCTGTATTGTTGATTGATTATGCTTAGTTTAGGGATAGGAGTGAAAATCCCCTTCTGTGTCAGGCTCTACAAAAGATATCTGAGATAATAACTAAATCATGTGATTACAGTGTTAAAATAAACTAAAAATCAAGCTGCATTTGAGCTCATTTTCAAACACCACTGATGGATGCTAATTATATTAATTTCATAAACCAAAAACCAACACATTCTCACTCCAACCTTGTTACATATCCATGTCTGGTCATGGACTTTCCACATCAACATATGACGTGCAAGGTACCCTGGCTGCGTTGGCTGTCAACTTCAGCCTGTTACATACATTGTCTGATTTCAAAATACACTTCCACTATCACAGGAAATGTACAGTTTGCATACAGTCTCTTTCAAAATAAAGACACTACGTTGGTACAACACCACAAATTGACATTTTTTTCCTTCAACAACAAACGCATGTGGTTAAGCTTTGCCAACACACATGCATGGTTGGGTTTAGAAAACAAAAGCACATGGTTGGGTTTAGGTTAAAAGAACAGGGTTTGGCTTAACAATCACATGGTAAGTCAACCATCGGGTGGTTGTTGGACCCATCCACCACCCCTCCCACCCACCCCTGTCAAATTTCTGCCACCCTAACTTTCGCTGTTGTTCTGCCACGTTTCCCTTTTATGGTGCCATTAAACAATATTGGCAACTGTATCATGCCAACATGAAAGGACGATGTTTTTCATCTGTGTCTGATCCCCGAAGTCACTGACCATGCGCAGGTTTTCAACAACTTCGGAGTGAGACTGGGTTGCAAAAACAACGGCAACAACAAGCATCACTGTTCAGTGTCCCATGCAGAGAGTTTCTGTTGTCCTGTGAGCTTCTTGCAGCATGTCTCTGCATATTTGTGGCAACATGTTGTGAAATCCATGAAAATGTTTTCTTCATTTGCTTGTATTTGCATGTGTTTTCTTAAGCTGCAGTGCACTGAACTCTAAAGGTAGTGTCCCTTTAAAGTGTTAGAAAAACAACATAAATGGCCAAATTTTCTGCCATGATACGCAGCCTCACTGCTCTACTTTCGAGCTGATTGGGTGTGGTTGCGTCATGTTCAACAATGCTTACAGTGCATACTCATGTTGGTGCTTGCAGGTAAGCGGGCTGCCCTGCCCCCATCATCACTGCTGTTGTGATGCAACCCTGTTTTTTCCTTTCAACATCACTCTTGCTGATGCAATCTTGTTGGCGGCAGAACGTGTTGCTGTTACTACTGCATTGCTTAATTACATCCTGTGTGTGTCCATGTGCCCCCCCCCCCCGGACTGTGTACATGTTTGACTGTGCACTTGCGTTTTCACTCATATTGGAGCTGTGTGCATGCTCCGAGCCTGCTTTGCACACATTGTTCATTTTGTGTGTGTATGTGTGGCTGTGCTGCACACATTAGTGTGTCTGAGGTGTCCTTGGAGATCACTTCTCTGCATCTCGTCTTTAATGAAGGCCCCAAAGAAAGAGTGAGAGAAAGAGGGAGGGAGGGAGGGAGGGAAGCAAGAGGAGGAGGGAGGGAGGTACAAGCACCACTGTCCTGGCCCCCCGGGCAAGCTGCATGTTTTGATCGGCCCTGAGTAGCTGGTTAATGCTGCTGGCTGGCGTAGCACTGGCTGAGCCTAGCCACCTTCTGTGGCCACTTTACAATCACTAAACTGACAAGGGTGCGCTGGGCCACAGCCAGGCAACAGGGAGATCAGTCTGCAGCGACCACCACAGCACACATACTAACTGCCATGATGACACAGCGGCTATTAGTTAGCATGGCAACAGGCTCCTCATCAGGGAGAGGGAGGCAGGAGAACACACGCACAGGCCTGATCCCACAGGAAATTTGGACTTATTCATATGAAAACAAATGCTCTGTCTGTCACCCTATTTGGAACTAGGTTTAAATTTTACATCAAAGTTTCTGTATGTGACATTCAGATCATTAATATAGCAGCAAACCACTGTTTGCTGTATAAAGATATAGTGGAGTAATGGTGTCCTGAGCACAGAATGAAGTCACACTCCCTCTGTGTGTGTTGTAAGCGGAGCTTCTCTGGTTTGTTGTGAGGATGCCTCACTGTCACACCTAAGTGAGAGACCAGTCTTCACACCTGATTGGATACTACTGACAAAGTGACATGTCACTCTGGGATGTCACCAAGCAAACTTAAGGATAAACTTCTACTCTTCAACTCTCTTGCCCTGAACCATTGAAGGGGGCAATTGCTCCTGAGACTATTGCAGCTCTGCTCCTAAGCCGCTGACCAGCTCTTGCCCCTAAGACTCTTGCTCTCTGCTCCTAAGCCTCTGAAGGGGTAGAACATCACACAGGAGGACCTGCTACACCCTGCTTCCATTTACTTAACAACACAAGGCTTGCAACTAAGGGCGCTTTCACACTGGCACTATTTGGTCCGCTTTAAACAAACCCTGGTTCGCGTCCATAGATAGTTCAGTTCGTTTGGAGTGGTGTGATCGCTCATTCGAACTCTGGTGCAGACCAAACGAGCAAACCCTGGTCTGCTTGAAAACGGGGGTCTCGGTTCACTTGCAAGTGAACTCTGGTGCGGTCCGCTTAAAGTGGGAATGCAAACAGACTATCCAGCGGACCAAAGAGAGGAAGTGAACCAAAAAGAGGAGGTGAAAAATTGCGAAGACAGTAAAGCCTCCACTAAAATAGCATTTTAAGTCTTGTGTGTGATTTGTCATTCAGGGATTTATACTTCGGGATTCATCCAGGGTTCATATGAGGCTAATTTATACAATGTAAAATACCATAGGCTGGTGCTAATAATGTTAGCATTTTGAATTTCTGTGGAAAGTGTGTATGGTATGACAGTTGTTTTTTCTGTGACTCTTGTGAGTTATAATGGGTCCAAATTGTGTGCCGTTACCTTTGTTAAATGTTGCTGTTGTCCCTTGCTTTAAAAGAGAAGAGTAATGGATCTGCATTTGTATAGCGCCTTTCTAGTCGTTTTACCACTCAAAGCGCTTTTTACACTACAAGTCACATTCACCCATTTACACGCACATTTATACACTAGTGGCCGAGTCTACCATACAAGGTGCCACCTGCTACTCAGTTTTTAACACACTCACACACCGATGGAAGCATCATCTGGAGCAATTTGGGGTTCAGTATCTTGCTCAAGGACACTTCGGACTGGAGGAGCCGGGGATCGAACCACTGATCTTCCGATTGGTGGACGACCTGCTCTACCTCTGAGCCACAGCCGGGAAAGATTGGCAGTGGCTAGGCTAATCTATACAACCGGCAACGAACAGCTGTGCTAACAGCACACCGCTGTGCTATTACTTTGTTACTACAGTATTAGTATTAAGGAGGGACATGGGTCCCAAGAAGAATCCGGCAATGGAGGACATCGATGACATTAAAAAGTCGCTTGAGCTCTTACGCAGAGACGTGTCTGCTGTCAGGCTGCAGCAGAAAAATATTATGGACCTGGTCGAGGAGGTGAAGGCTGTGCGAATCCAGAACGATGAGAAGGACAAAAAAATCGAGTTCCTAGAAAACAGAGTCGAAAGTCTCGAGCAATACACCAGGATCAATGATGTCATTGTGACTGGTCTCCAGATAAAACCACGGTCGTATGCTCGGGCGGCGGCCGCTGACAACACGGAGGAGGCCGGCGAGTCGGATGTTAACTCTGAGGAGCAACAAGCGGCTGCGTTCCTCCAGTCCAAGGGGATAAAGTTGAACTGTGACAACATCGAAGCATGCCACCCTCTTCCACGGTGAAACGCCAGTGACCATCCATCCCTCCCTGAGGTTTGTCAATAGAAAACATAAAACAGCACTTCTGAAACAAGGATGGAAGTTAAAAGGAACAGATGTATTCATAAACAAGCACCTAACAGAATGCCGATATAGCCAGAAAAGCACGCCAACTCAGGAAACAGAGAAAAATAAAAAACACCTGGACATCCAACTGTAAAATATTCATTAAACTAAACAGAACCCCAGAAGAAGCCAAAGTGTTTTGCACCAGAAACATCATGGAGCTGGATAAATATCAACAACTGTTATGAACTGGATGGTACTGTACAGTTATCACCAAGATCTGGATGGATTACACCGGAATGGACTGTGCTGGACTGGACTCTGAGGTAACAAACACAAGAACACCATGATGACACACACTGACAGAACTCACACTACATCAAGAAACAATATTCACATTACACAGAGTATGGGTGAATATGAACAATACACAGATCACAACATACTGGACTTGGAACAAGTCATAGACCCGGACAAGAACTTCTTCAACTTGCTACTACACTGATGAACAATACAATCAGACCATTAAATCAAAGGGCAAATTATCAGTTATCAACTTCAATAGTAGAAACATATGCACATTTCAACAACATCGAGGAGTACCTGCATATATTTGTACAACCATTCCAAATAATAGCAATATCTGAAACATGGATCAATGACGAAAAGGGAACAGACTTTGAACTGGATGGTTACAAACTCAATTACAGTAATAGACAAAACAAGGGGCATGGGGGAGTGGCTATTTTTGCTCATAAATCCTTAAATATTAAAGTTATCGATGCTATGATAACAGTGGTTGATAACGTACTTGAATGCTTAACAATCGAAGTCTGCAGAGAAAAATAAAAAATATAGTTGTTAGCTGTATATACAGAGCACCAGATTCAAAAATTGTAATGTTCAAAGAATGGATGGAAGGTATGTTTTCCAACATAAGTAACAAGACTATTTTTATTTGTATGGATTTCAATATTGACCTGTTAAATCCTAATAAACATAAACCTACAGATGGATTTATTGACACAATATACAGCATGAGCTTATTTCCCCAAATCACAAGACCCAGCAGAGTCACCTCTCACAGTGCAACTCTGATTGACAATACATTCACCAACAACATTGATAACAATACAGTAAGTGGTTTATGAATAAATGATATTAGTAACCACCTGCCAGTTTTTACAGTCTATGATAGCACTTTTATAAATAATTTAGATAATCAAATGGAATACAGACGAGTAAGAACAGAAGAAGCCATGAACACACTAAAACAGGGATTATTGGAACAGAACTGGGGCACCATATACCGAGAAAAAGACGTTAAGAGTGCATATGGAGAATTCTTAAAAATATTTTGCTCCCTATATGATCAAAAGAATTGTCCAATTAGAAGATTTAACAGAAAAATAGCATACCAAAGTCAAAGTGTTCATGGATTTCTAAAGGGCTACACTTTATAGAGATTTCATAAGACAGAGGACTAAAGATGCAGAAAATAAATATAAAACATGTAAAAACAAGTTAACTAGTATTATAAGGGATATTAAATTATAACAAAAATAACATTAAAGGAATATGGAATATGCTAAACAATATCATAAAAAATGGCTCTGGACAAAAGTTTTTTATTGATAAGGATATTGACAACTATAACATGGATGATGTAGCAAATAGTGTTAATGACTTCTTTGTAAATATAGAACCAGAGCTAGCAGGAAAAATTCTGGATCCAGGGACATCTGGGGCAAATTTAAATTTAATAGAGAGAAACACTTGCTCGATATTTTTGAAGTAAACGAAAATGAAATTTTGGACGTTGTGAAAAAATGTAAGAACAAAAAAAAGTCCAAGAAAAAAAGTCTACTGACTTCAACAATATCGACATGACAGTAGTAAAGACGGTTATTGAAGGTATCTCAAAACCATCTGCATACATCTGTAACTTATCATTTCAAACTGGTTCATTTCCACACAAACAGCCAAATTCATACCTCTGTACAAAACCGAGAACAAACACCATTTCAGAAACTACAGACCTGTCTCCTTACTTCCACAATTTTCAAAAATATTAGAAAAACTCTTCAATATCAGACTGGATACATTCTTAGAAAAACACAAATTACTGGTAGAAAATCAATATGGGTTCAGAACAAAAAGATCATTAGCAATAATAGAAGCAATAGAAGAAATTACAAGTGCCATAGATAGGAAGCAATTTGCAGTTTGGGTTAGAAAGATATGGAATTTGGGGAATAGTACTGGATTATGTTAAAAGTTATCTGAGTGGGAGACAGCAGTTTGTAAAGCTGGGAAGCTGTTCCTCAAAGTGTTTGAACATCACTTGTGGAGTCCCCCAGGGGTCAGTGTTGGGCCCCAAATTCTTCATTTTGTATATTAATGATATCTGTAAAGTTTTACGGTTATTGAAATTAATTTTGTTTGCTGATGACACTAATATTTTTTGTGCTGGGGATAACCTGAAACAATTACAGGAGGACATCACTACTGAAATGAACAAACTAAAAATATGGTTTGACTCAAATAGATTATCTATAAATTTGTCAAAGACAAAAATAATTAAAACGAACACACAAGTACAAATAAGAAAAGATGAAGTAGAAATTAAAAGAGTTCATGAAATAAAATTTATAGGGATAAACATAGATGACAGAATCAGCTGAAAATCACAAATCAAACATGTTAAAAAAAAAATCTCAAAAAGCATTGCAATAATAAATAAAGTAAAGAAGGTTTTGGCCCACAAATCACTCCACATGCTATACTGTTCACTAGTCTCACCTTACTTACAGTACTGTGCAGAGATATGGGGCAATAACTACAAAACATTATCAATTGTACAAAATTGTACAATTCTACAAAAGCGAGCAATACAAATAATTCATAATGTCGGGTACCAGGAGCACACAAACTCATTATTTTTACAGTCCAAAATACTAAAATTTACAGATATGATTGATTATCAAACAGCACAAATAATGTTCAAAGCAAAAAACAATTTACTACCAGGAAACATCCAGGAATTGTTCAGTGAATGAGAAGGGGGTTATAATTTAACGGGTAAATCTAATTTCAAAATACACTGCATATGCACAACCAGGAAAAGCTTTTGTTTATCAGTTTGTGGGGTGAGATTAGGAATGGGTTTCCTATGGAGTTGAAGGAATGCACAAATATGAACCAATTTAAATAATGTACAAAAACATGGTGTTCACTAGGTACAGGGAGGAAGGAGGCATTGAAAATCATTAGGTGTCATAGGGGTTACAGGTGATTTGGCTGTTTTCTGTGAATTGGCTGTGTTCTGTGTTGTGTTATGTTGTGTTGTGTTGTGTTGTTTATTTTGTCATGTGTACATGTGTGTTGTATTTATATGTTTGTATATGTATATATATATATATATATATATACATACACAAACATCGCGAAAATTTGAAAGGAATTGGTGATTAACCAAACTGGAATATCCTCGTTTAGTCTGGGAAGACAGTCTCAAAACATATAGGAGAGCCCTCCGCAATGCCAGAGAAAACTATTACTCATCATTAATAGAAGAAAATAAGAACAACCCCAGGTTTCTTTTCAGCACTGTAGCCAGGCTGACAGAGAGTCACAGCTCTATTGAGCCTTGTATTCCTTTAGCCCTTAGCAGTAATGATTTTATGAGCTTTTTTAATGACAAAATTGTAACTATTAGAGACAAAATTCATGACCTCCTGCCGTCTAACAGTACTAATCTGCCTTCAAACACAGCTATAAGCACTGATACATATTTAGATTGCTTCTCCCTGATTTCTATTCAACAGTTGACCTCAGTGATGTCTTCATCCTCTTGGACCCATCCCAATTAGGCTACTTAAGGAAGTCTTACCTTTAGTTAACACTTACATATTAGACATGATCAATATATCTTTATTAAAAGGCTATGTACCACAGTCTTTTAAGGTTGCTGTACTTAAACTTCTGTTAAAAAAGCCCACGCTGGATCCAGAGGTGTTAGCGAACTATAGACCAATATCAAATCTTCCCTTTCTTTCAAAGATCCTTGAGAAAGTAGTCGCAGACCAGCTGTGTGACTTTCCCCATGATAATAATTTATTTGAGGAATTTCAGTCATGATTTAGGGTGCATCATACCACCGAGACAGCACTAGTTAAAATTACAAATGATCTTCTGATTGCTTCAGACAAAGGACTCATCTCTGTACTTGTTTTACTAGATCTTAGTGCCGCATTTGACACAATCGACCATCAAATTCTGCTACAGAGAATGAAACATTCAATTGGCCTTAAAGGTTTTGAACTAAGCTGGTTTAAATCTTATTTATCCGATCATTTTCAGTTTGTTCATGTTCATAATAATTCATCTTCACGTACTAAAGTTTGTTTTGGAGTACCTCAAGGTTCAGTGCTTGGACCAGTTCTATTCACTCTATATATGCTTCCCTTAGGTAACATCATTAGAAATAACTATAGATTTCCATTGTTATGCGGATGATCCACAGTTGTATTTATCGATAAAGCCAGGAGAAACGGACCTATTAACTAAACTTCAGAAATGCCTTAAAGATATAGAAACCTGGATGAGCTCCAATTTCCTGATGTTAAATTCAGACAAAACTGAAGTTATTGTTCTTGGCCCTAAACACCTCAGAAACTCTTTATCTGATGATATAGTTTCTCTGGATGGCATTGCTCTGACATCTAGGACCACCGTAAGAAAGCTCGGCGTTATATTTGATCAAGATTTGTCTTTTGATTCCCATTTAAAACAAACCTCTCGGACTGCGTTTTTTCATCTGCGTAATATTGCGAAAATTAGGCCTATCCTGTCAGAAAAAGATGCAGAAAAATTCGTCCACGTGTTTGTTACCTCGAGGCTGGATTACTGTAATTACCTATTATCAGGTAGCTCTAATAAGTGCCTAAAAACTCTCCTGCTAATCCAGAACGCGGCGGCACGTGTACTGACAGGAACTAAGAAACAAGATCACATTTCTCCTGTTTTAGCTTCTCTGCACTGGCTCCCTGTAAAATCCAGAATTGAATTTAAAATCCTTCTCCTAACTTACAAAGCTCTAAATGATCAGGCTCCATCATATCTCAGAGAGCTCATAGTGCCCTATTATCCCACCAGAACACTGTGTTCTCAGAATGCAGGGTTACTCGTGGTCCCTAAAGTCTCCAAAAGTAGAACAGGAGCCAGGGCCTTCAGCTATCAGGCTCCTCTTTTGTGGAATCACCTTCCTGTTTCGGTCCGGGAGGCAGACACCGTCTCCACTTTTAAGACTAGACTTAAGACTTTCCTTTTTGATAAAGCTTACAGTTAGAGCTGGCCCAGGCTTGTCTTGCGCCAGCCCCTAGTTAGGCTGACATAGGCCTAGTCTGCCGGGGTACCTCCTATAATACACCGAGCCCCTTCTCTCCTTCTCTCTCTCTCTCTCTCCTTTGCTAACATTCATGTCCTGTTACTGCATCTCCCTAACTCGGCTCTACTGCTTGTCACTAACTCGGCTTGTTCTCCAGAGCCTTTGTTTCCACTGTCTCGCAGGTTATCTCATATTGTAGCTGTGCCTGGATGGTGTGTGGTGTTGTGCTGCTGCCGCCGTGGTCCTGCCTGATGCCTCCCACTGCTGCTGTTACTATTAGTCATACTTGTACTGTTATTATACACATATGATTATTGTCACATACATATATAATCATACTATTAATATAATATCTGTCTCTCTTTATGTCTCATTGTGTCATATGGATTACTGTTAATTTATTATGTTGAGGGGTTTTTTTGGGGGGGAGTTTTTCCTTATCCACTGTGAGGGTCCAAAGGACAGAGGGATGTTGTGTGCTGTAAAGTCCTTTGAGGCAAATTGTGATTTGTGATATTGGGCTTTATAAATGAATTTGATTGATTGATTGATTGATTGATTGATTGATTGATATCAATATTAATTGATTGATAAATATTTACTGTGGCATTCTAGAGATAAGGAATTATCAAATGAATAACTTAAACATAAACAAATAATAATGTACTGTATAGTTATTAATATTATTATTAATTATTATTAATTAATAATGAATATTAGAATATTAGTGGAGACATATAGTAATGTATTTGTCACAAATATATTGCAAGAATTATTAAGCTTTTTAATAATACATTTTTTAAAAAAGTCATTTTGTATAGATATGATCTCGATCTATGATCGACATGGAATATTATATTTTCTGTAATTCTTGGATAAGGGGTGAGTGTATATAAGTTTTACTTCTTCTCACTCCTTTTCCAATATTTGCATTTTTTTCTCACTCTCTCCTTCATTTATTTATATATTTATTTTTTCCAGTTCATTTGTTGCTATGCTTCTGTTATATTTGCTTTCCTTGGTTTTATATTATTTGCATATATTGGAAATAAACTTATCAAATCAAATCAAATCTAATACATTGTAAAATGCCATAGGCTTGTGCTAATAATGTTAGCATGTTATACTTGTTTTGAAAATGTGTTTAGCACAAGACAGTTGTTTTGTCAGTGAACTTTGTGAGTTGTAACGGAGCCAAATTGTGTGCAGTTACCTTTGTTAAATGTCGCTGTTGTCCCTGGTTTTATATGAGACATAGAAAAGATCGCTAGTTGCTAGGCTAATTTATCAGAATCTTGCTCAGAATCAGAAATACTTTATTGATCCCCAAGGGGAAATTGTTTTCATTACAGGTGCTCCTTACAAGTGTAAAAAGAAGAAGATATAGTGCAAACAAGTGTAGGAAGAAGATATAGTGCAAAAACAAGTAAAAATATAAGAAACATAAGAAGATAATTTACAAAATATATATGTAGTGATATATGTAGTCAGTTATTGCACGGATTATTTAGGAATAAATATGTAATAATTTGTTGGTGACAGTGGTGAAACAGTCCAAGGGCAGCTCAGAGGGAGGAGCTGTATAGTTTGATGGCCACAGGCAGGAATGATTTCCTGTGGCGCTCAGTGGTGCATTTTGGTGATATGAGTCTCCCACTGAAAGTACTCTTGTGCCCGACCAGCACATGGTGGAGTGGATGTGAGACATTGTCCAAGATAGTTCGCAGCTTAGACAGCATCCTCCTCTCTGACACCACCACCAGAGAGTCACACGCCATTCCCACAACGTCACTGGCCTTGTGGATCAGTTTGTTAAGTTTGTTAAGTCTGTTGGCGTCCGCCACCCTCAGCCTGCTGCCCCAGCACACAACAGCATAGAGGATAGCACTGGCCACCACAGACTCATAAAAAATCCTGAACATAGTCCAGCAGATGTTGAAGGACCTCAGTCGCCTCAGAAAATAGAGACGGCTCTGGCCCTTCCTGTAGAGAGCGTCAGTGTTCTTAGACCAGTCCAGTTTATTGTCAATGTGGACCCCCAGGTACTTATAGTCCTCCACAATGTCCACACTGACACCATGGATGGAAATCGGGGTCACCGGTGTCTTGGTCCTCTTCAAATCCACCACCAGTTCCTTTGTCTTTGCCACGTTGAGCTGCAGATGGTTCTGCTCACACCATGTGACAAAGTTATCCACAGCAGCCCTGTACTCATCCTCATCACCCTTGCTGATACATCCAACTATGGCAGAGTCATCAGAAAACTTCTGAAGGTGGCAGGTCTCAGTGCAATAGCTGAAGTCCGTGGTATAGAGGGTGAGGAGGAAGGCAGAGAGGACAGTCCCCTGCGGGGCCCCAGTATTGCTGACCACTCTGTCTGACACACAGTGTTGCAAGCGCATGTACTGTGGTCTACCAGTCAAGTAGTCTACAATCCAGGACACCAGAGAGGCATCCACCTGCATAGCTGTCAGCTTGTCACCCAGGAGAGCTGGACGGATGGTGTTGAACCCACTGGAGAAGTCAAAAAACCTGACTCTCACAGTGCTCGTCGGCCTATCCAGTTGGGCGTAGACGCGGTTGAGCAGATAGATGATGGCGTCCTCCACTCCAAGTCGGGGCTGGTAGGCGAACTGGAGGGGGTCCAAGAGTGGCTGGACCAGGACAAGTGGCTCCAGGACAAGTCTCTCCATGATGTGGGAGGTCAATGCTGTATGTCTGTAGTCCTTGGAGCCACTGGGACGCGGCATTCTTGGCACAGGAACGAGGCAGGATGGAGACTCCGGCTCATGTTGAAGACATGCTGAAGTACTCCACATAGCTGGGGGGCACAGGCTTTGAGCACCCTGGGGCTGACACCATCAGGGCCTGCTCCTTTGACTTACTTGCATGTCTTCTGTCTTCTCACATGATATTGCTTTGCTTTATGCTTTATTTTATTTAGTCACATATACAGTACAGTGAAATATGTTCTCTGCATTTAACCCATCCTAGTATTAGGAGCAGTGGCACACAGTGCCAATGTCAATGTCAATGTCACTGACAGGAGAGAAAGTGCCTAACATACATGTTTTTAATGGTGGGAAACCCAAGCAAACACGGGTCGGCCGGGGTTCGAACCCACGACCTTCTTGCTGTGAGGCAACAGTGCTAGCCACTGCGCCACCGTGCTGCCCTAGTGTCAGGCGGAGAAGGGGTGTAGTCCTCACGATGAAGAGTGTGGTCAGTCTGGCTACTGGGGGAGGAGGTGTGAGGGGGGCTCACACTGGAGGGTAGGGGGGTTTAAGCAGGAGGGATGGGGGAGGGTGGAGTGGCTGTTGGTTGCACAAGACAGACAGCAGAAGGGGGGGGACCAGCAGTGTCAAATCTGTTAAAAAACAGATTCAGTTCATTGGCCCTGTCCACGCTGCCTTCAACTCCTCTATTGTTGTTGGTCCTGAAGCCATTGATGGTCCTCATTCCACTCCAGACCTCCCTCATGTTGTTCTGCTGGAGTTTCCTCCTGCACCTCTCCTTAGCCTCCCTGATCTTCACCTTCAGTTCCCCCTCTATTGTTCTCACCTCCTCCTTGTCACCAGCTCTGAAGGCCCTCTTCTTGGTGTTGAGGATGGCTTTGATGTCCTTTGTTACCCATGGTTTGTTATTTGGGTAACAATGGACGGTCCTGGCTGGGACAGTGGTGTCCACACAGAAGGTGATGTAGTCCGTGATGCACTCTGTGAGCCCGTCCATGTCCTCCCCATGTGGCTCACAGAGTGCCTGCCAGTCTGTCACCTCAAAACAGCCCTGCAGTGTCTCATAAGCCTCCTTTGACCATCTCCTCACTGTCCTCATGGTCGCAGGCTGGCTCCTTACTAGAGGCACATAGCAGGGGTTGAGGTGCACCAGGTTGTGGTCTGATCTACCTAGAGGGGGGAGGAGGGAGCAGCTGTATGCGTCCTTGGCGTTTGCATACAGCAAGTCCAGGGTTCTCCCTTCTCTAGTAGGACAGCTCACATACTGTGTAAAGTTGGATAGTGTTGTTGCCATGGTGACGTGGTTGAAGTCACCCGAGATAGCTATGAAAGCACTCGGGTGTTGAGTCTGCAGACGGGCTCTGGCGGAATGAATGATGTCACATGCCGACGTCGGGTTGGCAGAGGGGGGATATAGACGGTCACCATATTCACATGCAATGTAAAACGCCATAGGCTTGTGCTAATAACGTTAGCATGTTGTCTTTGTGGGGAAAATGTGTCCGGATTAACACAAGTGTTTGTCTGTGAATGCTGCGAGTTATAGTGAAGCTGATTTGTGTACTTGTGTTTGAAGCTGTCTCTATTAAGCCATATTTAATGCGTGTTTTGAATCAACTAAATTTGAAGGTGATGGATTTCCGTTTTCGGTCGTGGCCAATTGATGAGCCAGGTTTTCTTCTTCCTCATGCTTTTTATATTCCTGGTCAATGGTCATTTGTGTGAAAGGTGTCAGGTGTGAAATTTTTTGGTATCCCCGCCCAATTGAGTCCCTCAGACTAACCTGGTTGAATGCGCCCTAAGTTTCCGGCAACAAGGAGAACCAAGTTGAGTTCACACCCCAACGTCCAACTTTGCAAGGACATTGAGCTACCAGTCTCCTTGCATCTGCACCTTCGGAACAAGGATGCAGCAAAGCCTGCTTCTGGAACCACAGCTCTTTCCAGACCTTCATCTGCCAGCTAACAAAAGCAGCACGCCACAAAGCAACTTTTCCCTCCGTCCAGTCAAGGATTGGTAATGTAACAACTGGGCATTGCATTATTATAGTCGTAGAGGCTGAGCAAGACTTTGTCGATTGTGAGTTAATACTGTTTATGGAGTTACTGTTGTGATTGTTTGCAGTTAGGTTATTGGTTAGTTGGCTTCGCCAAAGCTAAGTGATGTTAGTTTGCTAATGCTTCGCATGCATGTTAGTCTCGCATGCAACTTAACATCCTGTACTAACCCAGACCCTTTGGAACACATATTGCATACACAAAGACTCATTTACAAATTGGGCTTTCAACATAACTACACCCAAAGAGGCAACTCTATGTTCCCGCTTCTTTTCCTTTGTCCATGCCTCCCCCCACCCCCCCAAAAGTGAATGATTAATCAACCTCTGTTATGTCAAGAAGAAGAAATCCTTCAGGCTTTACTATTAATTTTGCAACTTTGGCTGTAGTTATTTATTTAAATAATAATCAGAGTTCCAAATTGATAGTGTTTTTTTTATGAGACTGATATCATTAACTTGCTTTCATTTTTCCCTTTTCGGGTCGGGAATGATGCCCCACAAGGTGATTTAACGTATAAGTCACCTTATTTAACATAATTAACAATTATTATTAATAAGTATTAATTATTTCCGATAGCCATTTTGATACTTTAATTGGAGATCTGTTATGTCAGGCCCGTGTTAAGGTTAGATACCAACATAGGATCCATCAGATTCACACAAATACTTCAAACAACAACATATAACATGCAGCTGATTGGCCCAAATTATTACCAAAGTTTTAGTCCACACCTTTGCTGAACCAAACACACCCATACACACAATCATTGTCTACCCGCCCTAGGTTTATTGAAGCAGCTCATCGTACAGCAGATATTTAATTTCCTGTAACAGTAGAAAATAGAAAAAATAAAGCGTTTCTTTCTGACGTGTGTGGGGGGAGGGTTTTTCCTTATGGTATTTTCAATCACAATATGTGCCATGACTCTGCTCACTTAACGGCTTCATTTCATGTTGACAAAGGCCTTACTGTCTATCTCTCTCTCCAGACATATCAGTAAAAAGTGGAACAAGAGAGAGGGAGCGATGGCGGCATCAAAGCAGGCCTGTCAGCTCATAGGTACGGGCCTCATCAGGAGACAGATAGTCTTCCTTCCTTTCTTCCATCCTTTCTTTTGTTTTTCAAAAAGACATCTTGAGCCGATGGCAGGGTGTTGTCTAATTAATGACTGACTGAGTGTGTGTGTATGTGTGTGTGCGTGTGTGTGTGGAATTGACCTAAAAAAGTTATCGTCACTCATTGCTGAATGTCACTCCCATCACGTTTTAATATGAAGGTTGTCAAGCTCTCTCCTCTTCATAGCCTCACCATGGTAATTCTTAACAAAGATAATGATATGTTTTCGTTGACCTGGCAGCGCTGCAGAAAAATACTCTTGAACTGGCCCTCAGTGTGCAAAGTAAAGCTGTGATATCTGCCATTCTTGTGTTACACTATAGCTTGTCTGTGCTGTCGTGTCAGTGGGCTGGTGTTCATACAGTCATATGGAATGAATTTAGCATTTTAAATTGCTGCTGTTGAATTCAGATTTTCTAATACAGCCTTAACTTAAGACAGGAGTGAAGGGTTTTATTCTAAATTATTGATTAATTTGGAAGAACTGAAGAATTACTCCCCAAAATGCGTCAGTTAGTTCTTTAACAAGATTAATTTCTGTCTCTTGTTCCATTTCTAAACTCTTGTGTCCATGGTGGCGGCATGGGTGGTGAGCAATATGAAGACGCAAAAGTACAGCCTGTAGATCGAGCCTGAGTGCCAGCAAAACTCCTCTGGATGATGTGTTTTGTGTCATCTACAATACAGTTACTTTACACTTGTTTTCACAAATGTTGCATTGGTGATGAATAACCAGTGCAACGCTACTGGCACACTCATCACACACTATGCATAAGGTCGGAGGGGGCACAAAAACAGCCATATATGATCATCATTAAACACAATCATATATATTGCTTTAACTTTCCCAGTCGAGGCCCTTTCAGACACAACGCGTTTTGAGCTGTGCTCACCTCTGGTTTCAATGAACACAGCAGAGCGGCAGCATGAGCTTGCTGGGTGATGCACTTATGCTTTGAGGTTATTACTACAGTTATTAGTACGGTCTACTGCCTCTGCTGAGTGAAAGTTTTCAACAATTAAGCTGATTAAAATGTACCTGCATGCAACAATTGGACAGGAATGTCTGAGTGGTCTTGCTGTCATCAGTATCAATGCAGAACTTGCTCAGAAGCTGTCACATAATGACCTAATTAACGACCTTGCAGCCGCCACAAAAAAAGCATTTATGCTCAGGGCAGCCAAATGGCCAGAAGTGACCCTGCTTATAATGAAGTCAATACCCAAAAAGTCAACCACAGCAGTCTCCCTGAAGTAGAATTTTAAGCACAAAATGTGTTTCACATAAACTGAAACACTTTTTTTAAATGGAATCATCAGTATTCAATTTCTGTTTCTCTTTTTACTGTTTCTTGGTATGTACTGTGCATTTGATAACTGTTTGCACCTCTGTTTTCAGCAACGGCCAATGGAGAAACGCCAACACTCGGCCGACCAATGTTGTAACTTCATCACTCATTCACTCAGTCAGGGACAGACTTTGCTGCCATCCTACCAGTAATAACACATATCTATAAAATGTCCATTTATTTGTCTCACTGTGAAGACTTTTCTCTTTTTTTCTGAGATTGACCATCCTGATGATGTCATAGTGATGCTTTTTGTGGGCCTTTTGCTTTTATTTGATGGTACAGATGAGGAGTGACAGCAAAGTGGACACATGCATGCAATCTGCAGGCCCCAGGTTGCAATCGAACTTGGGTCGCTGCTTTAAGGACAAAGCTTTATGCCAGGTTCACACTACGTTTACACGTAGCCGGCTATTTTTAAAAACGGACACGTGTCCGTTTTCAGAAAACTTTGCGTTTACACCAACCCGTGTATGTATGCCGTCTTACGCAGTCTACCCTCGCCGGACAGGTAATACAGGGTGCAGGCAACTTTTTTTTATGACACTGACAGGAGACCGCATGACGGTCATCTCACCCTCGATGTAGGACTGGAGTCAAGCCAGCCGGCAGTTGTGTTACCGTGGTCAAGCCAGCCGGCACTCAGTTTGGAGTGCGCACGTATTCTAATGCGTACGTAAATGCATTAATACGGCGCTGTAAGGTGACAGGCAGAGCCTCTGGTAGAATGAATATAATAAGGAAATAAAACAACTTTCTTATAAATAATATGAAGTACTTTTACTGTGTACTTTTGTAGTAACCCTATGTCAAAGTCCCTCATATCGACTAGAAACATGCTTCATTCGTCCGACTTTGATCTTTAATAAAAATCATATTTTCAATAAGTAGTCAAGGGTACTGCAAAGATCAAAGTGGGGTGATATAATAGAGCAGCTGTATTTGCAAATGCAAACATACGAAGAGGGCTTGCACCAAAATAAATGCGGCTGCTACTCTGAAGGCATCCATGATCACCATAGCAACATGTAAACATAGGTCGCACTTTTGAGGCGAGTGCAAGTTGTGTCGCATACTGTGACGTCTGCTGCCGTCGTTTTCTCCGTTTTGCTCAGTTTACATGCAAACGTGCCCCCGGAGTTTTCCAAGATCTCCACTCTGGCCGGAGTTTTTAAAAAGCATCGTTTTCAGAGGCGAATTCTCCGTTTGCGTGTAAACGAAGGGGGCAAACGAAGGTTTACGTCTCGGTTTCTAAAAATACCCGTGTACGTGTAAACGGGGCAACAGACTACACCATATCAGCCTGATTATAGCCCGACATGGCGTTGTATGCTGTTGGCTCAGATCATGAATGACACCATGTCTGGGACACCTCACGACGTCCTGATAGAAAATCTAGCATGTTTGATTTTCTTTTCGTGTTTCACGACTTCTCCTGTCACAGCCGTCAATTTGACCAATAGGAGTACAGAGCAATCTGCTGCCGTGAACAACTGTACGGCAACAACACCCCAGCCTTTTGATATTTCCTCCAGGGATGTTAGGAAAAAACGATGGCATGAAATAGCAGAGGCACGTTAGCAACCCAGTGAGTACTGCCATTAACATCAATGTAGCAAATAATGTTATTTTTTCATAATGGAAAAGGATATAAAGGAATAAGAGTCACAGGTAGTAGTCGGGCTTTTAATTACCATAACTGCAGAGGGTACCAGCTTCAATTGAAAGAGATTACAGTGGACACAGGCCTTTATTTCTCATTCCCTTTGTATTTTTCAAGACCCAGTTTAATATGCAACTCCTTTTTATACAATACATGCAGTAGCGGGTCCCTGTTCCATCTCTTTTTCAGCTAAGAGAGATCAGAGCCCTGATCTACTAGGTAAGCTACAGACTGTTACAACCCAGGACATAGACTTTGGACAGCATGTGCATTTGATGTGCAGAGAGGCACAGACAGAATATCTTGGGCTCTGCTGTTTTGGTTTGACCATTCTTTTAAAAATCTGTCTCTTGTGCCACTTTAATAGGTGAATTTCTATATACATTTCTATGTTCTTGTTATAGGTAGTGTATTTCTCTGCTGCCCTGTCCTTTATTGATGGAAGGCTGACGTGTGGATAGTCTGAGCAGGGCCAGCAGGGAGGAGATGGCGACTCTGGTACATGGCGGGAGCTTACAGAGCAAATATATTCCACACAAATATGTTTTAAAGAAAATCAGAGAGGAGGCTGATGACTGCTCTGGCTCAAAGAGCACAGAGAGAAAATGTAATATATCAAATTGCTCTCAACATGAAATATTGACAAGATGCACTGCATCGGCTACACCCGTACAGCTCCTAACTCCATAAATGAGTTAAATATTGCAGGCCCTTGCTGTGGTGTGATGTAATAAAGTCTGGGTTACTTGCTGTGTGGAGTGTGGACACTTCATGGTTTACATTGTGTGGATCTTATTGAGCCCGAGTCAACAGCTCATAATGATCTGTTTTTATTTGAGCTTTACAACTCTGGTAAAATCGATTTCAGGGTTAGGAAAACAGCTAATACTGGTGTTTCACACACACACACACACACACACACACACACACACACACACACACTTGTGGTGCTTTGTTTTGAAAAGGTATGGCAAAGTAGTTGGAGGATAATATCTGCAGCTACAAACTTAGATTTTCTAAGTTGATTTACAAAAGATACAGAGGTAAGACATACAGAAAGAATATGTCAGAACAAGAAGTAGACTTTTTTATGAATCAATAAACTGGGTCAGACAGTGTTAATGTTATTAGTTTTACAGGTCATAAACCAAAGTATTGAACAGGTGTGACCTGGTGATGGTGCTAGATGAAAAGTTAGAGGATCACCAGAGTTCACAATTCACCCTGAGGGACATATTGTTACCTGGACTAAACTGAATGATAATCTATCCCATAGTCATAAATGTCAACCTGATGGTGGCGCTAGAGGAAAGTAAGGGGTGAATGTTACTATAACCCCTTTTAAACTGCCTCTTCAAGGAGGGAATTTCGTGCCATTATTCTGTCTTGCCGTGCTGTGTAAAAGGTACTATTGCTGAAATGGGATGACAGAGTCGTCATTGGAGGTAGCAACAGCACCGAAATTATATCTGTATAAAAGGGAAAGCCAGTAGGACAGCATCATGGGCAGCATAGATGTGGCATTTTGATGATATGTTATGTGCACAACCCAGCGATGGAAGATTAGGGATAGATTAGTAGCTCAGTCCATAGGGACTTGGCTTGGGAACCAGAGGGTCGCTAAAAAAAAAAAAAGAAATAGCTGATAGAAGTTAGTGGCTAACTCAAAGAAAAAGAGCAGCAGGCAAAATGTCCACAAATTGGTCAAGGAGCCACACACTGGAGTGGCATGATGTTGCTGTTGTTTGGTTCTGTGTAAAAATGCAAAGGCAGCATAAAAGTGGACTTTGTAGCGGCCCTATAGCGCAATTTCTGTGTAAAAAGGACTAATAATAATAATAATACATTGGATTTATATAGCGCTTTTCAGGATACACTAATGATACATAATCTGGGAACCATGCATAGCCATGCAAAATGTGCCAGTCCATCTGGAGGAAGTTATCTCACTAGAAGGTGGTGCTAGATGAGAAAAAAGAGGAAGTCATTTGGATTCATCCAGTGGGGACCATGAATTACTGTATCTAATTTTATGACAATTCATCTGGTAGTTTCTTAGATGTTTTACTCAAAATTTAAACATCGCTATAATCACCATGATACGTCAACTGGGAACCGTGCTTATCTGTACAAAATGTGCCAATCCATCTAGAGGATCTTATTTCACTGGGGGGAAAAAAAGACTCGCTTGTGGTACTAGATGAGAAAACAGGGGATCTTGATTTCATGACAATCCATGCAGTACTTCCAGTAATTCTTGACTCAAAATTCAAACTATCTACTTCTTAGTGGAGCTATAGGAAAAGTAAAGGGACGATGAAAGTCAAACTTTAATGGCATGTGTCCAATATTTGTTGATATGACAAATGGCTAAAAATGATAAGCACAAACTCAAATAGATAAAGAAGTAGCACACAAAGGCCTCACCTAAACAGCAATGACCAAGCATTGTAAAGAGACAGCAGATTTAACAGCCTATATGCCAACACACTGAAAGTTCTTCTTTAGTCCTTGATATCCCTGCTTTCATCTATATGTTTGCATGCACATGATGGCTACCCTGTGTGTCTTGCCTTGTTTCCAAGCATTGGTTGTGGCATTCTCAATAATTAGCGCTGTGTGTCTGCAAGATGGAAATAAGCACATAGTGTCAAGATGTGAGGAAAGTTTTAGGGAGAAGCTACTGGTGCTTTTAGCTACTGCTGCTTTTTTAAAAATTAACAAGTGTGTTAAAAAATCACAAACATGGTTAATCTGCAGGGTGCTGCTTCAGAAGACAATGAATCTGATGGCGTGGTACAGGCTTTCTGGGTAATGAGGTCCTCCAATATCAAATATTGCAGTGCTATAAGTAGTTAATTACATTTTAAAATAATCATTTTAGATGAGATTAGATCATTAGAATGATTCTGTCTTATTTCAGTTCATTTTCATCCTGTTCTTCTGTCCT
The DNA here is from genome assembly GCA_019142605.1 of Cephalopholis sonnerati. NCBI lineage: Eukaryota > Metazoa > Chordata > Actinopteri > Perciformes > Serranidae > Cephalopholis > Cephalopholis sonnerati. The sequence continues at coordinate 3,837,200 of JAGQAX010000015.1, read as the reverse complement.
AATTCCTTTGATGCAAACTGTTTCTGTCTGCCTGTCTGTCTGTCTGTTCGAGGTCCCTGAAGAATAACTACTTCTTTCAGGCCAAGTTGCTGCCATCTGTAGCTCAGATCCCTGAAGCTTTATCTCCTCTCCTCTCACTTCTTTCCACCCAATGACACTAAATATAACCACCAACTGTGTCACATTTTAACATCTAGGATTCAGATATTTAGCAATTGTAGCTTTGATGAAGCCTTTCGGATGAATTAAAAACTTCACAGTGCAAGTGAAGTTTGCACTGAGACAGATATGTTTGTCAGGAGTTGGTCCAGACCAACAGGATGGACAAATTACACTGTCATCATTTTTATTAAAATACATATTGGGTGTCCCAGCTCTGACGAACTTCACCATGAGCAGAGGTCTAATGAACCAGCTATAACCACTGTGTGTGTGAGGGGGGTGGGGCCTTAATGTAAATCTCATTGATGTCCAAACACATCTAGAGGTGGAAGATAATACTGTACAAATGTGTAGTACTGGTGCTCAAGTATCCCCATGGTGTGATATTTAACATATTTACAGTACTTTATTTCAGAGCTGAATGTTGTTCTCTTACATCTCCAACCACACCTACCTGACTGCTGTAAGTATTTTGCATATGTATATATTCATGAGAAAGAAACACATGAAATGATGTGTTGGGAAGGAACAACAGTTACATGCCACCTGGTTGAGCCAAAATTTGTCCTTAGTAAGAATTACATAAGTATTAGAAGTACATAAGTATTGCTGCTTTTACTTATAAAAGATATGGACCCCAGTGGTAGAAAGTAACACTGTACATGTTACTTTACTTGAGTTTTTTTTTTTTAATTTTATGCAACTTTCTAATTGTGGTGAGAACTGAAAATCTACTAAAATAAAAGTACAATTACTCCCATGAAACAATTTCTTAAGTAAAAGTGAAAATGACCATTTTGTCACCTTGGAATTAAAAGGTTCTATATGACATGTTTGTCAAAATAGAGTTATTATTGCATTCTTATTCTCTGACAACTTATTAAGATTATGTGAGGTGGGTTTTTTTTTAAGTTACATGCATTTTTGGAAATTTTATTTTTGAAAACAAAAATGTTTTATTTCCAAAATTAAACTCTAACTTGGTTTTATATGGTTCTATCTGTGAGCCAGTCAGCACTGAGAAAGCACACAAGACAACCAATCAGGTTCCACTTCTTTGTTATGTTTCAGTGCTGATATAACTCAAAGCCCTATCCTCCAATCTTTGCTGCTTAGCTAGCCTTGTGCTCTGAACTGCAGACCAGCCGTGTCTGGTGGGAGGTAGCTAACAGAGCTGCTCATTCAGCGATTACCTCTAGTACCGCTGTCCCAACTCAATAGCATTGCTGTGGAAACATCACAGCGACTCCCAGTCTCCCTCCAGGTAGCCCCGGTGAGTAAGCAGCTTCATTCTGTGCAGCAAACCCCCTTTCGCTTTGTTAAGTACTGTTAGCTTAAGAAGTGGTACCAAAAGTTCACTGAGTCAATGGAGCACCAGACCAAAAGGAAAGGCATATTTCTATTCTTTTTTTTATTAATAAAATTAACTTAATTTGACATTGCTCAAACAGAGAATATGTAGAATATCTCTATACTTTACCTGTCCCACTGTATGTGAAGAACAGTTCTGGTTAGATGTGTTACAGTAGCTGTTTGCTGTTGAACCCAAAGAAAAGCTAAACCATTGGTTCCTGGAAAAATGTGTTTAGTAACAAACCATATTCTTACCTTAAATTTGACCTCTACAATGAAAAAAAAAAAAAAAGATATCACTGACCTCTACTTAACCTGTAATGTTTTTTGAATAAGAAAAATAATAGTTGTACCACAACATCTATCTTTAAAGCAAGAAATCTGTGTGTGTGTGTCTGTATGTCTGTGTGTCTGTGGCTCGCATATCTCTCTGACTGTTTGTTAGATCAACCTGAGCTTTCGGATATGGCTTGCGCATGGCACGATGTTGTGCATCCTTGATTTTGAAGTTTTTTGGATTCATATTCACAACATTATCATTAAAAGTTAAAATCCCATAGACCTCCGTGTAACCAATCTAGCCTATCGCGCTCTCGCTCGCAGCTGTAGCCACGCCTCACGGCATAAAAGATCAAAGTATCCTACTGCTATACCACTCTGCGTCACCCAAAACTTTGCACAGGCTTACCCTGGATGTCCACTGGATCCTTCACGTGCGCGATTCAGCCACGGCGCGCGTGCCGGAGCTATTAGCGGCCATTCAAGTCAATGTAAACTCCTCCACCAGAAGCGGCTCGGCGCTCTGCTCCGCTAAAAATATGCGCCGGGTCTATTTTTTGACGGACGCCGCGCGACGAAGCGTCAATTTCCACAGACCAAATGAGTCAAACAGGAAGTCAGGCGCAGAAAAGACGAGAGTATCCGATCAAATTTTAAAATAAAACACCCATGAAAACTCCGGAGTGTATTTCACATCGCTACAACAACATGACGTCAAAGTTTGTGGCCCCCGGCAGGTAGAGAAACCTTTTCTTTGTTGATGTCTTTTTACCTCCAGTGTTTCCGCAAATTATCGTGTGACATCGTGATCTCACGATCCTTCAATTCCAGCCGCTCGCGTGCGCGCCGCTATAGATACGCTTCCAGTGGACATTGACGCCGGCACAGGACGGAGGAGTCCGTGCCACAGCCGGACCACGCATGCGACGGATCCAGTGTACACCCGGGGTCATGGCATTCCCTTTCATCCCTCCCCCATATAGGAATAGATGAAGTGGTGCAGTTTGCATTAACATGACATGTTTCACTAATCTCATTGGTAAGTAGTATTTCTTAAGTTTCACCATGTTGTTCTCATCTGCTCATGGTGTTTGCTGACATGGCTACAACATGGTTACATTGACTAAAACATTGCCTAAACGTCCCATACCAAAGTATGGCTAGGTCGGAAACGTTTGTTTTTCCTTTCAGGCGTGCAGGCTTACGTGCTTGCTAGCTACCATTTCAGGATTGTTTGCCTACGGAAAGCTAGGAAACCTAATGATGTTGCGTATCTCTCCATATCTCAATGTACGTTCATGTCTTACCCAATGTACAGTTTCTCTATTAACACTATGTAAGAGTATGTACACCTCTTTGTACATCCAACCATCGAACACAGCCTCATTTGGCCATACATGAAAAATCTACTTAAGCTTCCACTTTTCTATAGAAAAACATACTTCCTACGGGCACTGCACTGGTTACATAAATGTCATAATAAAATAATAGAAAGCATTAAATTAAACTGTTTCATACATGTAGACACTCTGTTACAACACTAACTTTATGTTTTAAAGCAAACTAGTGAGATCAAAGCTTTTTATGTTTTGCAAGATAGAACCCTACAATTCCTCACAGTGATTTCTTAGGATTAGAGGGTTCTACCTACACTACCCAATTTACGAAATTGACAGGATTGTGATATTTTTTATTTAGAATAACCTTAGTAGGTCATCATGCGTCATCATTGCATCAAGGTCAAAAGACAGGAGGTGTTTTTTTTTTTTCTTTCAGGCAGCTGGAAACCTCGCATCTGCAGTAGAGGTGCTTCTCATGATCTCTCCCCTCTATACTCAGTTTCCATACTTAGAGTGGACTTGGTGTAACAAAGGTATGAATACCAAATGTAGTAAAGTAAGTGAGATACTGGCTCAAAAATATACTCCAGTTAAGAGTAGAAGTACAGCTTAAAAAAACAGGAATATAAAAAGTACTCGTTCCTCAAAAAAATATACTGTTTTACCCATGTATGTTACCTGAATTTTTTCAGTACTCACCCCTGCTTTCTTCTTCTATTGTGCTACATTTCAGAGGTAAATATTGAATTTACTGTACATATTTCAGAGCTATAGCACACATTTTCAGATGTTATATAGTGAACATATGATTAGCTTACATAATATGTTGCATTTTCAGGATCTGTGGAAACTTCTTCCACAGCTACTTGATCCTTTCTCCAGACCTGCTTAAACAGACCTTTAAAAACTGGCCCATTTAAGAAGTGAACACCAGTCAACATGCACTTACTCTGAAAGTCTATGCCTTAAACTACCCTCAAAAGGATAGGAGTACAGAGACACACACACTCAAACATACACGCAGCACTAGAGTGCCCCAGAGTGGCCTCATGCCCCCTGTAGAGGGCACAACTCTGCCAAAACACCTCAGGCTCCATGTCTGTATCAGAGAAGAGGAAACAGTGAGGGAGGGAGGGAGTGAAGAGGCTGCAGTGACAAAAGTGGCATTTCCAGAGTGCATCAACAGATACCCCCCCATCTCCTACCTCACTCACCCTCTCTGCTTCCCTCTTTCCTATCCCCTCCCTCCCCAGCCCCAGGCCTCATAAAATTGGACTTATGGCTGGGTTGCCAGCATAAATAAGTCCCTTTGATAGTTAGCGGAAGAAGTTATGGCCCTCCTGGGTATGGCGAGGGACAGTGGCAGGGCGGCGTCTGGTGGCGGCTCGCCCGGCGCCCCGTGGCTCTGATCCTCGCGCCGATTCAGGGCACGCTCTCTTCATTACCGGCGGCCACCGGGGACTTGTTTTTTCTGCAAGATTAATGAGTGCCGCGGAAATTCTCCAGCGCAACTCGATAATTAAGTCTTTGTTTATCAAAAAACAAGTTATATTAGGAGCAGGAAATTCGCAGTAATTATTCATAATCCTAACAATTCAAGTGTAGCTACCTCATTTGCCTGTGTAATTCTGGTTTTTAATTTCTTGCATATATTTGCATATTAATTTTGCCCATCGGCTGCTGCTGGGGCTCTGACAGTTTTTTTTTTTTTTAGTTTTTTTTTTTTTTTTACTCTTTTTTCCCCCCTCCCCTCTCCTTGCTCGGTGTGATGTTTTTCGCGGGGGTAGGCTCAGTTGGGTGGCATTCCGGGCTGGGTGTAATGATGAATTATAAATTTTTCTAATTTGATGCATAATGAAGTAACCCCTTCCCATCCTCTTCCTCTCTGTCTCACTGATCCCCTCTCTCCGGCCTCATCACACACCCTCCCCTCACCCCCACCACCACCACCTTCAGCCATGTGGTCATTAGGGACAGAGAAGCCACGTTTCATTGGTGTCAAAGGCTGTCTGGTGGGCGAGGGAGAGGAGATCAGCAGCCATCGGCCAACATGGCATCCTGTCCAAGCCCTCTGCTCTGACTGACTCTCTGAGCCCTGGCCCACTGCCTACTTTCCTCTCCTTCTTTTTCCTCCTCGCCTTCCCTCTTCTTTCCTCCTCTTCACTCATGTCATCTCTACTCATCATATCTTCTTTCCTCGTCACCCCTCTTTTACCCTCTCTTCTGTCCCCCTCTCCTCTTCTCAATTCCCCTTTTCTTCTCTCCTTTCCTCCTGTCTCCACCCTCTTCATCTCCTCACTCCTTTACCCTCCTCTCATCCCCTTGCTTGTCATTTTTTTGTCTTTTCTTCTCATCTTTCCCTTCATTCTATAAGTTCCCCTCCTTTTTATTCTTCTCTCCTTCTTCTCTTCCTAACCCCTCCCTTGTCCTTTTCTGTCATCTCTTCTTTTCCCCCCTTCTCTCCTGTTTCCTCCTCTCATATCTTCATCTCTCCCAAACTTCTCCCTAGTTTCCTCCTCTCATCTCTTGCCCCTGTTTTTACTCCACTCTATCCCTAATTCATCCTTCCCTGATCTGCTGTTCCTTTCTCTCCTCTTTCCTCTCCTGCTTTCCTCATCTTTGCTTCACTTTCCTCCTCTCCTGTCTTTGCTCCTCCCCAGTTTCCTCATCTCTTGACTCCTCTTTTTTCCATGTTAACTCTCTCTTCCCCTCTTTTCTTTCTTTTCCCTTATATTCCCCTTCTCTTCTTTCTCTTCTATCCCTCTCTCTGTATATATTTTCTCCTCTTGTCTTCCTTTTCCTCTCCTCCTATCTCCTGTTCCCTCTTCCCCTCTTCATCTCATCTTCATCTTCATCTCCTCTCTCATCTGCTCTCTTGTGTTCCTCTCTTCTGTGTCATTTTTTTCTCCCCCCTTTTTCCTTCTCTCCACTATCTTCCCATTCTACTCATCTTTCTGGTGGCCTGTTCAGAGAGGCTCATTTCAGTTTTTCTGCCCAGAGGTTGTGTGTATCTTCATACATATGTGTGTTTGTGTGTGCCCTTCCTGTCGCACTGTGTTTATGGCATGTTTGTATGTCTGAGGACAAGCACAAATCCCCTCGTCCTTGATGAAAACATCTTCGTGGTATGCTGACATATGTTTAAGTGGTGAGAGTGCAGCGTTTGTTAAGTGCTAAGCGTTACACAACGCTGACTACCGCTGTCATAAGGAAATGAATATTGATGATCTCGGGCCCCATGATGCATGCTGGGTGACATGCTTAAAAATACAGCCCTGCAGCCATTTAGACTACATGCACCCTCACACCCACAAACACACAATCTGCCACCAGTATTAAAAATGGAGTAACCTTTAACCCTCTCTAGTGATAAATACACTTTGAATTAATGCCACTTACGCAACTACCTGGTTAAATAATTCATCTGGGAAGTCTGAGGAAATCTGCTGTATGGATCAAAATTGTTTGAGTCTGACTTTCAGATGATGACATGTTAAGTGTTCAAATAGCACAAGAAACATAATGTATAATGTATGACACTGTGAAAAATATGATGTACAGATGGGTGACAAATTAATGAGATGCTATTGGCAGCTGTAGTTGCCAGCATCCTACCATAATGCTACAGTGTCACTGCGGTGTCACTACTGTCATTTCTGGATTGGAAGAAAGTTACTGCCTCAAGTGAAGGAGTTCAAGTACCTCGGTGTCTTGTTTATGAGTGAGGGTAAAATTGAGCGTGGTTTTGCATCTGCAGTGATGCGAGTACTGCGCCGGACTGTTGTGGTAAAGAGAGAGAGGCGAGCCGGAAGGCAAAACTTATAGTTTACTGGTCCATCTACATCCCCTCACCTATGGTCATGAGCTTTGAGTAGTGACTGAAAGAATGTGATTGTGGATACAGATGGCCGAAATGATTTTCCTCCGTGGGGTGGCTGGACTCAGCCGTAGGGATAGGGTGAGGAGCTCAGACATCTGGAGGGAGCTCGGAGTGGAGCCACTCCTCCTTTGTGTCAGAAAGAAATTCAGGAATTTCGTTAGAAATTCAGGCAGCAGTAGCTGCTTGTTGGCAAGCTGCTACCATGCAGTTCCTCTCTGCCACACTCCTGGCCTATGAGACTACTTTTGCTGTGAGAAGAACGGCCAGCACTTAGGAGAGGCAGAGATGGACTTGCTGAAGTAACTCAAATTCAGCCATAGGTAACCAGCTAATCCAGCATCGGAGGTCGCAGTGGACTGGTGGCCACTGGGTCTGACCTATGTAATGTTATTGACAGCAGCAGAAGCTTTTTGATCTGGCGGGGAGTTAGGTTTTGCACTGGCTGGATTTGAGTCGCTACAGCTGTTTACTGAAAGTCAGTCACCAAAGCTGTCTGTTCTCCTCCTGGCTATGTAGTCATATAGGCAGGAGTGAGATGGAGGGACCACAGGGTACAGTACGGTCCATCTCCATGGAATATAACCTCAGTTGCTTGGAATAGCAATATGGATCACTGATTTTGACAAATGTTTTCGGGTTGTTAATCCGTCCATCCCGTTCTCATCAATGAAATATCTTAAGACAACTGTCCACTTGGACTTAAGGATGAACTGATTAGATTTTAAGTGGTCCTAGGTCAAAGGTCAAGGTCACTGCGACCTCACTGAACATGTTTTTTTGCCAAAACTGTTGAATTCATATGCTAGTTAAGACAACATTACACAGAAATGTGTAATAGGATAAACTTAAGAGTGATGATATTTTATATCCTAAAGATAAAAGGTCAGCTTTAATGTGACATCATAATGTTATGCAAAAAAAACTTTTCTGGCCATTTTCAAAGTCATATCTCGGAACAGAGGGGGAGACATTTGATCATATATTGGATTCGACTGGATCTAGTGTCCACCTTGAAATTGTGCTGAATGTTAAGATTTTCTGTGCTGCTGGGACTGCAACTTGACTAGTGCACAGAGGTATACAGCTGTGAGGCGGTAATTCTAGTTATGCAATGTCTTAGAGTAGCACCGTATTACTGACCTTACTTATATTATTATTGTTATTATTATAATTATCATTATTCCTGTATAACGTAGTAGAATGCAACAAACCGTGACAGACAGGACAAAGAAGATAATGGTGATTTATATATATATATATATATAAAGGTATGTGGTGGATCAGTAGAGATCTATATACATGTATGTCTCTATAAATAATATATAGATCACAGCTAGGCAAGTCATATGACAGACATGTCCCTTGATGTACCTTGAAACTTGAACAGAAGCAAGAGCCATGTAAGAGGCTACATGACCACATGAGGCATCACTGGCATGATGTTAGGCCTAGTAGTGAGTCTTAAAAAGTCCACTCCCTGTTATGGCAAAAACACAGCCAGAGAAAATGTAGATGTAAAGATTATGACATGTACGGGAAACTACACATCTATGGCCAAGTGGCTTGCCATGTATTTGTATCATGCAGTATGTTCTTATGGAAGCATCTGAATGTGTCATGTTTTTCTGTCTAAATATTCAGGTTTTCCCTTTAACTTGTCATCTGACTGCATATGTCCTACCATAAGAAACACATAATTCAGTTTAAACAAATTGTATCCCTAGGTTTCCCACATGGGTTGTCAATTCAACTAGTAAACTAGCCCAAGTGGCCAGAACTTCATAGCACTCCATTTTCACTCAAAACAGGACATTGCTCAGTGCCAGGCTTCATAGCTGAGGTGGGTGTGTTATGGGTGATGTGATTCAATGTCTTGCTGACAGTGTCACTACATCTCTTTCACTTTATAGAGAACCTCTGGACACAACAGAGAAGGTTGGAAAAATCAACATTTTTGCTCTCACTCTCCATTACCAGAAGATTTTCATGAGCAGTACTTGTTGCAAGAGGACTCACTCTCTCAAATCAAAGGGGCTACCTGCTCCTTTTGTAAGAAGTTAACTATTATTATGGTAAAAATCTGTAAAATCTGAAATAGTGACCTCCCGTCCTCTTCTCTCTCTGTGACAGGCTTAGACAAGAATTACTGCCCTGTGGTTGTATGCCTCCGCAAACCAGTCAAGTTGCAGTTACAGTTTACAACCATTTTTGTGAAGACTCATATGTAGTAATGACAGTAGACAATGCTTCAATTATGAATGTTACTGCAAAGAAGCTACATATTCCAAAATGTTGATGCCTCACACACATCTTCAACCTGGCAGCACAGAAGATATATACAATCAGCAGTTTCAAGATGGACACCAAAGATTAGTTTCACCAATTTGGTATCTGACTGAATGTCTCCCCTTCGGTTCCTGAGTTATGACGTTGAGTAATGGCCAGAAGAGTGTTTTTCCAGAACATTATGATGTCACAGTGAAGATGACCTTTGCTCTGCTGGCTATAAAATGTCATCATTTAATTTGATTAGACATTTTTGTGAAACTTTTTCATAATTAGCGTATGAATTCTTGAGTTACGGCCAAATACATGCTTTGTGAGGTCACAGTGACCTTTACCTTTGGTCACCAAAGTCAAATCAGTTTATTATTAAGTCCAGTTGGACATTTGTGTCAAATTTGAGGAACGTCCCTGAAGGCATTCTTAAGATATTGCATTCACAAGAATGAGAGCGTCAAGATCTTAAAGACGTTAACCTTTGACCACAGAATAACTGCAAAGTATTAAGTCATAAGATGAAATCATGAGTGAACAAATAATTTTATTCTCATTTATTCATTTCAATCTTGAATAAATTAATAATATAATATAATACAATATAATATTAAATTAGATGATATTATTATACATTGGTTAACTAAGATAGTTTATGGAGTACGGCTTTCAGCTCTCAGTTTTCCACTCATGCCCTATTTATGCAATTCTGAGACTGTTCAGGGAGCCCAGAATGCAGAAATATTTAAATACACCATTTTGAAAAATGGCAAAGTTCCTTTTTTTCTCGTCAATTTTAGCATAAATTTAGAGCATTATTTAGCCTCCTTTTCAACAAGACAGCATCAATGGCTGGTACCGATGGATGCCTTAGATCCTCTAGTTCAATATGATAAATGTGTCTTTGCTGCAGCTTCAAAATATAGCCCACAAGAACAGGTTTTATTTGCTACAATTAGTCTGCCTTGCTTCTGTGAGGGAAATTCTCCTCTCTGAGGAAGTGACGGACTCGGTGTGAGGAATCAAGTCTCTTTAATACATGCAGCATGGCTCCCAATCTTTAAAATGTGTAGACCTTAATACTAAATCTCAGCTTTGATCCTAGGTTGCACCTACCTGCTACATTCGTAAAGGAAATCGCCCCCTCCTGATAAAGGGTTAAGCACAAACAGGAAACTTTCCCCCTACCAAATGGTCATCACCTCAAGATACAGAGAATTTCCCCCCAATAAAGATTCCTTATTTCCCACATTCCCTCCTCTTGACACAGTGTCAACACACCATAATGGGAATTACATCAAATCATCACATCAAAAATGTTACATGAAAGATTCAAATTGAACTCACAGTTGTTTGTTAAGAATATTAAAATAATACAACATAAACATTTTATATAAAACAGTAAATTTGAAGTCAAAAAGTCAAAACTGTACCATTTGTTTAGATTGAGTCACCATCATCAAACGCTAAAAGTTCCAGTTCTTCTGCTCACTTTATTGTCTAATGATTCTGATCAATTGTCCTTCTTCTCTTGGGATGTCTTGACTCTGTGTTGGTGGCAAGCCAGTGCCACATCTTCCCTCTGTGTCTTCTTGTGCCCTCGATGATATCAGTCCATTTCCAAGCATCTTTGATTGATCAGGTGTGAATATGTGAACATGTATTAAGTCCAGTTCTTGCCAGGCTTGAACTCTGTAGAGATACCTGTCACGTTGCTGCTTAGCTGCAGATCCTGGTAATGACAGCTGTGGTTACCAGGCCAATGATGAAAACTGTAGTCCTAACACTGGGATGCACGGATCCAGGTGTCCCTGTCAGCTATCCGGATGCAGTCATCAACAGCACCTGGTCTGGCCTGATCCACCATGGCTGCCGCCAGTGTTTCCTCCTGAAGTCCTCGATCACCGGCCAGTCTTCCGGCTGGAAGTTGTGGAGTCGTATCACTGAGGCTCAGGAAATGCAGCTTTGACCTTAGAAAAGATGAACTTAAAAACATGGTTAATTGCCCAGTGTCAAACAATGCATCATGTGGATTTGATGCCGTGTCAACTAGTTTCAGACAGGGATGTGGATATCCATCTTCAGCTGTGGGGAGTAACGTTGATTAGTTTAAAAAATTTCACTGCTTCAAGGTAACAGTAGACATGGTCAGTAATACAGTTTCCATTGTAGAAGTCTTGCTGGAGTCAGGTGTGCAGTTTTTGCCTGTCAAAGTCAATATGTCAGTCATGGCCAAATGTCTTTCCCCCTGAGTGATCTCATACAGGGGTTGGGAGATCTCCACAAAAACATGAATCCATGGATAGCAAAAGCATACTAAGCCCAAAAAGGACATCATTTATGTTTTAGTGCACAGCTTTGGAACATCCAAGATCGCCTGGATGTGGTCCGGACCCAATTTACAACCCTCCGGAGTGATGATATGGCCAAGATAACACGCTGATTGGTACACAAGCTGCAGCTTATCTTTTGAAACGTTGTGACCATTTTCAGCCAAAAAAACAAAACAGAGACACTGTGCCAGCTTTACAATTTGTGTGGTGGAACACACCAAGAGATCATTACATACTGCACTAGTGTTCTGCCATGCACTGGCTGACAATACAACAGGTTTTCTGCCACAGCCACAGAAAACAAAGTTGGGCTGGAGGCGAAACCCTGTGGCATTCTGGTCCAGGTGTAACGTATACCATTGAAAGTGAAAGCAAACCAAAACTGTGAGTCAGGATGACCAGGAATGCTAAAATAGGCATTTGCCAAATCAATGACAGAAAGCCAACAGGAGTCTGCTGGCACCTGTGAAAGCAGTACAGTGGGGGCTGGGTGTTGCACAGCCTCATTTATTGCCCTGAGGTCTTGAACTGGCCTCCAACTCCCATTTGTTTTTTTTTACTGGTAGGATGGGGGTGTTACATGGTGAAGTAGGACATTCCACAATGGCATCTTGATCTATTAGTGACTGAATGACAGGAGTAATGCCTTGAATAGCCTCTGGGCTGAGAGGATATTGTCTTTTACATGTTCTAAAAGTTGACTTAGCTGGACAATAACAGGAGTTACATATATTTCCGAAATCAAACTTGCTTCCAGCACACAAGATCCGCCACCTGCTCCTGACTTCAGGCGGGATCCTGTCCTCCGTTTATCGGAAGGGAACTTTCCCTGAGCCTTCTAGACACTCCTGCCGGCAGTTCAACCCTCAGTCAAGGCTCAGGTGTCGATCAGCAGAACATCCATCTTATCCTCGTTGCCAAATGTGAGGGAAATTCTCTGAAGAAGTGACGGACTCGGTGTGAGGAATCAAGTCTCTTTAATACATGCAGCACAGAGAGAAGACCCAAAGCGTTCTCTCCCAATCTTTAAAATGTGTAGACCTTAATACTAAATCTCAGCTTCGATCCTAGGTCACACCTACCCGCTACATTTGTAAAGGAAATTGCCCCCCTCCTGATAAAGGGTGAAGCACAAACAGGAAACTTCCCCCTACCAAATAGTCATCACCACAAGATACAGAGAATTTCCCCCCAGTAAAGATTCCTTAATTCCCACACTTCTCACTATCAGCTTCACCTGTCATACCTGCTGCATCTTCACTTTTCATTGCCAGACATTTGGCTTCACAGCTCCTTTCTTTTTAACGTTCTCTTTTTACCATGAATTGTCTTTTAGGAGCCCCTGATTTTTAGTGAGGCATTCTGACTTAGCTAGTCAGGCAGCAGTCTGCCTCATGTTTACCTTAGTGGCACTTGTGCGTTTTACAGCGCGTTTTTACCCCCTCTGTCAGATGGACTGCACCTTTCACAATACTTGCGGGGGAGGAGGTATCAGCTGGCACGTTGTTATGTGCATTAATGATACCAATACATTTATTTATCAAGTAAATACATATTACTTGTATTGTCAGTGATATAAGTAATTAAATTGTATTTGATCCAATTTAAGGGTCAACCACTGACTTTTTCATGCCCACCCCATACCAAAAAAGGGATTAGTTTATCTCTTCTACGACACATGCATTTGTCTTTCAAAGGTAAAACTGTCCGTGCAAACAACATTCTTTTGTCGTGAACACATCAAGTGCATGTACTCTTTGCTTCTCCACTGCTTTTGTGTTGTCTGTGCTCAAACAACTTGAGATCCAGTAGCATCTTCTTAGTTGTACTTTCACCGGATGTCGGCAGTAGGAGGACAGTAAACTCACGTCCCAGCCCTCCTGTTTACTGCTGTAGGCTGACGGGGACCCTCAATTGTACTGTAAATAGAATCCGTAGCTGTCCGTGGACATTCAATGTGGATAGTATGTCTGATCATGACTAGTTTAATGCGACACATAACAGCAGTGATGGCTTAATGAAAGAGGAAAAACACGAGAAAGAGAAATTGGTGCTGCAACTGAAAAGAAGGGAGGAGGAGGGAAATTCCTCAGCATCAAGCCCTCATCCAGACACAGAGATAGAGTTCATTGGCAGAGTCTGTTCAGAGAGGCTGTTCAGAGAGGCTTGGGTAAAGAATATCCAGGTTATATAGCTGCCTAATGAAACTATTGTTTTAGTCAAATCAAAACTTCAGCATTGGTCAATGTTACATTTTCACACTTGGGTCATCACTTGCTGTTATGTGAGCAGACTGATTATTCACCTCATAAATCACATAAAAAAGCCACTTTTAATAATATAAAGGATCATATTGTATCATATTGCATCGCATAATATCGTATCATAATAGTACCAACATCAATATTGGTTATTCTGCCTGTGTTACTTGGTATTGGATTGAAACCTAATGTTGTGGTATTGCCTACCCCTACTCTTAGTCTTGTTTTTGTGTGAGTTTTTCTCTTGTTCCTCAAATCTTAAAATCATGATAAGAAATGCTAATTTTATTTGAGACTGCCATCACTAGCTGCAGTCAGGGCAAAGGAGATAAATGTTTGGCCGAAGTTGCAGCTCCTTTTTTTCCATTATTCCATTATTTGATCGGTTTTGTTATCATCATACTTTTATTTGTTCTCTCTGAAGATAATGGTTGTCATTCAAAGCACAGACTGACTCTGTGCTGAGCGACTGACGTCCCTCTATCTTCCCTGCCGCTGCAAGCATGCTCTGCAGTCTCAAAACCCACGTAAATGTCATAGATTAAACTGAAGCATATTGTTGGATCAGATGCACTGGAGTAGAACCACTGCCTCTTTGCTGTACACAAGCAGACATATTGTCACCCCTATTAGACAAACTGGTGTTGATGCAAGCAATCTCTGTGACCCCTGACCTCAGTGAGCACTGGCCTTGTTCTTGGATTTGATGTCATTGCTTGTGCATGTTCTCCATCTATTTGCAGAGTGTCAAAGTTCAGCCATTGCAAACAATTTATGCATAACGCTATCCATCAAAGCCAGTTTGACTAATGTGCAAATCTCTGAATAATCACAGGGGAGAGAAGAGACAGAGATAGAGATGCAGTGAGAAAGAATCATTAAGGAAAAGGAAGGGAGAGTGGTGAGGAGTCATCGGACACATTGGTGACTGGTAATGTGTGATCGGATGGCGGGGACACGACCCTGGTAATTGCGAGGTGTCAAAGCATCCTGCTGCCACCACTGAGGGCTGGCTACGGATCCGGGTGACACTGGGTGACACTGTGGGGGCGGGGGAGTCGGGGTTCAGGTCAAACTGGATGACACCTCATACTCGAAAGAGCTGACATCTGAATCAAACACAGCGGCAGCAGGGAAAGATTTCGGCTACTGTGCAGAGATGCTGAGAGCCAGCACTGTTATTCCTGTCTATCCCATGACAAACACAATATCCTATATGGAGCTTTTTTCCTATCTTTTTTCAAGACAGTGGTATATCAATTTGAGAGCATTATTTATTGATTTCACGTTCAGATTTTGTAATATCGTCCCTCAAAACCCTTCCCTCACAATTGAAATAGCCTCTGCGTCCGCTTAGATCTACTCTGTTTCTGCTCAAACTGTGTGCTCACACTCAGATACAATGTTGCTTGCACAGAATTCCTGCGTTATAGCTTCAGCTCTTCTCCTCGCGCTCAAGCTGCTTATGTGCCCTCGTGGAATTTCTCCTCTCAGATTTCTGTCCTGCCTCCAACCAATAGAATGCCAGGTTTATTGTTGACCAATGAAATGATCCCTGCTTCCTTGCAGGCACCCTCGCTTTAGTTTTAGAGCGTTCCGTCCAGGCGGGTACTCTTTAACTGGGTTCATCCACTCCCGACATGTTTACAATATGTGAAACCTTTCTAATAGAGCAGACTTTGACAACAATGGTAAACATCACTTGAATACCTAATAAAAGTAATTTGAAGAATATATATATATACATATATATATATATATATATACATATATACAGTACAGGCCAAAAGTTTGGACACACCTTCTCATTCAATGTGTTTTCTTTATTTTCATGACTATTTACATTGTAGATTCTCACTGAAGGCATCAAAACTATGAATGAACACATGTGGAGTTATGTACTTAACAAAAAAAAGTGAAATAACTGAAAACATGTTTTATATTCTAGTTTCTTCAAAATAGTCACCCTTTGCTCTGATTACTGCTTTGCACACTCTTGGCATTCTCTCCATGAGCTTCAAGAGGTAGTCACCTGAAATGGTTTTCACTTCACAGGTGTGCCTTATCAGGGTTAATTAGTGGAATTTCTTGCTTTATCAATGGGGTTGGGACCATCAGTTGTGTTGTGCAGAAGTCAGGTTAATACACAGCCGACAGCCCTATTGGACAACTGTTAAAATTCATATTATGGCAAGAACCAATCAGCTAACTAAAGAAAAACGAGTGGCCATCATTACTTTAAGAAATGAAGATCAGTCAGTCCGGAAAATTGCAAAAACTTTAAATGTGTCCCCAAGTGGAGTCGCAAAAACCATCAAGCGCTACAACGAAACTGGCACACATGAGGACTGACCCAGGAAAGGAAGACCAAGAGTCACCTCTGCTTCTGAGGATAAGTTCATCCGAGTCACCAGCCTCAGAAATCGCAACTTAACAGCAGCTCAGATCAGAGACCAGATGAATGCCACACAGAGTTCTAGCAGCAGACCCATCTCGAGAACAACTGTTAAGAGGAGACTGCACGAATCAGGCCTTCATGGTCAAATAGCTGCTAGGAAACCACTGCTAAGGAGAGGCAACAAGCAGAAGAGATTTGTTTGGGCCAAGAAACACAAGGAATGGACATTAGACCAGTGGAAATCTGTGCTTTGGTCTGATGAGTCCAAATTTGAGATCTTTGGTTCCAACCGCCGTGTCTTTGTGAGACGCAGAAAAGGTGAACGGATGGATTCCACATGCCTGGTTCCCACTGTGAAGCATGGAGGAGGAGGTGTGATGGTGTGGGGGTGTTTTGCTGGTGACACTGTTGGGGATTTATTCAAAATTGAAGGCACACTGAACCAGCATGGCTACCACAGCATCCTGCAGCGACATGCCATCCCATCCGGTTTGCGCTTAGTTGGACGATCATTTATTTTTCAACAGGACAATGACCCCAAACACACCTCCAGGCTGTGTAAGGGCTATTTGACCAAGAAGGAGAGTGATGGAGTGCTGCGGCAGATGACCTGGCCTCCACAGTCACCGGACCTGAACCCAATTGAGATGGTTTGGGGTGAGCTGGACCGCAGAGTGAAGGCAAAGGGGCCAACAAGTGCTAAACACCTCTGGGAACTCCTTCAAGACTGTTGGAAAACCATTTCAGGTGACTACCTCTTGAAGCTCATGGAGAGAATGCCAAGAGTGTGCAAAGCAGTAATCAGAGCAAAGGGTGGCTATTTTGAAGAAACTAGAATATAAAACATGTTTTCAGTTATTTCACCTTTTTTTGTTAAGTACATAACTCCACGTGTTCATTCATAGTTTTGATGCCTTCGGTGAGAATCTACAATGTAAATAGACATGAAAACAAAGAAAACGCATTGAATGAGAAGGTGTGTCCAAACTTTTGGCCTGTACTATATATATATATATATATATATATATATATATATATATATATATATATATATGTACACACAGTGGAAACCGCTTACAGTGATCACTTCCGTCTGGGTCAAATTAACATAAGCGGATAATTATTATAACTGATTTTTTTTTTTTTTGTTTTTCTGAATTTCTCATGCAGATTACCATCTAATTGACATCTGTATATTCATTACACAAATATAAAGTAATGAAACAGGCAGCTTCGCCATTTACTGAATGTTACTGACTGTTTCAAAATACAGAACAGCTGTTTCAAATGCTTGTTTTGCTGCTGCATCTCGTTGGCTCGTTTTCGGCAGTTTGTCATAAGTATCAGTGAGACTATGTTTTTCGTTGAGAGAAAATGACTTTATCCTTTTCTTGTCTCCTTCATGATTTTAATGTGCACACATCACCAGCCTCAGGTCACCAGCTGGCAACGGACGGTTGTGCGTTAGGCTGCTGGGGTGGGTACTGCAGCGAGAAAGTTGAACCAGAATCCACTTTAGGAGAAACGTAACCTGTAACGCTTTACAACCCTGCCATGAGGGAAGACTAAAACATTACTAGGGTTGAAAAAGGACATTTCTCTTTCTTTGATAATGTGAAAAGTAAAGTTAGACTTTGCTGATGGCTTCCAGACTAATTTTAAAAAAGAGAAGAAAGAGAGAGAGAAAAGCAATGGTCAAGCGAGCTAGAGAATGGATGATGAGAGTGAGCAGTGGTAGCAAGAAAGCCGGTGAATGAGAGGAATAAAACATTATTTTCTCGTTGTTTCACGTCAGTTACAAATAAACATGTCCACAACCGCACCTCCGCAACCGTGATCACTATAAGCGGTTTCCAATGTGTATACACACACCATAAGTTACACCAGTTGCGGTTTTTAAATGTAGTAGCTCATTGAATTTACTTTTGTTTTCTACTGTCTTAATGTGGTAGATAAGTTATTTACTTTTGCTACTACTTTTCCCATTCCCAAACACTAAAATACAGAAATAAATAAACACGGAGGCGTCCATTTTGTTGTTAGTAGTTGCCTAGCAACAGTGTTAACGTAACGTAACGTGTTTACCATTGCTGTCAAAGTCTGCTCTATTAGAAAGGTTTCACATATTGTAAACACACCCCTACTTGCATATCTGCATATTTACACATGTGTAAATTAACAGTCCCTTTATTCCAAAAGTCATGAAGAAAGCAAAGAAAGAACATCTAATAAAGCCCTGGAGGGCAGGAGTGGATGAACCTGGTTAAAGAGTACCCGCCCCGAGAGGACACTCTAAAACTAAAGCGAGCGCACCCGCAAGGAGGCAGGGATCATTTCATTGGTCAACAATAAACCTGGCGTTCTATTGGTTGGGGGATTTTACACAAATTAATCCAAGAGCAGGGCAGAAATCTGAGAGCAGAAATTCCACAAGTGCACGGAAGCAGCTTGAGCGTGAGGAGACGAGCTGAAGCTGGAATGCAGGAAATATGTGCAAGCAACATTGTATCTGAGCGCGAGCACACAGTTTGAGCAGAAACAGAGTAGATCTAAGCATAAGCAGAGGCTATTTGAGTGCGAGGGCACGGTTTTGAGGGACAATATTACAAAATCTGAACGTGAAATCAATAAATAATGCTCTCAAATTGATATACCACTGTCTTGAATAAAGATAGGAAAAAAGCTCCATAATCCTATGAATCCTATCCTATGAATACTGTTAATCTTAAATGCTACCTCATCCTGTACAAGTGGCCTGACACAGTAATACAGTCATCCCTCTGCCCCTCAGCCCCTCCAAAGCTCTTAATATATCAAACAGTATTTTTCTTAACTGATATGCTCCGCTGTTTAAAATGTTTCAGCATGAATGACATCACACTGTGATACACATCAAAAAAACATCTCTTCCAGGGGCATCTTTGGCCACATCTAAATGTCCACTTTGTGGAACTGCAGACAAAGTCCTGAAAAAACTTCCATCTTTTTTCTTTTGACAAGTTCACCATCATCCCATCCAATCAGTGATGTCACTCAGTCATGAGGGAGTAAAATATGCTGTTGGACAAGAGTTTATACTTTGTTTCCATGGATGTGACTGATGCCACAAGCTTGACCATGTGATCCACCACAGAGTATTTTTCAAAACGATTCACATTGGCAATAGGCCGAATCCAACACATTCTTATCCCATGTCATCACATGTTGTGCTGCTTTGTCAGTGGACTTCCACGTCTACATATTACGCACCAGTATCCTCCTGTGTCTGCTGTTAAAGTTCTGGGACACCACTACCAATGCCAGGACATCAATAAAAAAAGTACATGATTATGTTTAGGCAACAAAAGCATGTGGTGAGGTTAAGAAAAAACATCATGGTTTGGCTTTACATACCTACAGAAAGTGAACACTGAGCTCATGGGTGAGAGTCTAGAGTTTGTCTGACCCATCCAGCACCCCTCCCGCCCACCCTTTGGGGACTTTCCAGCTCCTTACATTACGTCATTACCAGCAGCGTGACGCTGCCCTGTGGCGTATCATACCTCTGCAACAAGTGCTGTTTAGCCAACTGGCGGCATATCATAACACCACAAATGGTTCCATCTGGCCGTCTTCCAAACTGATGCCACCTGGTGGTGTACCATACCACAACAAGAAGTGGCTTTTGGCGTCAGTGTCTGATGCTTTTTTACAATAATTACTGGGTAGAAGACCCCTGCGTTGCTTTTATTAAATTAAAAAGCACTGAAAAAACACTTCCTCGGTTGTTAAGCAGGACATCCTGCCTCAAAATATTATTTAATTTGATTATCTAGTTTATAGTCATATGTGACTTTATATTGTCTCTCTACATATGTAGCATATAGTAGAATATAGCAATCATTAGCATTGCTAGCTATCTAGAATTAGCCAACATTTTAGCAAGCTTGCTGAAGGAGACATCCTAAAATAAAAACAATTAGCCTGAATGAAAGGCTACAAGACTTCTAGATAATCCATTAATGGATCAGGGCTGGGATTTTAGTTTGTTTTATTGAGTTACATAGCTCATTTTTGTTGCTTGTGGGCATCTTGATTTTCATTTTTGTGCTTTAACAACAAAATTGACTACAGTATCAATTTATTTCTCCAAACAGTGCGTTGGTTTATGCATCATCATCCTGTACATGCAAAAATCATATGGTAAATGGACCTGCATTTGTATAGCGCCTTTCTAGTCATCTGACCATTCAAAGTGCTTTTTACACTACGAGTCACATTCACCCATTCACACACACACATTCATACATGGTGGCTGAGGCTACCATATAAGGTGCCACCTGCTACTCAGTTTTTACCCACTTTTTTTTTACCCTCTCTACCACTGAGACACAGCCGCCCCTAATCCAATCCAATTTCTTTTTTTAATTTTACAGTAAATTGACTTAAGGGGGGCATCATCCTCCATCTTTCCCTAATCTTCAGTGGTCTGAACCCATATTAACCTCGCTATGTATTTAAAGTCCAATATTTACCCACATTTACATTTTCTATACTTGTTCTACACTGACAGTATGAAGCAGATGTTGCCTTCAAATGCTGCAGATCTTAAATACAGTATATTTACTGGTGTACTTGAAATAAGCCAGTAAAGTGATAACTTACAGAACAGATGTAAATATTCACCAATTCATTGTGCTGTAGTACAAAGTAGCTCCACATCTTTAAGAGTATAAAATACATGAAGAAGGTTACTATTTAGAAACCAACGTCACAGTTGGCAGTAACTTTTGAATATGCTAATGGCACATTTCCCAAATATGTAACAACTTGGTGCTGGTTTTTAACTCTTTATGAGGCATTTTCCTACAATAAGATGAGGCCTCTTTATTTATTTGGACACCAATAATCTTGCTGCTCTTGTCTGTAATGATCTTTACATAATTTCTGTCTCACATGGAAAGTGACATAAAAACCCAGTCTGAGTCAACAGTGGCCCTGATGCTGGGCAGAACATCAACAATAAACTGACATGTGACCAGATGCCTACTTGAGTCAGCTCCTCCATATTGCTTAAGTTTCCTATTAGGAATCCAGAATGCGTATTAAAGCAAAATACAGTAGTACTCCAGATTTCGTTCCATATTCCTTAAGCCCCTTTTCCACTGCACAAAAAACCCGCTAAGGCCCCAATCACACAGAAAGCAAGGCGCACCTGCTTTTTTTTTTTTAAATGCATGCCAGTGGTAAAAAAAAAAAAAATACTTGCTGCACCTTTTTATTGTTGCCAGGCAACCACCCCATCACCTTCTTAACCTAACCTTCCTGTATAATCAATCTACTGTTTATTTTGGCCGGTTAAAACTACTTACTTATTTTCACAGTAATTAGTAGCTAGTTACGAAAATGTTCAGGCAGAGGGAACTTGCTGTAGCTCTGGTTAAGGGGGAGAGGCTGTCAGCAAATAGTTAGTTGGGCACAGGGAAACAGAGATCTGTGTGGGTACATGACACCCTAAAAAAGAGGCTGGATTACAGGGAGTTCCACCAGTTGGAAAAACAAGTGGAGATGACGTGGGGATCTTTTCCGCCATTTTTTCAACTCGAGAAGTTCTGAGCACTTGGCGCCTGGGGTGCAGAAACACGAGGTGCATAGCAATGCAAAAACAGCGGGCAAAAACCTTAATTCTCATTCAAAACAATTACAAAAGCCTCCTCCAGCTGCTAAAATGCTTGCTGTGTGGCCAGGGCCTTAAACCCACTAACATCTAGCTTTTTAATGTAATGGGAAAAGTTACAATGAGCATTCCCATCCTGGTCAAATGACTCTTTGTTAGTCACGGGTATTTATTGGCTGCAGCTCTGATCGAAATTGTTGGAAACACAACACCCAGGTGAATGTGTTAATTTTAGGCCCTTTACTAGGGAGATGCAATGACACACTACCACAAAATATTATCCACTCAACCCAAGCAGTCCGTAAACATACTTATACTGTAGGAGTACAGTGTCAGTGGTGCTAACATGCTAATCAGTGGCATCTTTAAAGATAGGCTTGGAAAAAATCAGCACCCATGACTTACACTTTATCTCAATAGTAAGGATGAGAGGCTGCTAAAATCTGATTGATAGATTGGAATCTCTGCTATTTTTCATTTTAAAATGTCAATGCCTTGAATCTACAGTGTAATTCCCAACTACAGGCATCGTTTTCTATGCACACTATTTCATGCATGTCTATCCCACGTTTGTACACATAAATGTATTGTATATGTTGACTCAGTCATACAGACTAGCCTGAGTGTCCAGTCTGTATGGCAAGCACATATCAAGCTACAGTGTTATTGGCTGTTTTTTGGAGGCCAAAACACTCCTTGTGTATGAATGATAGACTGCCACCAACCTGCCACTGTGACAGCAAACTTTCCCTCTGTGCACCACCAGGACAAACTGCACCTACAACTCTGGCACTTCAGCAGCCCTGTCTGCCTGCCACTGCAAGGGTGAAAGGCTGTCGAGTGGAGACGTAGAGTAAGAGCTAGAGAGAGGTAGACATACACAAAGAAAGAGAGGTAGAGGTGTGAGTGGTGAGGAGGTGGGGTGGGGGGGTGGGGGGGGTTGTTGAAGTTGAAGCCTGTTCTTTTGTGGCGCCCTGCCTTCTGATCATTTACATCAAGTTGACATTCGGAGAGTTTACTCTGGGGTCTGTAATTGTATTCTTTCGCCAGTTCTGCATTGCCAACCGTGAAAATGGAATCTTATCAACCCTGACCAATTTTTAATGTACAAAATGAATTGGCAGGGGTTCAAAAAAAGGGGGAGCTACAATTCAAATCAGGTGAATGATACACAGCAGTTTTTTTTCAGTGAATGATTGAGCTGCCCACCACCACCCCTGCAACCTCCAACCACCTTATCCCCCCTGCATTTCAACTGTCATATTACACTGGATTTATTTTTCTTTCAAAGCACAGGCGAGCACATGAGAGGGCAACTCAAGGTAAAAATACACTTGTGTATGGATTTCTGTGTGCGTATTGCTACACCCATATAAGTAGATATACATACCAACGTTGCTTCTCTATCTGTGCATGTTTTTCTGTATGTTGGGTGGGGGTGAGAAGGCGCTTGGAGAATTGTGACAATAAAATGGCACAAAGGGTTAACTTGCTACATATTCAAGGGAACCTGTAGGGTGAGCGAGCTAATTGGACCAATGACCTACAACAAGAAAGTGCAGCCATTGGGAAAAGTCACCATCAGCCGTATATTATGTGAAACGCAAATGTATGGTTGTTTTTCCCTTTAAATTGGGGTTGGATGTGAATTTGGAAATAACACTTTCCTTCAGTAGGGTCAGTAGCTTTGTGCTCTGTGTCCAGTGGCACTGTGTACATGGAAATATCAAAAAAGCAGGACTGGAATTAAATGACAGTTACGGTTTCTGGCAACGTGGCTTGTTGCTATAGTTTTGTCCATCATTCCTAATAATTATAATAACACTGTACTCACCAAAGTAATTATTAGGATCTGGAAACACAGTTACAAAGGAGATGAACGATGTACATTGTTTACACTGCCATTCCAAATCTGCCTGGCTTGGCATATCTGGATTCTGTCCAGATTGATTTTGCAAAGTCTGCACAGCAGAAAAACCACACGAATGGCAATTTTTGCTAATCAGACCTAAACCACATTTGGAGATGATTTCAAATACGATTCCAATCAGATTTTTACAGACATGTCTTAGTCCGGATACTCTGGCCACTCCCAACAAATTTCAAAGTATACTCTGCACCACTTGCAAGGTGACACACAAGGACAACATCAAAATCAGAGTGCAAGTACTGAGTAGAGGCCATGCTGCCATTAGCATGACACTATGGGGTAGTTTGTCTTTGGTCAAGAGTCCAAGTCAAGTCTGAAGTTTTTGGTCACAAGTCCAAGTGAAGTCTAAATTCTTTGAGATAGAGTCCAAGTCAAGCCTGAAGTCTTAGGTCACAAGTCCAAGTGAAGTCTGAAGACTTTATACTAGAGTCCAAGTCAAATCTCAAGTCTCATCTGGGTGAAAATGAGCGTTCTGGTATACGCTGCATGTTTTTGGTCTGCTTAGAAAACTGCATATAGCTACGGAATTCAAAACATGTTTTGTATTATCATCACTCCTTTGTCTATTACCAATATCAGCTCTAATTAGTTGTTTAGTAAGTGATCACTTTAAACAGGCTATTGCAATGTAATATGATAAAAAGTATTTGCCCTAAAAATGCATACAGACTAACATTATTCAGGGTAACCGCAAAATATTGCTAACATTATTAAGCATGCAATAACAACTGTAACCTATTCTTAAGTAAGTACAACTTTACTGTATTATCACACTGGGTCTCCTACCAAGGACAGCCTTTTAATATACTGCAAAGTAAATATAATATAAATATCCCTCTAGCCTCTCAAATCCATTCAAATTGTAACCTAATGAGTCTAACATTACATGGTTTAACAATAAGCCTATAATCTGCCAGGAGTGTATGTTAATGATTAACATGGTCTTTCGCTCGGTTTGGGTTGAAGTTACCCAACCTATTTTATGCAAAGCCAGCACTCTATAGCCCCTTTCCACAAAAAACACACTAACCACCGCAAATATCCGTCTTTATAATGCAATGGAATGGTTTTAATCAGCATTCACATCAAGTGATTCTGCAGTAGTCACAGGTATTTATCACCTCTGGCCCCGATCGGCATTGATAAAAACGAAACTAGCAGATGATTGCGGTATTTTTAGGCCCTTAACTGGTGAAGTGCAGTGACGAGTTGTCACAAAACACTGTCTGTCTTCACCAAAACAGCGCTCAAACATCCTTCCAAAGTAATCACCTAAAGTTTTCTTTCCTCCATGCTGCTGCCTCATAGTGCTGTCTACTAGTGCTGTGCGATATGGACAGAAATTTTTACCCCGATATAGGTAATTTTATATCCCGATAACAATATATATCCCGATATAGTATTTTTACTTAAAATTATATATATACACCATACCTGTCAAGTTTTGGATTTGAAAATAAGGGAAATTTTCCGGCGCTCGTTGCGAGCCGTCCCACCACCCCAACCAAGCTCCAGTATCCCTTACATTTTAAGACAGGTGTACAAGATATCTAAAAACAACTTGTCAACCGCTTACTAACTACAGTTAGGTGATCAGAATCTGATAGGCCAACCTTTGTTGACATTGAAATGCTGTGAACATTCCTACATTATAATACAGCCTCAATGAAAACACAAAAGGGTATATGAAGCACATTTATTTATGGTTTATAAAACGGGTGCTTCCCATCCTTAAATGTGATTGGCTGAGCTGCGTTCCATGCCGTTGTAAAATCAGTGTAACCCACTGGTAGACCGCAGCGTCTGTGTTGCTTGGCAACCATTCTGTCCACTCGATCTTGCTTGGTGGAAGAATGATTATTACCAATAAATTGTTGATTTTTTTTCGTGTGTGTTTATTTTATGGGGTATATGTAGGGTAACCGTTTTATAAAAGCAATATGCCCCTTGAAGCCGTGAGTTACAGTGATTTTACAACGGCGGAGGGGCACTGTAACCCACGGCTTCTCGGGGCTTATTGCTTAAACATATTTTCGTTCATAATGTGCCTCCTCTTTAGGAAAGTAAATTCGCTGTCCCATTTTTCGAGATATTTACAGGACTTCTTTGTTTTTTTTGGCAGAAATGCCTTCTCCTTCGTCACATCCGTCCATCTCTCTCTTTTGTTGTTCTGGGTTTGTTCCCGCTGTCGGCACCAACCTCGCGACAACTGCCACCCAGGCTACTGCAGGTGGCAGTTCTCGCGAGGCTAGTGACAGAGTTCAGTTTGGAGAGGCAGAGGAATGTTTTTTTTTTTTTTTTTTTATAATACGGGAGATTTACGGGAGAATACTAATACAGGAGGACGGCGGGAAAGAGGGGTAAAATACGGTAGTTTCCCGGCCAAAACGGGAGACTTGACAGCTATGATATACACACATGAAATGAATGCCAATTCCTCTGATCTTTTCTCCTTTTATTTATATATTGTCATAGACAGTGCCTTTGGACATTGACTCTTTCAGGCTCATTTGGTGTGTGTTTTTCTTTTCATCACTTCGTGGTTTAACTTTAGTACTTTGTTGCATTTTAAGGCTGTCTCTGTACTGTTCTTCATGCCGTGTCTTTAAATGATAGAAAAGATTAGACGTGTTCGAGTCGCTAGTAACGACTTGTTGGTGGCATGTTTTGCAGATTACCGTTTTTTGGTCGGTGTCTGCCTTTTTAAATCCAAACCAGTGCCAAACAATGGAGTTCCTGTTACCTCTTTTGGCACCAATTCCTCTTTGGGTTCTGTTGGTTCAGCGTCCATTGTGCTCTCCATCTCTGCTACGTTGTTTATGTCCATGCTTCCGCTGGCTCTCGCACGCATGGATGAAAACGTTAGCAGTGCCGTAAAGGAGTTCTTGCAGGTGACGTAAACTGCTACCGCAAAGCAGTAGTGTTGCTGCATTTACATTAGCCGAGCTAACCACAGCCCACACGTTAAAATTACGATATAAACAATAGAGGATTATATCGTACGGTAGACATTTTTCTGTCGCACTATGATACATATCGTAATATCACACAGCACTACTGTCTACTGTTAACTTGTTCTTCAGCCTGCTTGACTGGCAATGGGAAAGGAAAGTATAGTCATTTTTAACGTGTGTACCAATGTTTCAAAAACCTGCATACATACTAATTTTGGTGGTAAGGGGGTATAAGCAGACAAGTGTGGCAAGCAAACAAACTAACTCATCTTGACAAAATATTAATGAACACCATCCAATCAGGTTACCTCCCTTATCTAAAGCTAATAGCAAGATAATGTGACATAGCTGATGCTACGCTTAACATGTTTGCTAAGGTTAAATTTAACATTACTGAGTGACTGAGCTTAGCAATTCTTTTGTTTGGGCCTTGGGTGAAGTCTCTATAGCTGAAGGTTATAATAAAAAGGTTATGATGATGGCACAGCAGCTGCAGGTGAGTTTACCATGGTGTTGTTGCTGGGGTTACAGTTATGTGGCTGTGTGCACAAGATTCGTAAGATTACACGATATTACCCATTCACACACACATTCACACACTGATGGCCAAGGAAACCCTACATGGTGCCACCTGCTACTCAGTTTTACATGTCACATTTACACAATTCTCTCAAGTTGGAATTGTAAGGATACTCTGACATGTGGACCAGAGGAACTGGGGACTGAACTGCTGATCTTTTGATGGGTGGACGAATAACTCTACCTCCTGAGCTACAAGCCCCAATTTTATTCTGCCAGGAATATGAAAAACTGACTCCTGTGATGTGGTCACTTAAAAGCCTGTCAGGCAACAATAAATAGGCTTATCAAAATAGATCTACTGTGCTTTATTGTTCCATGACTTACTTTTCATCACCGTGATAATAGGTATAATCACAGATAAAATCTGGTAGTTGTCTTGTCCCGCACTGTGCCACAGTAGCACAAAAATAATAGTTATGTGAGCCTTAATAAGATAATTCAAGCAGATATTTAAAAGAAATGCAAAAGTTACTTTCGCCAGTTTATCTAGTTAATTTTATATGCAGTAATTGGTACAATTAATTTTAAGAGAAGTAACTAGTTACTTTAAGTAATTACTAATTTTGAGTAACTTGCACATCACTGGTAAAAAAGTAAATATTGTATATGGAATAGTATCTGAATCAATCAGAATGTTAAAACTCCTCATAACTAACATCATTAGTTTATTTTCCCAAACCTTAGTGACTTCATGAGCCACAAACCATGCTAACAAATAATTTGTCCCAGGTGTGTCCAGATGTTTTTAGTGCTCTATGGAAACTGTTGCTTTGCAACCTCCCCCTCTGTGTGACCTGCAGTGTTTTTGTTGAATGTGTTGCTGGACTTTGCAATATTTTTCCTACCATGTGTGGATCCTTAACCCCACAGCTACCCGATGGCTCCCTCTTTGAAATTTCACTCATAGTATATCTGGAATGACGAAGAGATGTTGTTTGTAATCTTTACAGATACTGCCTCTTCTCTGTAGTACCAACCCTGCTTTGGGGTGTTAATCCACTTCCAGAGCTCTTGCTTTTTCTCATCTCAGTTCTCATCTTTTAGGTAAGCGGCCTCAAACCTCTGGACAACACAGATGCACAGCTTTTGTATTCCACTCCTGAACTCCCAACGGGACAAGAAAGATGAAAAAGAGGATAACATGGGAGAAAAAACAAAGGAAGCAAAACGAAAGCCATACATATGTTAAAATCGCAGCAGTAATAAAGATTAAGTAGAAGTTAATGGCATCCTCAGTCATGCTCGTGGAGGTAATCTCTCTTTTTTAAATCAAAATTAGATTTGGAGGGGAGGAACAAACAGGGGGTGAGACTTTGGCATAATATTTTAATCAAATTGTCATGAGTGAGTGGATACAATTAGGGATGCTGTCAGTCACTAAAGCAGATACCCTGTTGTTGTTCAGCTGGCGAGGAGGCTGAGGGTTTTGGAGTGGGGGGAGGGTGAGACTTAGATGGGAATGGTAAGAGGGCATCTTGTCAGGTGCAGTGGCAGCCTGGAACAATGGTGACCACTCTGAAAATACCACAAAACACCTTACCAGGGGTATGTTTCCTTTCTTGGGTGTTTGCAAAAACAATGACACATTGCATGGAGCTGCATGTAAGTGTGTATGAGAGATGGGGTTGATGGTTTGGATTTTATGATGTTGAGAGATAAATCTCCCAATCTAACACAGTCATATACAAAAAAGAATGAAACAGCCATTGTCTAGCTGGATACAAAAAGACAAGAGGTAGGAAATGATAGAATAAAACCCTGAGGCATGGTAGAACAAAAGGAAAAAGTAAAGATTGATGCAGAAGAACTATGTATGAAGGAAGACAAGAGGGGGGTTTAAATGTGCCAGTGAAGGAGCTTTAGAAATGGATAAAACAAGCAAATCACCAAGCCATGATGTTTCTCCTTCTCACCATGACCCCCCTCCTTGCTTCTTTTCCCTCCCATCCACTCTTTTGCATGAGCACTCTAAAGCCTAACAAGTGTGAAAACGATTGCTTATTAGCCCAGTTTGGGCCAGGGCAGACACGTGCACAAACAAATCCCTGTTATCTGTGATGTGGGAGCACAGTTTGCTCATGTTGAGATAATCAGTTTGTGACATACCTAAAGAGGACCAAGGTTGGTTTCCCTTAATTGGGCCATTACTGGAGCAAGAGGCATTGACTAACGAGAAAGGGGCTATGTTATTATTAGCTAGACACTGCATTATTTTCCCCTCCAGCAGCTTTACTGGCTGTTTTTTCACCCCTCAGTTAAGAGGCAAAAACAAATCCATTTTCAGAGGATGATCTGAGTTGAACTGGTATTGCATCCATTAGTGATTCATTTTTTGCTTAAAAGAAAAATCATCAGATTTGCTGATGACACACAGCTCTCCATACAAACCAGATTAGGGCGTCCTCATGCAACCTTTTTGAGGAGGGTTCAAACATTATTGCTGCTTTATTTGTAGAATTCATTCATGTTTACAAAAATAGAACCCATCTTCTTCCCCAACCAAAGCCATCCCTCCACCCTCCCATCCATGTTGGATACTGGCTACAGTAATTATGATTTATTAAATTAATTTGTCAGAGCCAATTCATCACTCTGTAAGACATACTAAAGAGCAAATTGACATGTTAGCACACACACCAAGGACAGGTATCTCCTTCAACATTTGGTACAACTAATTAAACACAATGGATGTCAGATGGAGTGACTGATGGCAGGCATGATGGTGCACATGGCGGAAAAGATGAACTCAAGCAAAACCAAAAGTAAAGTGCCGTGTGGCAATGAGAGAGTCACTTCAGCCGGCCAGACACTTCACTCCACACCACACTTTTCCAATTAATTTAGCTGCCACTGAAATTGTGAAATATGCTGGAATTCTGCTGGCATGCTTTGTAGTACAGGCTTTGACAACATTTTGATACTATTAGAACTTTAGAGGACAAGTAGTAGGTGGGAATATCTTTGCCACAATGACAGTCATCAGTTACATCATACTAGAAGATGGTCTAATTCTAGGTCTAGTAATTTTTTTTTCAATGTTGTTATTGTCATAAGGCACAAAATCATTATTTTAATTTAATTCATTTTAAGATACCATTCACTGTGATGTGCATAGTGGGGATATTAAGTCACAAAAATATCTGTCAAGGTGTAGTTGCCTCAACTGGAAGAAGGTTGGCTCATGGGTGGAAATTTCTTGGGGAGGAGGAGGCATGCCCCTCAGTATTTAGAAGATGTGCATTTGTCCACCCCAATAAAACCATGAAAGTAGCAGAGGACTTTGATTTTGACAAAAGTAAATACATTTACACCATAAACTGATGCAAAAATGCACAAATTGGTGCATAAAGATTCAACAGAATGCAGGGAATTAAGTGTTTGATGCTCAAAAATTCTCAAGTGCCATACATCATTTTATTTAGGAGAACCTGAAGTTTCTATCTAACTCGTTTAAAGTCACAATATTCCATTTGCTTTGCTTGGTAATGGACAAAAGGCAGTAAAGATTTGGTGTTTTTTTTCCTGTGAACACAAACAGAACCTCATTAAGTTTGTTTTTCTTTATTTAGGAAGTTGTAGTTAGATGTTTTGGACTTCCAAATTAATTTTGGTCCACACTTAACCTTCCCTTAGCAAGTTACAGCCATTTAATATAAGATTATCCCAGGCGTTTTTTAGTAAAAACAAAACAAAAACAGGTGTATTCCTATATTTTTTATTGACCATGTAGATGTGTAAAAGAAAAGTTTAGAGAGTAAATAGAAAGGCTATTATATCACTACAGATGACACTGAAGCGAAAGTGAATTTTTATCAGAGAAATGTATTGTCATTTGAACATGAAAATCACATGCAAACCATGCAACAAATAGTGGAAAGTGTCTCCACAAATTCTATAAAAATAGAAACATATCAATTGCAAATGTACAACAATATACATACAGTGCAAATGATCTTCACAAATTATACACAAAATGAGAGGGAAATATATTATTGTGTGGAAATAAATAAATAGTGCAATAATCTTCACAAAGTATACACCAAATGAGAGGAAAATATACTGAGTGCAAATAAACAAAGTCCCCATCCGCTCCTCGGCCTCTTCCTCTTCCTCTCCTCCCTGTCAGGGGGTTGGTTTAGAGAAATCAGGTTATGTTCATTCATTCAACCTTTATTTAATCTCAAGAAATCATTGAGGGATCGCCCTCATTTACAGTGATGTTGAGAGTACAGTTAGAACAGAATAAATATGAAAACATAACAAAGTAAGAGCAAACGTATATACACATGTATATACATATACCCATGATCATACGTAGACACCAAATACATTCACATGTATATACTGATACACACACATATACACATACAAATGAGAGAATCACACACACAACTCAGACAATCAAACAACATAACAGTTAAAAACTGTTACATTCAAGAGTGGAGTAGTTTGTAATCCTTATTTATGTATGGCCCTCTTTTTTCTCTGATGGCAGTCTTGTCCCTCCTGGACACATCCTTTAGCCTCAGTGTCTGCAGGAGGCGTGCTGATGGAGACCGTGTCCACTGCATTCCCTCTGCGATGCTCTGGACTACAATAGAGAAAACAGAAGAACCTCATATCACACACACAGACATCTAAACTGTTGATCTGACACACACTAAACCCCCCTGCTAACATTACTAGCTGATTTGATGGTATCAACTCAATTTTTGTGCCATACATAAATGAACAAACTACAGGGCATGCCTCTGTAAAACACATTGCTTGCAGTTTCTTTTAATGAAATACATTGATCTGAGGCTTGTAATATGAAGCCAGTTCAACTTACCCGGGATATATTTTTGTTATCTGGTTTGACTAAGCCTAACACTGGCTGTCTGGATAAACGGTACTACAAAGCCGATTATCAACCAGTTCAGTCAACTCTGCGTTTTCCTATCTAGCCACAAGCGCGTTCATGTGAAAGGGGCGGGGGTGTTAATTGTGAGCATCATCATCAGTACCATGAATGAAGGAGGCTCATATGTGATGAAACGGTAGTGAAAATGCCTGTTGTTAAAGGCCAGTAAAATGTCAGTGGCGTGGGATTAAAAACAACAAACTGTGATACTAAAATGGAGCATTGAAAAAACTATCCAAAAATAACATCATCCGAGATTTACATTACGTGCAGGTACCACTGAACTATGGGCCTATGTGACAGTAGGATAGAGTATTTTTTGCTGTTTAGTTAGATGATGAGGAAACTACTCTGAATATGTCATAAGTCACTTCAAAGTAAAACCAGACTGTTTGTGCTACTGAAGTAAAGGGTGGAAAAGTAGTTAATAACTATCCACAGTAACAGTCTGCCTGACTGAAATGTTACATTTATGATAACAGGAGCCAATTAACAGTGTGTGGATTATTTTACTAATAAAATATAATCTTCTTTTCCAAGTTAGCATCACACAGGTGTCATGTTATTTTGAGCTGCAGTGATGGAATCAGAGTGTAAAAGTAGCAGTACTATCACAGCGGACTAAAATAAACGTAATAATTTCAAATAGAACTAAAATCGTGTTTTTAGTGTTGTAAATGATCTGTGTTTGTTAGAAGCTCCGTTTTAAAACCAGTGGAAATAGAGCCCTGGAAATATTATGTTATTCTACAGAAGTATAACAGCATATAGACTCCTCTTTTCTACCTGTCACTCTGGACTTTCTTTCATGGATACTTTTTTCTTCAGTGATCTGATTGGTCAGAAGTCAGGATGTTGACAGGTTGTGATCGGATACCTTGAAGTTAACCTGTTCCAGAGTTAGTTAGCTGTTCAGCATAAGTTACCACAGTGATTTATCCCTGTAAAAAGAGAACCAGCTTTGTAGTACTGAAAACCCTAAGTTAACCGTGAAGTTACCTCGCTAGCGATATGGGGGCGACAGTAGCTCACAGCTCCATAGGGACTTGGCTTGAGGGTCGCCGGTTCAAGTCCCCGACCGGACCAAAATATGGAGCGTGGACTGTAGCTGGAGAGGTGTCAGTTCACCTCCTGGGCACTGCCGAGGTGCCCTTGAGCAAGGCACCAAACCTCCCAACCACTCCGGGCACCTGTCTATGGGCAGCCCCCTCACTTTGACATCCCTCCATTTGATGCATGCATAGGCCCTGTTTTTGCACGTGTGTGGATATTTTCAGACCTGTGTGTATATGTAAAAAAAAAACAGAGTGAAAACTTGGAATTTTCCCTCGCGGGATTAAAAAGGGTATATAAAATAAAATAAATAAATAACTCCTAATCCTGCTTCGTAGTACGGGCCTCAGGTGGGTCTTGAGCTTTGCTACTGTCTGTGCTTTGTTGTGACAAAATTACAGAAAATAGAGATCTATTAGGTAACTCTAAAGATGTGTTACATCTGTTTTGTACAGAAATAGCAACTAATAAGTGATACCCAAACTGCACAATGAAAATAAGCTACATTACTTACTTATTTTCTCCAAATGGATGGATCTCCTGTCTGTACTCCTCCTCGCTGCACCAGCTGTCTGCCTTGGAACCTGACAAGGATCACTGCAGGTGACTTGTTAAAAAAAAAATATATATATCCCGACGATTCCTCAGCTGTGCTTTAACATTTTGCCATCTTGATCTTGCTTTGTGCTGTGCTCTGTCATGCAAATCTGTTAATTTTGCGTATGTGTTCATGCAAGCACACGCACCTACTTCTTCTCAGTTTCCCTCCATGTTTGTTCAAATTTCCAAAAAAAAAACCCCAATATCGACACCAATGTTGATTGGTGGAGTAGATGATGTCTTGGACCACTACAGCATAATTTTGAACCAATCGGAGCACAGGGAGGTGGAACTAACCATTCAAAACGTACTGTCTGGCTCAGAGGACTGAACTACATTTCAGTCAGGAACACTTTTTTCAAAGAAAACTTTATTTCCATTTGCGGTATTATATTTGGCGGTATGGCTCTGTTCTGGGGCCCCTCTGCCTTTCCTCAGGCCTACGCAGAGAGACTCTTCCACGTGCCTACGTGGAAAGCATAAGGCTGAGAGAGCACACCTCTCTGCCCTTCTGAATGCCTGCGTGGAAAGCCTAAGGTGGAGAGAGCACACCTCTCCGCCCTTCCGGACACCTGCGTGGAAAGCCGTAAGGCAGAGAGAGCACACCTGTCTGCCCTTCCACATGCAAATGAGGAAAGTCTGAGGCAGAGAGGCAACCCTCCCCGCCCTTCCATGTGCCTACACGGAAAGCCTAAGGCAGGGAGAGCAGCAGCAAAGACCCCCCGGGAACAGAACAGAGCCAGCATCAATGACAAACAGAAATGACATCGATAAGTCAGACACAGCATGAAGCGCAGGAGTTGGGGTGGAGGCGGGTTGCAAAGCAGCTTGCAGAGGAAGCAGCAATAGTAGGCAGGTCAGAGCAGTTTAAAAAGGGCGCCCTGAATGAGATTTGCCAATTGGTTGCATAGAAAGGGATCATGTGATCTATCAGCTGACTCCCTTCTTTCAATCAGCTGCTCCGTCAGTTGACTGGGCTGTTTGAGATCAACTGATGTAGCTGGGATGTGAGCTGAGCTTGAAACTGTGTCCTGCCTGAACTAACGCTATGCTCAATTTCAGTCAGGAACACTTTTGTCAATGAAAACTTTATTTCCCTTTGCAGTATTATATGTGGCGGTATGGCTCTGTTCTGGGGCCCCTCTGCCTTTCCTCAGGCCTATGCAGAGAGACTCTTCCCCGCACTTACGCGGAAAGCATAAGGCTAAGAGAGCACACCTCTCCGCCCTTCTGCATGCCTGCGTGGAAAGCCGTAAGGCAGAGAGAGCACACCTGTCTGCCCTTCCACGTTCCTCACCTATCTCTGTCAGTCTTTGTGTTTTAATAATATGGAGAAGCAGTGGGGGTTAATGATTACATCAGCTACAGTGAGGTCATGCGTAGGATCAAAAGATTCAGTGCGTGTAGTGAACTCACCACCTCTAAGAAACTCATAAAGCTGTGTGGGAAACCTTTCTAATGGTAAGTCTAAGAACCAGAGCATTATAACAGTTAACCCGTTTAAATCAACGTTACACACACAAGGGGGACCTTTTATGGAAAATAGTTAACCTTTAATTGTATATAATGTTTCACAAGGATACAAACCACAACTTCGAATAAACACAATCAATAATTCAATGATTCAGAGGCCGTCATACATTTAAAGCATCTCCCCTTTAATTAAACATTCCCTCAGACCGAGTGCGCACGTCGTGCGTAAAATTAAATGAAAAGGAGATTATCACATAAATAATGGTTTGGTTTCATTCCTTTTAAATTTAAAATAAACTAAAAGTCCCACTCTAACGAAAAATGCAAACTTGTCCAGTTCCAAGTCTTTTTAAGTGTCTTTTAAGTCTGTCGGAGTTATTAAATCCACCGCAAACATAAACGCCGTACAGTCCATTGACCGCACGTATCCAAAGGAAAATTCAATAGATCCACACGTCAAAAAACAGGAAAAAACGAAAATATGCGATCGATCGCTAACTGGTATACCAGATAAAAAAAATCACAAAAAGAGGCGATCTCACCCAGATCCAAAAGCGGCTGTAATCAGTCCGGGAAAGCCTCCTTTGTCTGCTCCTCTCCACGCGCGCAAACCTCAGGGAGTTGAAGACCAGCCGGGATATAGTTTTCATCGTAATCCGCTCACCGGTTTATTGTCGAACACATATTTTACTTCTTTTACCTGCCAACTTGTTACTTTTAGTTACTTGGCAGGCCCTTATTTCAAAGGTTCGTCTGCTCCTTTGTATTTTTCCCGGTCTTCTGCTTCTCCGCCTCTTCCCCCACGACACATCCTCCTTATATAAACTTGTCTGCTTTAAGTTATCATATTAATAACAAATCAACATATCAAAATGACAGCAAGCACGCACATACCATACCTATTAACATACAGGGAATAATTTAATTTTAACCCAACCAGTAAAACCTGCCGTTTTCCATTTTTAACTTTCCTTATAATACCTTGTTGAAAGCTCCCTTTAATTTACTTTTTAGGTGACACTGCCACAGCATCTGTCCCTTAAGTATGTGATTGCTTTGCATAAGTGGGACAGTGAAAGAGTATCATTGCCTTGTGGTTTCCTCTCTAAAGCCATCAGCAAGAGGTCAGCAGATGGATTTTCTAGCAATCTGTTGGTAGAAGGATCCAAATAGCACAGGTGGGATTTATTACCTGCGGCAACTCCCTAATGGAAGATGGCTGCATTTCTGTGGGATCCAAAACAGTGAATACTACATGCACATATGACAGAAATATTGACAGGCAAAATACCTACATGAATGTGAATGTAGTTATTGACACCCCCCCCCCCCCCCCCCCCCACCCCCAAAAGGATGTTGTTCCAATGTGGCACAGCAGAGACCAGATTGACACCAGACATGTTTGTTGATCTTGAAGAAGATCCAAAGGCCGGAACACCATCAAAATAAAAGAAATGCATATGGAGCCAGGGTGTGCGACCTCATCATATATATATATATATATATATATATATTTTTGGTGTGCATTACTTTTATATTTTAAACAGAAGAGATCAGAATCAGAGGTCAGATCTGCAGCCTGCATCCAAGCATGGAGTGCTCAACAGATTTGAGGTGTGGTCCAAATTGCATGCTTCACTTTTTCACTTTAGTATGTACTGCACCTGCCCTTAAAAGTACATACTGTTGCAGTGGCTCAGTTGATATGACAAATCTTTAGCCCCTTTTCCACCGCAAGAACTTATTTCATTTACCAGGGTAATTGAAAAGCCTCCGAGTGTTTCCATCAAAATTACCTGGGTAAAAAAATTTCCCTCTACCCCCAAATTCCCCTGAAAAAAGTACCTAGTGGCGGGGTAGGACATTTCAGATTACCCAGAACTTTGGGGGGCGGGGCTGTGTGCTGAAGAACGCTGATCGGTGGAACACACGCAGCATTCCACACTTCCATGGCAGTGTGGCTGCAAACTTTCTACAAATAAACTTTTCTACCGTAGTATTGATAAGCGCTAACGGTATTGGTTCTTTTAACAGCACTTTTACACATTTTGGTTTAATTCATTATCATCCTGCAGTTTCTCCTGCACTCTGTGCCGGCGCTGAACACACACACACACCTACACGCTACGGTAAGCAGTGAGCAGCCGAGCAGCGGACGCTGTGGAAACAAACTCAAAAATGACTCAAGCTGACGGCAGCTACACTTGTTACTGTAAGTGGAATTAAACCTTAGCGAGTAAGAATCCAATAATTTATCAATACATGTGTTCAGCAAGCATGAACATGTAAACATGTAGACAGTGATATTCAATATGCTCCGCCCACAGTCTCTCATCCACTGACACTAACGTTGTGTCTTACAAGCTGCTTTAGACAGCACGCTAGTTTGGCCAACAGCGAATTGTTACTAATAAGCTCAAATGACAGCTGTCTGTATGTAGACTAACTTAGTTTGACTCTTATCTTAAAATACTTTTAAACTTAGCTGCTGACTGAGACAAACACCCTCTCTCTCTCTACCAGCACTAATGTTACCACGTTACCAGCCAACAAGCTGGCGGAGGGCACATGCTGAGTCATCTACGTCATCAGCCTGATTTGAATACATTTTCTGGAACTTTGAGGTGCGGTGGAAATGCAAACCACACAGATTACCAGGAACTTTTTTACCCAGGTAAATAAGTTAAATAAGTCTGACAAAGTGACGAATAATTATTTGGGCTGCTGCAACAACCAAAGGTAAGCCTGCCTGAAAATGCATCCCCCTCTCTATTTAAACATCAAATGGATGCCACTGGGAAGGGTGTAAGGGCATGCTTGAAAGCGTCGTTGATAACTGCCTTGGCTAGGTGCACACCCCTCCTGCTTCTTAATAAACTTTAGGGCATCATCCAAAAGCATAAACTGAAAACAGCGCCAAAGGGATGAAACTACGATGCTTGAGCTTGTCTTGATGAGGAGCAGATAAATAATAATTAGGCGCTTGCCCAGCATATTATGGGTAGCTACACCTATGTATTCTTCAAATGAACCGATCATGGAGCCTCTTTTTTCAGGCATGCATCTTGGACTCCTTCAAGCAAATTGTAAATTACTGCAAGCGACTGTTGTCAACCACGTGAAGCCAGTTAGGAACCCTTGTACCACTCCTGTTATTGTGTAACTGATAACAGCAGTAAGGATTTATTTATTTATTTTTTTTTTTTTCCTAAGCTCTTCCAAACTCAGGGAGGTTGACGCTCTAATTTATTTCATTAAATTTATATATCTATTTAATAATGTATAATTTAAATAGCTGCCAGCATGAATACATTTTTAAAATACGGAACTTGCACATATTGCCATAAGAATTAGAACGTGTGGGAGTCTATCAGAACCACCTTAATCTCTCTGGGTTGGAGTTGAGAAAGGCTTGAATTGTCTACACAGAAGTGGGACAAGGAGCTGCGGAGAGGCCTATAAATGAGAGCCAGATCAAAAACTGACCAGTCCAGTCTATGGATGGACATAACGTGGTACCCTTTTTTTTTTAAATATAGTGTTCCTCTGTAGGCCATGGCCAGATCAGACATGATGACTAGATAAGTACTCAGATCAGCTCCACGGATTAGATGCACTTCACAGATGACATCTCTGAATACACCAAATGCCATATTAAATTAACGAAGTCAGAGTTTAGGGAAGTCAGGGATAACTGTACTTTAGCATCACTGACATATCTCCAGAAGCCACAATAAGCCTGTCAATGAGCACCACGAGATTTAAACAAGATTGATGCCATTACCTGCTAGATTTGGCTTTTCATGTTGCAGGAAATGGTAGCCGCAGGAGCAAAGAGTGGAACCTTGGGAGAGACTGGGACTGCACTTCCCAGAGTCCTCTGCGGGAATAAACTGCAATCAAAGTGTGATGTAGTGACATCATCAGTCAGCGTCGCAGATGACAGCCATGCATGCACCTACGGGGGAGGACAGCCCGGCCGCAGGGGAAAAATGGGCTGGGAGCAGCTGCTGAACCGGATTCAAAGTCTTTGATTTTGGAGTTCATTTGGCGAGCGATGACTGGATGGAGGATAAAGCCAACAGATGGGATTATCGTTCTTAACAAAGGAGCTGGTTGACGGAGCTGGAACAGCGGCTCATTAGGATGGAGGAGCTGCAGCCGTACTGGAACTGCAGTGATGCTGCGGGAGCTGTTGCTTGTTTTGTTGGCTTCCCAGGGACCAGATGGAGACATCTGCAGATGGCATGTTCCAAAAACAGTGAGATAGGTCTTCATGCTAAGCTGCAACTGCTGCTATAGACTTATAATGTTTGTAGCAATGCTACCGGAGGCCTGGCACCGGCCACTCGGTAATACTGGAAACATTTAAATCACTACTTGCCGGATGAGAACTCCGATGGCGGGAACGGCACTCTCTTCAGGTTGGCTTCCTCTGCTTCATATTGCTTTTGCTCTGAGTTCGTGATGCATACGATTAGTAACAGTGGATCCATATTGTGGACAGGGCTCAACATGACGAGCGACAGGGTAAGTTGAAGCGTGTACACTGACAGCCTGGTTGTTCTCATGTGTGGGAGCTTGCAAAGCAACTTGCATAGGAAGCAGCAATAGTAGGCAGGCCAAAGCGGTTTAAATAGGGCGTCCTGAATGAGATTCACCAATTGGTTGCATAGAAACGGATCAGGTGTTCTATCAGCTGACTCCCTTCCATCAGTCAGCTGCTCCATCAGTTGATTGGGCTGTTTGAGATCAACTGCTGTAGCTGGGATGTGAGCTGAGCTTGACACGGTGTCCTGCCTGAACTAACGCTATGCTCAATGACTTTCCTTGGCGAATCAATGCTGCAAAATATGATGACGTAATCACATTCCCTACGGGATGTCTAGCTGTCAAAACAAAATATTCGTGATAACACCGAAAAGCTGAGGTTCTCTACTTTACGAGACTTTTTAAATCACGTCGATAGGAGTAGCGATTCAAAAGTTATTAAACATTTAAGAGCAGTAGCTATTTTTAGCCGTGGGCGGCTGTCTCGTTCTTTGAGGGTTAAATCACCTCATGGGGCAACATTCCTGAAGAGGGAAAAATGATGATAGCAGTCTCCTAAAGTTCACTAAACCATCAATTTTGAATTTTGATTAATAATTAAATGAATAACCATAACCAAAATTACCATATTAATAGTAAAGTCTGAGGATTTTGGAGTTCTTGACATGGCAGAGGTTGACTATTCATTCACTCTTGTG
Organism: Cephalopholis sonnerati; assembly: GCA_019142605.1. Classification (NCBI taxonomy): domain Eukaryota; kingdom Metazoa; phylum Chordata; class Actinopteri; order Perciformes; family Serranidae; genus Cephalopholis; species Cephalopholis sonnerati. The sequence continues at coordinate 3,796,517 of JAGQAX010000015.1, read as the reverse complement.
CAATATTAACAGGCAGCAGGTACAATTCTAAATGTACTTACTCATAAAGACGGCAAAGCAAACATAACACACAAATTCTAACTAACTACTATATATTTACAAGCATGTGTGTGTGTGTGTGTGTGTGAGAGAGAGAGAGAGAGACAGAGAGAGAGAGAGAGAGAGACTAAAAGTGTATGTGAGACAAAGGCCATTTGGCTAACAAAACAAAATGGCTGACAACTGAGAACTACAAGATGGCCGAATCAAATATGGCTTGAGGCCGGGGGAAGCTCTGCCTGACCGTGTGGTCAGTCAAGACAAGGACCAAAAAAAGAAGCCAGAACTCTGAGTTGCCTCTCTGGATGTAGTCAGTGTTTCCCCTACCATTATATTAGGGGGGTGCCCCGCCCCCCCAACGGCACCCCCCACCTCCCCTGGAAGGTCAAGTTAATTTTTATTAAATTTTATTTTCTATATAGTGCCAGATCACAACAAAAGTCATTTAAGGTTACCTTTCCTATAGAACAGATCTATACCTTGTTCAACCCGTTTTGCCCCACTGGCAACAACTGTTGCCGAAGTGTATCACTGTCATTTTCTACTCACAATAAAAAATCTCAAAGGTACTCATGCAACTTTTTCCACTCATATGCTAGTAGACAACTAAGACAAAGGTTTTGGTTTATAAAAAAATGTTTCCAAGTGCTTCCTGTCACATGACATCATCTGCTTCCTGCTCCTTCCGGCTGAAGACATGGCGAATGCAAATCCTCCTGGAAAGAGGTAATTTTCATAAATTTCTTATGATTTTCCCCCAAACATATCTATAATTATTTAATCATTTAAGTCTCTAGAGTAACCCTCCCCCCAAAAATTGTACCTGGGATAAATATTTTTTTTGTTCATGGGCTTATTTCTGTGAGCGGCAACAAAAGTTGCCAGTGGGCACATAGCTTGTCGCTAGCTAAAGGAAAACACTGTCTGCAGGATTGCTCATAATTTACTTATTTCAAATCGTAGAATGATGTACAATGTCTCATTTTAGTCCTCTTAGAATACTCTTCCTAGCTAAATAAATTCACAGGTATTCAAGGCCTGTGTCTATAGGATTTTGATATGTTACCATACATCATTTTCTTGCTAGCTGTTATCGTTATTGTTAGCGATCTTCCTCTGTTAGCTAACATTAGCTTGTGTTTCACTGAGGTAAAAAAAAATTGATGTGCAGTTGGAGGTGCACTTTTCTTGACACCCCCCCCCCCCCACACACACACACACACACACACACACACACACACACACTGACACCTCTACCCCCGCCCCCCCGCCGCAAAAAAAAAAAAAAAAAATCAATCATGTATGTCGTCCTTTCCTTAGGTACTCCGTGGCAGAGGTCCTGGCCATGCTGCTGGACTCAGAAACTGTGGCGGACATCACAGTTGTGCCTGAGTCAGAAATGCACGCACATGACACAGACTGTGACAGTGACCAATCTGATGACAAGGCCACTGGTGACCCTAACCGCCTCCCATCAAGATTACTGAAAGGTGAAGGCTTTCTACCTAATTCAGACATGCAACTGCCAAATCCCCCCAATGATGATCCTGGGTGCTCATCCTCAGTGAGTCAGACAGAGACTAGAAAGGTCAGTGGCACAAATGAAAAGGTGACCAGTCAGATCGTTGGGCCCATGCTCCACAAAACCAAGAACCAAGACAGGAAATTCAAAAAAATCAAGATTGCGGCCAAAGCACCAGCACAAGCCAACAAAAAATATCAGATCCCTCGTTTTGTCCCCAAAGAACATGACCCTGGCTTCACATCAGATGATCCAGTGGATATCTTCCTCACATTCTATCCCAAGTCCCTCAGAGATGCCACACTGGAAATGTCCAATCTCTACGCCGAACAAAAAGGGAAAACACTCAACCTGACTGAGGATGAACTTCTGACATTCTATGGTATTCTGTTGACCAGTGGATACAACACAGTCCCAAGGCGGCGACTTCTCTGGTCAGACGATTATGATGTCAGCAACACTGCTGTAAAAGATGCCATGCGGAGGAACAGGTTTGATGAGATTATGTCTTCTGTTCATTTAGTAGATAACATGAAGATCACAACTGACCCATTCTTCAAGGTGCGTCCCCTGTTTGAGCATCTGAATGACATCAACAACGCAATCCCAATGGCAGAACATGTGGCAGTAGATGAGATGATGATTGAGTATTTTGGAAGGCATGGGTGCAAACAGTTTATTAGAGGGAAGCCCATTCGTTTTGGGTATAAAATATGGAGCTTAGCATCCTCCTCCGGGTTTGTCCATCAGATGGAGCCATATGCAGGAAGCCACACACGTCTGGTGGAAACTGGACTTGGTCAGGGTCCAAGTGTGGTTCTTGGCCTGGCAGAGAAAGCTGAAGTGCCACCTGGAGTCAAGTTTTACCATGACAACCTCTTCACAACCCTGTCCCTGGTGGATGAGATGACCCTGAGAGGCTATGGCAGCTGTGGCACGCTGCGACAAAATCAGCTCCATAGCGTTCCCTTCACAGCACCCCAGACCTTCAAGAAGACACCCAGAGGAGATGCTGAGTATCTGGTTGAGGGAGAGAAGCTGATTGTAAGGTGGAATGACAACAGCGTGGTCACTGTGGTGTCGAACATGGAGAGGGAGTTCACCGAAACTGAGGCGAAGAGATGGAACAAACAGAAGCGGAGCATGGACAAGGTCAGACAGCCCAAGTGTATTCAAGACTACAACACACACATGGGAGGAGTGGACCTGCATGACCAGTTTGTCAGCCGCTACAGAGTCAACATCCGGTCCAAGAAGTGGTGGTGGCCATGCTTCAGCTGGGCCCTGAACAGTGCCATGGTGAACAGCTGGTGCTATTACAGGTACACAAGGCTGTATGTCATTTAGCGATATCACAATCGAGTTTGTGATGTTTGACTCGAGGCCACCGCTAGTGCTCTTCAGTCGACAAAAGCAACAGTGATGATATCCAGACCAACATCACAAACTCAAGTGTGATATCGCTTTTACAGAACATTCTACATATGGGGTATGACGCTGTAGAAAGGATGATATTGATGATTCATCAATAGCATCATATGCAAACAAAAACATGGCACATTCATGCATCTATCATGCTTGTTTTGTCATTCATTTAGGTCCTGGAAAAGCGGGGAGAAGGATCTCCTCTCCTTCCAGAGGCTGGTAGCCCAGACCCTCCTCCTGCGCCATGGAACAAAGCCAAGTAGGCAGGGCAGAAGATCTTCGATGGCGGTGGCGATAACTGATGCCACCAGGTTCGATAATCTCAACCACTGGCCCTGCAACACTGGTAGCAGGTACAAGCGATGCAAGAAATGTGACGGACGCACATCATTTGCGTGTGAAAAGTGTGATGTGCCACTACACGTGGAGTGCTTCAGGAAGTACCACACTGCGTAGAACATGCATGAAAGATAACGGAATGTATGGGAAGAAATAATAGTTTTTAGAGGTTCAAAGAAAAAACTGTTTTTAGAGGTTTTGAGTATATGGGTATTTAAGAATATGTAGGTTATCTATTTCATATGCATTGTATTTCTGTGACATAGAAATGATTATTTCTGTGGTGTTTCATTTGCAAAATCAGCAACAACATATGATTTTATTTCCACCAACTTGTTCCCACACTTGTTTGGCGGTTTTTCGATTGGCAGCATGAATTCAATGTTTGAAACCTTTTGTTGCTATGTTTTAACCTGTTGGAGATTGTTTTTATATCATAGAGACTTGGCCTGAGATGTATATCTGATACAAAGGTTATTTATGAATAAAGAAACCAGTTCAAATTGTTTGTTGTTTTGAATTTTATACAGGGGGAACCAAGGTTTGAACCATGATCATTAGCTACCTTCCTGGGATGATAATATCCATTGGTCTCCATGTACAGTTTTGCATTTTTTTTGTTTTACACCCCCCACCCCCCTCCACCTTTTTATTATGATTTATTATGACTATATTATTGTTTTGTTAGTACTATATTATTATTTTTATTTCTATATTATTATTAGGTGACATTTGACCTAGTGACAAGCTGTCTGCCCACTGGCAACAATTGTTGCCGGTCACAAAAATGATATTTTCTTCAAAACAAAGTACAAAATGGAAAAAATAAATACATAACATGATTCAGAGGGACTCAATTGATAAAATTATATGCCTTACAAATCTGAAAAAAATTTGGGCACAAACGGGTTAAACTAACTAAATAACCTCATGTTATTAATCTTAAACACCACAGCATGTCATTTCTGTCTCTACATGGTCGCGCATTTTCAATTCTCCTCTGCTCTCTGTATCGTGCATGGCGGAGTTCCTCCACACACAAACAGACACGTGCGCGCACACAGGTGAACACACTAGAGCGCGGCTCGCGCCGCATTTTCCTGACCGAACCCGAACCGAGTCCGATACAGTTATAAGCGAGCCCGACCCAAACTCAACGCAGTTTGTTACCTGACATAGTTATCGTTGTGGACAGTGTGTAAATGACCATCAAAAGACTACTGTTACTCACAGTCAAACACACTGCTCGCACAGCAGCGCAGCACGGCACTGCAAACACACTCAGTTGGAGCGGAGCCATTGTTGCGTTCAGGCGTTGTCATGTAAATAACAAATTCCTGCACTTGAATAGGCCATAGCACAACACAGCAGTCAAGTGGGCCGAACCCGAGCAACCCCCCCAAAGCTGTAAACCTAGGGGAAACACTGGTAGTTATGTTAAAAGTCAATTTGTGAGTAAGCATATGTATGCGATATGTGTTGCAAAAGGGTCTGGGTTAGTACAGAGGATGTACATTGCATGCATGCAAGACTCTGTCTGTGTAAAGCATTAGCAAACTAAAATCACTTAGCTGTGGTGAAGCCAACTAACCAATAACCTAAATACAACAAAAATCACAACAATAACTCAATGATCAGCATGAAATCACAACTGGCAGAATAAAACAGTCTTGCTTAACTTGTACAACTGTAATAAAGCTATGCCCAGTTGTTACTTTACCAATCCTTGAATGGATGGAGGAAAGCGATGCTGTGGTGTGCTGCTTTAATTAGCCAGCAGATAAAGACTGGAAAGGGCTGTGGTTCCAGGTGCAGTCTTTTCTGTGTTCTTGTTACGAAGGTGCAAGGAGACTGGTCGCTCGGCGTCCTTGCATAGTTAGAGGTCTGGTGCTAACTCCACTTGGTTCTCCTTGTTGCTGGAAATTTGGTTGCAAACCTTGTGTTTGGTACACTGGTCGTCAGGTTCTGTGTCTGCTGGGAGCAGGCCACATTCAGAGCAAAACTGAAGCTCCTGATGTGGGCAGGTGAGAAAACGGGGGAAGGGCGTAGCAGGCCCTCCTGTGTGATGTCCTGCCTCTTCAGAAGTGTAGGAGCAGAGAGCCCGTTGGAGGCGGGAAGAGCAGGAAGCCTGTTAGCGACTGAGGAGAAAGAGCACGAGTCTGATGGAGAGCAGAAACTTCTCCTTAAGAGTAGCTTGGTGACGCAAATTTTACCATAATTTCCACACACTGTCGCAACTGTTCACTTTTGTACTGTCTGAATCCTCTTTGCAAACAGATTCATGACAATTTAACACTCAAGTGTTACAGATTCTATACACTACCTTATACTGAAAAGCCCATAAACCTCAAGTTATCCTCATGTCCGTCAGTGAAGACACTCTAAATCCTCACAGCAAACACAGAAGTGAGCCATATTACTGTGTTACACATGATATTTCTTGGGTGATAAACAGCCATTGAGAAAAGAGCAGTAAACATCAGAGGCAGGGCAGTAAAAGTAAATAGTATGTCCTCTGCTTTTATGTACTAGCCCATCGATCAAAAGGGAAACAGCGTAGATGGACATGGCTGAGGGTTTGAGCGAATGGGAGGCGACCTGTTTGGGATGTTGTCACGCCCTCTACCTCCAGTGCCAGATAGTGGCAGTTCTCTTCCTCCCCTTTCCTCTTTTCCTCTCTTCCTCTAGGTGGGCGTGAGCTTGGTGTGGGCGGCGAGGAATGCAGGCAGGTGAAGTCTGTTGTAATCAGCTGAGGAGGCGCACAGGTGATTGGGCTGCCAGCTGCAACCACTCTACTGCCAGATATAAGCCACACTGTGATCAGTGCTCAACGCCGGACTGTTAACAGTCGCAGTTAGTTCCTCAACTCTTGTTTGGTCTAGCTCCATGTCTGTATGCTTGAAACTAATTATCTCTTTCCTTATCTTCAGTCTGGACCCGCCACCTCCAGGACCACCTGCCTCCTCCAGCCCGTCCTGCAAACGTCAGGATTGCTCCCTCGGAACCTCATTACATTCCTGCTGCTCGCCACCCTCCAACTACTCTCCATTCTACCACCACTGCCTGCCTGCCTGCCGTCTCTCCCCACCAGCTCAGCCTGCCCTCTCTCTGCTGTTTGAAAACTACATACATAACTTAACTGGGCAGTTAGTCGTAGCTTTTGTTTGTTTGTAGGTTTCATTTGCTAGTTTTACTATCAGGATTATTCCGTTTTTGTCCCTGAGATATTTCCATTTGTACTATCGCACTCTTTATTAGTATTAGTTCCCTCAGAGCCTAGCTTTCCCTAGTTTTGTGTTATCCAGTTTTTGGTTAGCGGCTAGCTCTCAGTTACTTGTATTGATCTGTTACTCCTTTAATAAATATCCTTATTTGAGTTCAGCGTGTCGTGTCTTGTTGTCCTGCGCTTGAGTCTCTGAACCGTCTGTAACATTACGGTCCGGCCAAGATGAACTCAGCAGGCAACGAGACCGGCGCTGAGGCAGTGCATAGTGAAATTAGCATTCAACAGGCTATTGCTAGTCAGGGAGCTGTATTAGAGCAGCATAAGGCACTTTTGCGCAGCCTAGTTGAGGGTAACCATGCTCTGCTAAATCAGGTTTCTCAACTTACTGGTAAAGTCTCTCAGTTAACTTCTCCCGCTTTTCAGCCTGCAGCAGTTCCCATGCCTGTAATTAGGGATTCTGCTCACACAAGTCCTGTAGTGCCCCAGTCAGTTCGTAAACCCCATGTTCCGGTTCCAGAACGCTATAGTGGTGATGTTGGCTCTTGTCAGGCTTTTCTCACCCAGGTATCTTTAGTTTTTGACTGACAGAGCCAGAGTAGCCCTTTTAGTTAGTTAACTGTCGGGCTCAGCAAGAGAGTGGGGAACCGCGGTGTGGGAACGCCAGGAGGCAATCTGTAACTCCTACATTGCCTTTGTGAGTGAGATGAAGAAAGTGTTTGACCATCCGGTGCGAGGAAAGGATGCCAGTCACCATCTCATGCCCATCCATCAGGGGAACCGCAGCGTGGCTGAGTTCTCCGTTGAATTCAGCACCATTGCAGCAGGAAGTGGATGGAATGATGAGTCCCTCCAGGGAGCCTTCTATGCAGCCCTTCAGGATGTCATTCAGGACGAGCTCGCCACTCGTGATGAGACCTCCAGCCTGGACCAAACAATTGACCTGGCCATTCGAATAGACAACCGAATGTGGGAACATCGTAGAGAGAGAAGTCTATGCTCCGAACCCTCTCTGGGCCCTTTAACTGCTCGGCATGCCACTGTACCTACACCATGACCTGTTGCTGATCCGGAACCTATGCAGTTAGGCCGCACCCAACTGTCGGCTCAGGTGAAACAACATCGTCGGGACACCAACGCTTGCATGTACTGTGGAAAGCCAGGCCATTACATCGCAGTTTGCCCCCTTCGACCAGAAAAAGGACAGGCTCATCAGTAACTGGGGAAATACGGGTGAGCCAAGCTACTACTTCTTCCCCTCATCGTTTGCAGATCACTGCCTCTCTCTGTTGGCAGTCCCAGTCTCTCCCGGTTCAAGCCCTGATTGATTCTGGTGCGGAAGAGAATTTCCTGGACCTCCAGCTTGCCCGACAAATGTGCATTCCATTAGAGCCCCTCGAATCTCCACTAGAAGTCAGAGCCCTCAATGGGTTACATGTAGCCCAAGTACGGCAAAAGACTGTTCCAGTTACTCTGATCCTAGCTGGCAACCATCGGGAGTCGACAACTTTCTATGTGATTGACCACTCCAATTCCCCCATGGTCTTGGGATATTCTTGGCTCCAAATCCATAAACCCATATTGACTGGAAGAAGAAAGTAGTGATGTCTTGGGATCCATGTTGTCATGAAACCTGTCTTCGTTCTGCTCTGACGCCTGCAAATTCCCCCGTTCCTGTTCCAGCCTCTCCAGTGAAGTTGGATTCGGTTCCCTGTGAATACCATGATTTGGCTCCGGTGTTCAGTAAAGAAGATGCTCTCTCTCTGCCCCCTCATCGTCCATATGATTGTGCCATTGATCTCATCCCTGGAGCCACGCTGCCCACCAGCCGACTATATAACCTCTCCACGCCTGAACAGACTGCTATGGAGACCTACATTCGAGATTCCCTTGTGGCTGGCATCATCCGAGCATCTTCCTCCCCTGTGGGTGCTGGTTTCTTTTTTGTGGACAAAAAAGATAAGACCCTCCGACCCTGCATCGACTTCCGAGGACTACATGACATCACCATCAAAAACACCTATCCTCTGCCCCTGATCAACTCTGCCTTCGCCCTTTGCATGGTGCCACAGTTTTTACCAAATTGGATCTCCGCAATGCATACCACCTCATCCGTATCAGGCAAGGGGATGAATGGAAGACGGCCTTCAACACCCCCCTTGGACATTTCGAGTACCTTGTCATGCCTTTTGGACTCACCAACGCTCCTGCAGTATTCCAGAACCTCATCAATGACGTGCTCCGAGACATGATCGGTCAGTTTGTCTTCGTCTACCTGGACGACATCTTCATTTACTCTAAGGACGCTCAGGAACACACACATGTCCGTCAGGTGCTGGAGCATCTCCTGAAAAACCGCCTCTTTGTGAAGTCCGAAAAATGTGAGATCCATGTTTCCACAGTATCCTTCCTCGGATATATAATTTCTGCCAGTGAAGTGAAGATGGATCCTCAGAAACTGTCTGCTGTCAAGGACTGGCCCACACCAGAGAATTGGAAGCAGTTGCAATGGTTCCTCGGTTTGCTAACTTTTACCGTCATTTCATACGCGACTACAGCAAGATTGCAGCCCCTTTGACATCCCTTACTTCAGTCAGCAAAGCATTCTCTTGGACTCCAGAAGCAAACCAAGCCTTCCTGAACCTCAAGCACCGGTTCACCTCCGCACCCATCCTGACACAACCTGACCCTAGCCTGCAGTTCATTGTGGAGGTGGATGCTTCTGACACTGGGGTAGGAGCCGTGCTGTCCCAGCGTTCTCCTATGGACCAGAAGTTGCACCCCTGTGCCTTCATCCGCAGTCTAATGGCCAGAATGAACGTACCAACCAGTCTCTGGAGACATTTCTGCGGTGCATAACCTCCGAAAATCCCACTGCATGGAGCAGCCTTCTCCCATGGGTAGAGTTTGCACACAATTCTCTGTCTAATCCTTCCTCTGGGCTTTCCCCCTTCCAGTGCTCCCTGGGATATCAGCCACCCATGTTTCCCTCCCAGGAACAAGAAATTGCCATTCCATCGCTACAAACCTTTTTGAAAAGATGCGAGAGAACCTGGAGATGGGCTAGGACTTCTTTGTTGAGAGCATCCCAAAGGATGGAGGGGCAGGCCAACCGTTATCACTCTCCAGCCCCAGTCTACATCCCAGGCCAAAAGGTTTGGCTTCGTGCTAAAGATTTACCCATGAAGGTGGACTCTAAGAAGTTGGCTCCATGGTTCGTCGGACCCTTTGTTATTGAGCGCATAGTACACCCTAGTGCCATTTGTCTGAAGTTGCCATCATCTATGAGGATTCACCCCACCTTTCATGTGTCTCAAATCAAACCTGTTAATGAGAGTCCTCTGGCCCCCCCTGTCTGTCCCCCTCCACCACCCAGGATGGTGGACAATGCACCAGCATATACTGTACGACGTCTGTTGGATGTGCGTCGACGGGGACGCGGGTTGTAGTACCTTGTGGATCGGGAAGGATATGGCCCGGAAGAGCGTAGTTGGATCCCTAGATGCCAAATCCTGGACTCTGGTGGGGGGGGGGGACACTGTCACGCCCTCTACCTCCATAGTGGCAGTTCTCTTCCTCCCCTTTCCTCTTTTCCTCTCTTCCTCTAGGTGGGCATGAGCGGCGAGGAATGCAGGCAGGTGAAGCCTGTTGTAATCAGCTGAGGAGGCGCACAGGTGATTGGGCTGCCAGCTGCAACCACTCTACTGCCAGATATAAGCCATACTCTGATCAGTGCTCAACGCCGGACCGTTAACAGTCGCAGTTAGTTCCTAAACTCTTGTTCGGTCTAGCTCCACGTCTGTATGCTTGAAACTAATTATCTCTTTCCTTATCTTCAGTCTGGACCCGCCACCTCCAGGACCACCTGCCTCCTCCAGCCCGTTCTGCAAACGTCAGGAGTGTCTCCCTCGGAACCTCATTACATTCCTGCTACTACTACTCTCCATACTACCACCACTACTGCCTGCCTGCCTGCCGTCTCTCCCCACCAGCTCAGCCTGCCCACTCCTGCCTATTTCCCTCTCTCTGCTGTTTGCCCAGTTAAGTTATGTATGTAGTTTTCAGTTAGTCGTAGCTTTAGTTTGTTTGTAGGTTTCATTTGCTAGTTTTACTATCAGGATTATTCCGTTTTTGTCCCTGAGATATTTCCGTTTGTACTATCGCACTCTTTATTAGTATTAGTTCCCTCAGAGCCTAGCTTTCCCTAGTTTTGTGTTATCCAGTTTTTGGTTAGCGGCTAGCTCTCATTTATTAAAGGAGTAACAGGTCAATACAAGTAACTATCTTTATTTGAGTTCAGCGTGTCGTGTCTTGTTGTCCTGTGCTTGAGTCTCTGAACCGTCTGTAACAGATGTGTTCTGTTTGAGCACAGATTATGGCCATAGTGTATTGTGGAGTGAAATGTATTAGAAATCCTCATTATAAAATGCCACATGGTTCATTATGTTTAACTTAATATTCCTTGGAATTAAACTCAAACTGAGTGATTTAGCGAGGTTCAAAGTTTAAGGTTCAAAAGGTTTTTATTGTCAATTTGCTATATGTGCAGGACGTACAGAGAATCGAAATGGTGTTTCCCTCTCACCTAGTATTAATGCCATACAATGTAAGAGCTAAAGAAGCTAAATTGTAATAATAATAATAGTACAATAAAAAATAAAAAAAACAATCTATACAAGTAAAGAATGAAATAAAACTAAGCTGTATAACTAATAGGCAAACACTCTAAACCTGTGTACAATCAAGGTGCATGTTAAAGCAGTCTATGGGATATACGTGATGTACATGTAGTGCAAATGACCAACAGCAGCAGATATGGAGTGGTGGAAATGGTAAAAGTAAAGTGAAGTAAATTTGTTTTGACTTCAAGATACATTTAAGAGAAGAAGATGGGTATTAAACAAAGTGTCAGGGGCAAGGTCCAGAGTCATCTGGGCCCATTCTGGACATCGATTACTCGACAAGTATTCGAGTCATCGAAAATATGTAGTGAAGTAAAAGTGGAAGTAGGAGAAAAAAATAAGACTCCAGTAAAGAACAGATGCAGCCTTTTAGTACTTAAGTGTGGTAGTGAAGTAGTCCTACTTCGTTACTTTACATCTCTGTTAATATTTTATATACATATATATATATATATATATATATATATATATATATATATATATTTATATATATATATATATATATATATTTATATATATATATACAACAATAGAGTGAGTCTATGTGCAACACATGATTTGTGCCCAACGCCAACATGAAATGCTAATGTAGAAAGTAGTGAGTCTGAGAGAGTAACGTTGTGCAGGGCATGTGGCACATTTCAGCTGTCATGATGGAGACTGGACCTCAGCATGGTGACTCCCTGATCCTTCCCTAGCATCACCAGCAGGTTAAGTTTTGGTCTCGAGTGAAATAGCTTATCTCACAAATACTAGATGGATTGCCATTAAATTTACTATATATATTTCAGTAATCTCCCTAGATGATCATTTCTATTGATTTTGTTAATGTCATCTAGTGTAATCATCAGGTCAGATTTTTTAATTGTCAAATGGTCTATGAAACTGACATTCTCATCAGCCACAGTCGATGAGCCTAACAGCGTATTGCCTAACAGAGCCTGGCTGTAGTGTTGTAGTTGCCAAACCTTAACCATAACTTTTCCTAATCTAAAGCAGCACGTAGCATAATTGACAAGCCAAGACATTATAGAAATAAAACATCCACATTTTTACGCCTCTGTCCATCCATCCCATTCGCGTGAACACAATTTCTCAAGAATACCTGGGAGAATTTCTTCAAATTTGGCACAAATGTCAACAACGTCCGCTCTGTCTTAACAATGTACTGATTAGACTTTCGATTTTAGAGCACAAGACCTCAAGATCACCTCAAGGCAATTTCTTTAAATTTGTCAAAAACATTTATTTAGACTAAACAATGAACTGATTAGATTTTAATGGCCAAAGGCGAAGGTAACTGTGACCCTGCATCCTTCTCATTCTCATGAATGCAAGATCTCAAAAAAGCTTTGAGGGAATTCCTCAAATTTGGCACAAACATCCACTGAGATTCTACGATTACTTGATTAGAGTTTGGTAGTTGAAGATCAAGGTCACTGTGATCTGGTCCATCTAATTCTCATAAACACAATATCTCAAGATCACCTCAAGACAATTTCTTAAGACATATGAGTCTGCACAGACATGGATGTAAGAGTTTGGAAAGAGATGGATTTAAACTGTAATTGCAACTTAACTGGTACATAGAGGGATACAACTGCAAGGCAGTAATAATCCTCCAATTTCAATGCTCTTGTCGGCTTGACTAACTAATGATCAAATCAAATCAAATCAAATCAAACTTAATTTATAAAGCACTTTTCACCCCCCCCCGACCCTTCCCCAGCACACACACACACACACACACACACAGATAACACAATCTTAAATGTGTGATCGTAAAACGTGATCTTAAAGCGTGTGGCTGAGTACAGAGGAGCCAGGTCAGGAAACGCCAGGAGGCCGACTGCACTGGGTGCTGCTCACGGCCCAGGGCCAGGACGTCTCCACCCGAGACAGAGACATCCCAGCCAAAGCCAATTGCAGCCCCCAGTGCAGGCAGCCCCCACTGAGGAAGCACTGGAGATATGGAATAAAAACATAAAACTACAAAGGCTGAGAATCGTAAAACTAATAAATGGCTAAAATGTCATAAGAAGTAATAGAATAAGAATAACAAATTAAAAAAAAAAGGCTAAAATATATATATATAAAAATAAAGATATAGATAAAAATAAGACATTAGTTAAAAGCCAAATTAAATAGGTGGGTCTTGAGCCTACTTTTAAAAATATGAACATTCTCTGCGGCCCTCAGGTCCTCTGGCAGGCTGTTCGAGAGACGGGGGCCATAGTGCTGGAAAGATGCCTCACCGTAGGTCCGAGTTCTAGCTTTGGGAATCATTAAGAGGCCAGTGCCAGAGGATCTCAGGGTCCGTGAGGGCTCATATGGTAAAAGCAATTCTGAAAGATAAGAAGGTCCAAGACCCCTAAGACATTTAAAAACCATTAAAAGGACCTTAAAATCAATCCTAAAACACACAGGGAGCCAATGCAGTGATTTTAAAACTGGTGTAATATGCGCCCGCCTTCTGGTCTTCGTTAGCACACGTGCTGCTGAATTTTGCAACAGTTGTAAACTTGAGATGTTTCTTTTTGGAAGACCAGAAAAGGGCATTGCAGTAGTCAATACGACTGGAGATAAAAGCATGCATTAGCGTCTCTGTGTTAGCCCGGGAGAGAAAGGGGCGGACTCTGGCTATGTTCTTTAAATGATAAAATCCTGTTTTTGTTACGTTTTTAATATGTGTAATAAAGTTGAAGTCAGAGTCAAAGATAACGCCCAGATTCTTCACCTGATTGGATGGAATTAAAGACAGGGTTTGGAGTTTTGATAAAAGTTTCTCTCCCTGAGCCTTAGGATCGATAATTAAAACCTCAGTCTTGTCCTGGTTGAGCTGTAGGAAGTTTTCTGCCATCCAGGATTTAATGTCTAAAATACAATTAAAAAGGGCATCAATCGGCCCTGTGTCATCAGGAGACATGGATATGTAAAGCTGTGTATCATCAGCGTAGCTGTGGAATGTGATACCATGCCTCCTGATGACATCTCCCAGTGGGAGCATGTATAAGTTAAAAAGTACGGGGCCTAAAATTGAGCCTTGGGGAACACCACATTTAATTTCATAGATCCTTGAAGAGCATGTGTCCAAACTTACAAGAAATTTTCTATCTGTGAGATAAGAGCTAAACCATTGAAAGGCAGTACCAGAGAGGCCTACTAGGTGTCTTAGTCTATTTAAAAGAATCGTGTGATCTACTGTATCAAAAGCAGCGCTTAGATCCAGTAGTACAAGGACTGTAAGCTTGTGCAAGTCCAAGTTGCACCTAAGATCATTAACAATTTTCAGTAGTGCAGGCTCTGTACTGTGGTTCGTCCTAAATCCAGATTGAAATTTCTCAAGAATGGAACGGTTATTTAAAAAAATCATTCAACTGAATAAAAACAAGTTTTTCTAAAATTTTGCTTAAAAATGGTAAGTTGGACACTGGTCTGTAGTTATTAAGAACATTAGGATCCAAATTGTTCTTCTTCAGAAGGGGTCTCACTACCGCCGTTTTAAGGGCAGCAGGGAAAGAGCCCATCTGAAGGGAACAATTCACTATATTTAAGAGCTCGGGTTCAAGGAATCCATAAAGCGTTTTAAAAAGTGATGTGGGAATTGGGTCTAAAAGGCAGGTTGTTGGTTTTACTTGGGAGAAAACTCTACCAAGCAGCTCAGCATCAACCAGGTCAAAACTGTCCAGTGTTTCCTCAGGTGAAAACAAGCTTTCTAATGTATTAAAAACAGTATTTTGATTGGATAAAATAGAGGATCTTATAAAATCAATTTTACCCCTGAAGTGGTCTGCAAAGCCTTCACAAAGAGAGTCCGAAGGAGTGATTTGGTATCTGTTAAAAACAGGGTTGATTAAAAGATCAATGGTGTTAAAGAGGATTTTTGGGTTATTTTTATGATCAGTAATTATGTTAGTGAAATAGGTAGTTCTTGCGTGCCTGAGAGAATTGTTGTATATTTTTAGTTTATCACAGTACATTTGATAATGAATAGTTATCTTATTTTTCCTCCATCTCCGTTCAGCTACCCTGCAATTTCTTTTCAGTTTTTTGATTTCTTCATTTCTCCACGGGGGTGTACGCTTAGGCAGTACCTTCTTTGTAGTCAGTGGAGCTACAAGATCTAGTGTTGTTTCAAGTTTATTGATAAAATGTTCAACAATAAAATCACAGGATGCAGGTGTAGTAACTGAGGGATGCTTACCCAGGATTTCAATAAAATTTGCAGCCACTTCTGAGGTAAAATAGCGTTTCCTGACAGTTCGCACCAAGGTCTCCCGCTGAATAAAACTGGTGATATTAAAAAACACGCAGTAATGATCCGACACAGCCAAGTCAACAACAGAGGACACACTGGCTGAAAGGCCATAACTGAGCACTAAATCTAGTGTGTGTCCCATGTTGTGAGTTTGCTGTGTGACATGTTGTGTAAAATCCAAACAACTAAGTAAATTTAAAAACTCTTTTGCCATGGAATCAGATGGATTGTCTATGTGTATGTTAAAATCACCAGATATGATTATAAAATTGATTATAAAATTGTAAGTGGCGTGGATTATTGATAAAAATTCAGAAAATTCACTAATAAAAGCAGCATCATGTTTTGGTGGTCTGTAAACAGTGATACAAAGAATTGAGGGACTGTTAAAAACGACCGCATGATGCTCAAAGGTGGTGTACTGATCAAGTTGTATTTCTTTGGTTCTTAGTGAATTATTAACAATTGATGCAGTACCACCACCTTTCCTGCCACTTCTCAGGGAGAATGTGAAGTTAAAATTTGGTGGGGAGGCCTCAGTGAGAATAACTGGTGCATCTGCACCCAGCCACGTTTCAGTTAAGAATAAACAGTCTACCTTGTTATCTAAAATCAGGTCATGGATAATAAAAGATTTGTTTAAAAGGAAGCGAACATTTAAAAGTGCCATGTTGATGGTAACAGGTGACTTAGAGACTGTATATGTGGACTGTTGATGTTTTGGGAGAGGTCTGAGGTTATTAAGGTTCACAGAGTGAACATGGTGGAGTCTGGTTATGTCACGCTGAGTGATGATAACAGGAATTGGTGAATGGTTGGTGAAAATAGAGGGCCCAAGACCAGTACTGTGTGTGTCAGAGGTGGAACTAAAAACATAGGAACTGGGACCGGGGGGACATCATACAGTTTCGGACAGGTCAGTCAGTGTATGTTTGGGGTGATGGGAGGAGAGTGTGGGTTGTGTGTGTTGTACACCATATGCCAGGTTGGCAGACAGCACAGGGGTGCCAGCTCTGTTCAGGTGAAGGCCGTCTGAACCAAAAAGATGTCTCCTCTCCCAAAAGACATCAAAGTTGTCAATGAAGCCGACATTGTGGGTGCTGCAGGCTGAAGAGAGCCAGGTGTTCAGGCTGAGTAGCCTGCTGAAGCACCCAATGCCCCTACCACAGGTGGGGGTGGGGCCGGAGATAATAACACTCAGCTGGTGCTGTGAGAGTTTCTTAAAAAGCTGAGCAAAATCCTGCTTTAAAAGCTCGGACTGCTGTCTGGAGGTGTCCTTGGTGCCCACATGAATAACAACCCTGTTTACCTGTGGGTGAGAACTCAGGACGCTTGGGATTTTCTCAGTCATGTCTGTAACTGTGGCGCCAGGAAAAGACAAGGTGAGCGCCCCCCTCAGACGGACGTTTCGGATGAGGGAATCTCCAATGACGAGTGTGGTGGCCTGTTGTCTGAGGGGGGCGGCCGGCTCGATGAACCCGTTGTCCCGGTCAGGCGCCTGGCGGCGAGGACACCTCATGTGCCATCGCACCGCGTCCCTGAGGAGCCGCTTTCGCTGGGTTGAGGAGCGGGAGGACGGAGGCGAGCGGCACGGTGCTGGACGGCCCGGTGCTGGACGTCCATCAGCTGGGGCACAGGCAGCCCTGAGTGGAGGGAAGGCTGTGGTGTCTGTCAGCGGGGGCACAGCATCCGTGAGAAGGGGAGCATCGGGATCAGCAGGGCCCCGGACCAGCGGCTCCAAGCTCGTAGATAGCGCCGAATATTTGTTGGTGAGGGGGATTCCGATCGGGGGGGAAGCCCCGCACGGAGCCCCGCCAGGAGCTGTCTTCCGACGTCGGACCACTACTTCGGACCAGGGAGTCCCATTGCTTGGAGTAGAGCAGGAGGGCCGCTGACAGGTGGAGGAGGAAGGCTCCCAGACGACGGTGTCCCCGAGTGCAGCGGCAGCGCTATGCTGTTGTAGCTCACCGGTCTGTGTGGTCTCCAACCAGTCGGACAACGCCGGGAGCCGAGATTTGAAGGTGGCCAGCAGTGAGTCCTTCCTCTGAAGCTCGTCCGATAGCCGGCCAACATCTTCAAGAAGATCTGCGATCTTTTTATGAGCTCTTCTAAGCTGTTGTCCCAGCTCTGCAGGTAAGGAAGTGTCCATAGCGATAGCCTGCCTGGACGAGTATCTCACTCCGCTAGCTTCTGGCTTTAGCAACATTAGCCGCTCTTCTTTAACAGTGTTCGTCCGAAAAAACCGTGCAAACAACAAGCTTACAAAGCGAACGGTGATAAAAGCACAACACTGTCCAGCAATATCCAGTTTCCGCCAGTCAATCTGCTGCCAAAAAACTAGGCTCTTCTGTGTTTGTTGTGATAGTAGCCTCAGTGACGATGACAACGCACATTAGATCATGTCATATGTATTTCCATCTGCAGAAGCATCTTTTACTCTTTAACAATGTAATGTTTGGCAATACTTAAATTTCTCCAATGTGAAAAACACATAGAGACTCCCTTAACCATTAAAAACACTTTTGTACAGCATCACAAAGTTCGCCTCTCATCCATGCTGGCATTTTACATTATGCACAACGTTATCAATAATCATCACCAGACTAAATCTCTGTTTATTAATGTGTTATGCCTCAGGCCTGAGCCGGGGGGCAGCCTGACTGAGAGCCCTGTTCTTGCCAATGTGATTTCTAGTCATTTGTCTACATCATGGGCCCATGCATCAGGCTGAGATTGAGCTCCAGCCAAGCTCTACCACTTAATCAGCAGGTTAATGCCAGCCTCTGAGGGAGAGGGGGGAAGAGAGGTGTCGACCATATTGGGATTTTAGCCCATTTACAAAGTGTGCATAGGAAATTACCTAGTGCCCACATGTCCTGTCGAAACCCCCCCCCCCCAGCAGAAGGGGTGAGAGATGCTATTATGTCCACAAGTATTATCCTTCTCTCACTGTTCCCTTTCTCCCTCTCTACCTCTGATATTTTCTCTCTCTGTCTCCCACCACCTGTCCTCCTCTTTCCCACCCTCGGTCTTTATCTATTTGTCTCGTCATTCTCCTTCACTCCCTCCATATTCACTTGCACTGTCTCTGTCTTTCTTTCCCTCTCCCTCTCGGTTGTCCTCTTCTTTATCCTTTCCCTCTCTGTCTGCCACCTCTATTCTGGGGGAACATGGCGTCCCAGAGCCCCTGTGAAATATAAGTGCCGGTATGTGTATGTGTGTGTGTGTGTGTGTGTGTGTGTGTGTTGCCTGCTTGCCTGCTCGTGCTCTGGCAATATGCTCTCACTCAATCAGATTTGCATAAGTAACCTCTCAGCAGGCCTGCTCCACTGGCCAGGTGCGTTGCTCTATTTGCATATAGAACTGTGAGGCTCCCCAGAGTCACTTTAGACTCCAGTGACTGCTGAGTGAGCCCACATGAAATCTGAATTAAAAACCTTCCGCTTGCCCGTCTGACACCCTCCTCCATCCCTGCCCATCTACATACCTACTTTACCTCCCTCCATTTCTTTCTTCCTACTTAAATATCAGCCTATCTACCTGGATGGCTACCTCTATCTCTACCAGTGCATACTTCTTGAGTTACCTTTGCACTGTAAACACCTCCTACACCGCGATCCAACCTACTTAACTGTCTACGCAGCTACTTTCATAGCTAGCACGCTATTTCCACCCTTCACTATCTTGCTACATATCAACCTGTCCCGAAATTAAGCTAAATAGCAAGTAATGACACTGGTTCCGAGGTTTAGAACAACCTATATTTATTCAGCTTGATAGTTTATGTTTGACGTAACAGCAGTTGACAGACCAATCTTAAGTCAAGGCACACTTGCTTCCTCTGAAGCTTTCGAGTGTAAATACAGCTTTGGAGTTTGCTTGCTTTCATGGAACTGTAGCCGATGTGCAACTCTGGGATTCGGCATCCCTGTTTGCTTTGAATCAAGCTTGACTCAAGCTTGGATCAGCTTTTATACTAGCACTGCCCCTGAAAGTGAGAGACTCAAATCCTCAGTCAGTCAGACCCCTCAGTCGCCTGAGATTGCTTCAAGTCAAGTTGTCGTTTTACTTATTTATTTAATTGTTTTTCACCAGTCACTTTCCTGCTGCTCCTTGGTACAGGCAGCTGTGAAAATGAAGGCAGCTGCCTGGAGTAAGAGAGGCTTTGCCCCGCAGGGCTCTAAAATAATGTTATCTTCTGCCTTTTCCTTAGAAGCTGTAAATTTACAGCTCAAAGCAACTCAAAGTCCAGTTTAAACCAGTTTAAGATTGGCAATGAGATGAGTTAAAACAGGCAACTACTTGTAATGTGTTGTTCTGCGGCGTTCTAAAAACCTGCCAGTTCACACCACTGCAACTGGATGAGACGGTGTATCATCTCTATTGAACAACTCTCTGTATCTCTGTTCTGATTTCCAGCTTTTCAGGCTTATTTTGTGGCTGAAATAATTTGTAACTTTGTAACTTACTAAAATATGAATCAGGATAGAGATAGTGAGATACTGGCTATAGTTGCATTTGTATTAGTGATGAAACAGTGAAAAATGTAATGAGCATCAGATGGACTGTGTTTATGATAAATATGCCACAATAATATAAATAACCAGCGCCAATTAATCAGTCAATGCAAATGTGTGTGTGTGTGTGTGTGTGTGTGTGTGTGTGTGTGTGTGTGTGTGTGTGTGTGTGTTTGGGGGGGGGGCATAATCTAACACTGACACACCATGAAGACAGACACAGTCGGCGGGGACAGAGCACCTGCCACAGCAAGCTAACATGCCATCTGCAGTCATTTTGACTTGACCAGCAGACTTCACTACAAGCTGATTGGCTGTTGAAACAGGTGATGTGCTTTATGTTCTAAAACCAGCTGCTGGTGATTTGACCAGCTGAGTTGCAGGTGACACCATCAGTCCACCTGAGTTGAGCTCAGACGGGCCAGTTCACACCACTGCAACTTTTTTTTGTAATGTTCTAATCAAAAATCTCTGGTCTCAACTGGGCTTGATGCGATACAGTCTCTACCTTTTGTTTGATATCTAGTGTCAGCAAAAAATGTTGTTGCACATTTCATCATTAGCTCAGTTAGCTTGTTTACTGTATTTCATTAATGTCATTGTCCCACTGAATGTTCTGCTGAACTATGTTCACTCCATATGAAAAAAAAGGAAGGAATACTTGAATATTTATATTGAAAAGCAATATCTGATTTGACCGACATAATTCTGAGTTGGGTATAGCCTTATTTTATACAAAAACTTCAAAACAAGCAAATAAGTGGACGCTGAGTTGAGACTTTTTGACAACCTATTTGTAGATTTTTCAGGACAGTGATATCCTGTGCTCTTGCAAATACTGGCTGCTGTTCTTAGGAGCAAAGATGAAAGTAGCTTAATGTAACATTGCCACAAATCTTTTTTAGGGAGGTTGGGTGGATGGATGGGAGTAACCTACAAAGTACACGATTGCAATGCCAAGACCACAGTTAACATCACTGGCTCTAACTAAGAGTCAATACTGGAGTATTTCATTCATAAAGGTGATCTTTCTTGAACTTTAACAAAGTAGTTTTAGCGTGATCTTAACCAAACATTAATCTTAGAGGTAGCAGATGAGAATGGTTCAGCTCTTAGCCCCCTGAGTTATTCAGGGTTTGCCCCTTTTGCAGTATCCTTGCCAATCTTTACCTACATTGACAACCCCTACCCTTCTATCAAACCCATTAACCTACTTACTGTATGTAGCTTGCTGCTAACCTTCAAAAATATCTTCAACTGTCTAGCTAGCAAGTTAGCATGTAGTACCTTTGCCTCTCCTCATATAAGGGCTGAGCAACTTGCTGCTTACATTTTGTTCAGCCTTGTTATTTAGGTTAACATAACTACAATAACTGGATTATTTGTTATTACTATACTTTTCTGCAATTTTAACTTCATAGAATCCAGTCATTTTTGTTCCTTCTAGTAATAGAACAGTGTGGGGTGTCTTTCAGAGGCGCAACCTTTGTGTACGGACAACACATTCCTAAACTTTGTCTCGGCTGATACATCACATTCTTCCATGTACTCCTGTTGTCATAACTATCCGCATTTGCACTGGCCCTCCCTTCCTGGCATACATAGGATTTTTTCCATCATTAGCTTGCATTTACTTGCATCTATATTTCTTCTTTCAGCAATTTCAGCATCAGGTGATTGATTGACTGCATTCACCCACCACTTACAAACTAGACAAAACTCCAGGTATGATGACAATATGGGTATAAGAGCTATTTCTGTCAAGGTTACTGGTGGATGACACCATTCTCTCCACCACTGGCTGACCATTTTATTCAATAAGCACTTGTATTATAAATTCTTAATAAAACACCAGAGAGAACAGTTGCAATACAGTCCAGTCTCTCTTCTTTTCTCCAATGTAAATGCCAAGAAGAAGATATTGAAATGTATGCCCCGCTCTTTTCACACGCCATGACAACACCACAGAAATTGGCTCACTGGATCTCAGTGGTGTCCCATTTCTGGGGGATAAAACTTGTAAAACAATTCATTTTAATACGTGGAGAACCCACAGTTTGCTTTAGACCAGGCAAGAATGCATAATTTCCTTGGCTCTGAGCTTGACCTCGACTTAAGGGTGTCCTTAACTAAGGGCTATTTGGTGAAAAACCACTGGCTATACTCTATGTCATTTGTACTTTCTTATATGTTAATGCATCCAGGAATTTATTCTAAGACCCTCAGAGGAAAAAAAGGGGACGCCACAAGGGAATACGATGGCTGAGCAATATCCTTTTTCCATGAACAGAGGAAATTGTTCAGTGACCCTTTGAGGTCCAGCCCATTTGAATATGTGTGTTGTCCCTGTCTCTAGCCTAATCAGAACAGATTGAGTCATGGCCAAAACACAACAAGGGTGGTTCAATAAAATGAAATGCATTTGTTCTGGTCCTCTTGATAGAAATACACATTCAACCAACTATGCCTGCCAACTAGTTTGCATTTCAGAATTTTTCAAAGAAGAAGAAAAAAAGAAATGCGTGTGAAGTGGGAATATTGTATAATTGAAGCAGACAGCTAAAGTGGATACACAAAGGAAAAGGAAGTGATTCCACAGCTAGGGCTGTGGTTTAGAAATGCTTAAGATATGTTTTAGGCAACTTTTCCAAAGATACTTCCTCTTGTCTTACAGGCACTTCATTTACATCTATTGCTTATCCTCGACCTCTTTTGTTCCTCCTCCTCATCTTTTTGTTCGTCTTAAGTTTATCTCAATCTCCCACTCCGCCAAAGCCATTCTGTGAAGTTCAGCTGTTTACTGGTGGCTCCAGGTCAGCAAGCCTGCTGCAAGCACACGAAAGGACACTTGTAATATACAGAGAGGGCAGTGTTAGAGGCCCGGCAAAAATATAATAACATAAAAAAAGGTGAAGGCGAGCAGAAGCACAAGGTCTTCATCTCTCATGTATAGAAATTGGAAACGTCTGACCAGCTGGGGGTTGCTTATCTCAGAGGGCAGATAGCATCACGAAACAGGCCTGTAATGGCCACATGCTCCACTTGATAATCCCCTCCTTCCCCTCCCTGCCGCCGTCCGTCCGGAGATACGAGGCCCCCGGTCGCAGGGCTTAGAGGCTTGGAGAGCAGGGGAGCATTACCGATACAAAAGAAATGCATTTGGGCTCTTCCAGTGCTCCGGCGGAGTGGGTTAACATAATAGCTTCCCCTCCCTGGCCCTTGCCTTGTTTTTGATTGATACTTTTCAATTACAGTCCACTCCCGTCCGAGAAAGCCCCGTCGCGGCCCCCACTCTCCCCCCTCCCCAAACATTCAAAATGCTATTTTTCCCACCGTGTGATAACTTCAAACATTTAGGGAGTACAAGAGCACTGGTAACCCTGTTTAGCCGGCGCAGTAAATTGGTTCCATGTTCAACATAATAGCACTGACAGGCTTTTGCTAGGGAAATCAGTCCGGCAAAGGGACATGCCAACGATAAGACATCCGGCTTTGAAATTCTATTTCTCCGTATCAGAATTAAATCTGGACTTTATATTTCTTTTTGCCCGGGCGCAGGCTCTCTCCGGTCGCTTCCTGGCCTGTACTATTTGATCATGGGGTGACAACTAATACTTACCCCTGAGATCCTTTGCTCTCTCCATTTTCTGGGACTTTGGACCATATTTTTTCTTCTGGCTTGTTATTTTTCCTCTTCTTTTTTTCCATATTGGTTGTCAAAATCTCAGATGATTTGTCCGTCCCTGGGATGTAATGCATCGCAACATACTTTGTGCTTCTGCAGCATTTTAAGATATTGCTATACACCTAAGGGCTCTCTGCACACAACATTCACATGGACAGTATCATGTACATTTAAAGTGAGAAGTGGTTAAATGTGTATCATGGAAATCAACATCTTTACAATGAAAGTACATCTAATAAATGCAAGGTGCAGTGTGATGCAGGACTTAAGCTCTTTTAAGAACCTTCCTTGACTGTATCAGCAGCATGCATATGAGCCCCATCTCGCGCCATGAATCTCTGGGTAAACATATTCGTAAGCAGCAGCAGTGTTGTAATCATTAGCAGAAGGAATGCTTTCCAGCGGTATCTGGGCCGATCTGATATCCATGTGGCTCCCAATGACAGCACCAGGCCCTGCAGATAATTAATCTATTTAGCTGAGGGGGTGGAAAGCCACCCGTCGCTAGGTCAGATAAGTTTGTGGATTTACACATTTTAAAGTCATCCAGTCCCTCAATGGCACCAAACTGTGCGATATTCTAATGCCATTAATTACTATTTCCGACTGGATGGTCTCGGCTGTGTCTGGACCAGCTGTTTCATCAAGCGTGTGTGTGTGTGTGTGGCAACAGAGAGTGTGTGTGTGTAAGTGAAACGCCCACTCCCAGTGCACCGCACATGCATCCTTTCGTCATGGGGTGACATTGTAAGAGACTCCTGCTGTAATTCAGCCCACCATCGCAGAGTGGCATGTGTACGCATGTGAGGAAATGAAAGTAGGATTGTGTTGTAGTGGGATATTGTTTCCTCACATATTTATCAAACGAACACTGTTTATGTAAGAACAGGAGCAAAGAGAAAGTCATTTCTGTTACTTTAAAGAAAACAATATAATTCTTAAAAGTAACAGCTGAATTGATATTCAGAATGATATATTTATTTATCTATAAGGTAGAATAGAATAAACTACATAAGATGGAAAACAGCTTTTG
Source organism: Cephalopholis sonnerati (assembly GCA_019142605.1). Taxonomy (NCBI): domain Eukaryota; kingdom Metazoa; phylum Chordata; class Actinopteri; order Perciformes; family Serranidae; genus Cephalopholis; species Cephalopholis sonnerati. The sequence continues at coordinate 3,771,794 of JAGQAX010000015.1, read as the reverse complement.
GCTTTATCCATGACAGCATCGGTGCATACAGTGCCTAAATGGAATGCAGTATAATGTTTCCTCTAAGTTTAAAAACCTTATTTAAAGATTTGGATGTTTTGCACTGTAAAGTCAGCAGCTGATGACAGTCACTGCAATGAAAATCACTTAACTCATAATGAATGAGTGGTTGTAAATGGCAGTATGTACTGTATGAAATAAGTGGAGCAGTGTGAATTCATGTGTAACATATGGAAATGGTACCTGGCTCTTGAGTTACAGTGATATTTTCTATGTGTCTACGTGAATAATCAAGTTAAATGAACCAACTTTAATCCTATTGTATATACACAGTATATATTTAAAGTTTAAGTATTTTTTTTACAGTGCATTCATGTGCTGTTCTCTTCTATGTAATAATGAGAAATAACAAAATAAAAGAATTCCTACAGTGGGGGTAACATGTTTTTCAACATGTTTATCAATATCTCGATATAAACAACTGGTTAAATGCCTATTTGTGACAGAGCAGTGGTGTTGTTAGGCCTGGGCGATCAAGGCTTCAGCCCCGAAATAAGAATAGGCCTCATAACAAAAAAAGCGGCAAATCTAATAATGAGTTTTGTTCATTACAGACCTTGAAATTAATATGTGTTGTTGATCAAAAGCACAAGTTTTGGGTCCTCATTTTGTGTTAGCGCTTGCAACAGAGAGAGCACCTGTTATCACTTTAATGTTACAGCTGGTAAAGGTGGAGCTCATTATAAATGCTTTATATACTGATGGATAATTTCATCTATAATTATACATTGTCATTTATTTGTTGATTACATATTGTATCTGTTATGTAGGACTGGATGTTGATATCCCTCTACATCCAGTCCTACATAACAGAGTAACTAAAGCGGACAAATAAATGCAATGGAGTATAAAGTACTCTGTGTCCCTCCAAGATGTAAAGGAATAGAAGTATAAAGTAGCATAAAATAGAAATACTCAAGTACAAGTACCTCAGAATTCTCTAAATTTTGATGATAGCAGTTACAAAGTATTCTCTTTCAAGTCAATACTAATTAATAACTACTAATATTAATCACAACTAATATTTTTAATGTCACAATTCAACATTTATCTGGAAAATGAAATAAAAAAGGCAGGCTTAAAAAAGGCCCTAAAAATCATCAAAATAGAGCGTGTTAATAATAATAATCATAATCATAATGGTAATAATAATAATAATCATGATGGTAATAATAATAATAATAAAAATCCAAAACGACAGAGTATATCATCATCAGCTGTGCAGTTCCACTGAGCTCCACACAACTTTTTAACTACTTCCAGCTCCTTGTTTGGTTTTACGGCAACACCTTTACTGTTTGGTTCAGTCTCACCACTCTCATCACCCTTGTTTCCAGCAGCAGCCACAGGAATCTTGAATTCCAAATCTGATGAGGAGGGAGCGCAAACAGATGCAGATTGGACTTGGGTAAAAGCTCTGCAGTAGCACTGTGGAGTGCTCGAAAAAAAAATGTAGGGGTGTCTTGGTAGCCAGAGGCTGTTCCATAAAGAAAAGAGGGGATTAAAGTCCAAAACATTAAATCTACCTGACACATCAGTCAGGGCAAAAGCACTTCCATAAAAGGTCTATACATGACCTTTATTATCACAAACACAAGTTTAAATTGTCAGGATAATTGCATCTGCACGCTATTCTTAAGCAGCGCAAGAGGTCGAACAAAGATCTCTCTTCACTATAGCAAATAGCAGCAGTAAAGACAATACAAAATTCTTCACAGCCACTGAGCAATGTCTACTTTGAGAAACACATCAAGGTTTCAATCATCTCATAACCAAAAGAGGTAATACAGCTGACATAAACAAAACCAGACAGAAAGACTGACAAAAAATTGCTGATCGATAGAAGGTGTGAAGTAAGTAGCGAGTGATGTGATAAAATATTTTAATACACCCTATTTAAATTTTGGGCACAATACATTCAAACAGTAAAAACATAAAATGTGTAGGTTATTAATATATCTCAAGGCTGCAAAGGTATACAAGTTCACTCATAATATGTAGGCTATATTAGTATATTTGTTAAATGATATCAACAAATTTAACTTTTTTCTGTGGGGCTGGGTAATTTTACACAGCAGCAACTTGAGTGGGGAGAAAATATAAGAATACTGATCAGAATAGTAAGCAAGCCTATAGGATGTATATGCATTTAAGCACAGTTAGCTTGATGCTAGAAGTGTCCAATCTCATTATTTTCATTAATGTCATACACTACTTTTTTGACATTGTTTGAAATGTATTAACCAATACATTGACAGGACTTTTTTAGCATAGTTTTTTTGTCTTGTTTTTGTTTTTTTGTGAGAATATTGGACAGAGACCCATAGACTTAGATACTTTATTTGTCCATATAAGTTTTTGCAATTACACTGTTAACTATTTATCCAGCTATTATCATTATATTGAGGTAAATTAGATTGAAACTTATGGCAGTAAGTAGCATAAGCCTAAACATTTATCACATACCACATAATTAAACGTGTGTAGGTTTAGATCACTATCTTATCATTTATCCTTGTATAATTCATTTAATTAAGTAGATTTTTTTATTAACTTAAATTTTCTGACTGAGTGGTTAATGTATTAAAACAGTATGGCAGCATGTCAGAAACCCAGTGGAAACAACACCGCTTTCCCTGCAGGTCAGTGTTACAGGAACTTATGTTAAGGAACAGCTCAGGCTTGGCCTGACTGTTTGCCTGCCCTGGACCAGGTTAGTTCCTGAGTTTAAGTTGGTCACTATGAGCTCACAAACATGTGCTTGGCCATAACTCAAGAATTCATACACTGATTATGACAAAATTTCACACAAATGTCTCACACAAAATGATGACATCCACCCTGGAGCATAATGTCTGCTGTCTGTATGAATGTTAAGCCAAACTATAACCACATGCTTTTGTTGCCTAAAACTAACCACATGCTTTTGCTGCACAAGGAAATAAATTGCAAGGTGTTTCACTGACATTGTAAGTTTATTTTGAAAAACACTGTATGCGTCTAACAAGCAGAAAGTGTACATTTCATGTGAAAATAGAAGTGTGTTTTGTAAAAGTAACAATGCATGTAACAGGCGTAAATTGACACAGTGCTCTAGCACATCAACAACAGATGCACCCAGGGTACCTAGTGCTTCATATGTAGACGACAATATGAGCAGCAATATGAGTATGGGATTGAGAATATGTCACCAAGATCACGTCTTTCCCCAACCCTGACCAAAGTGCTTTTGTTGTCTAAACCACAGACAGGAGTCTAGATGTGAACCCGGGGTTCTGATGTCACAGTCCTGCAATTTGTATGTCCATCATCCACCCCAACCGCCTTCCTGCAAATCCAGTGTGTTAATAAATGTGGGATTTCATTTACGCAAAGAAATGTTGTCTCTGAACATAGTCCAGACAGCGATTATTTTTGTCACCATATGATCATTAGCAATGCAGTTTAGTAATATACAAATGTAGTTTCAAGGAGACAGAATTGTGCTAACACGAGTGATCATCTTCATCTCAGCCTGACACACAATGGGCAGCAGATAGAAAAAAACAGGAAGGAATCAAACACTCCACATGCTGGTCAAGAGATGCCATTGAACAAATCAAGCAACTTACTTTAATAAACGAAAGGAAAAAGTAAATTTGGTGCATTAAAAAATATGTTAGTTTTGCATTAATGTGATGAATAAGTAGTACATGTATACAGTGGTGTTTGTTTACTGTATGAATACCATGCATGACTATGTATGTATAGTGGTATCAGTGTCGGTGCCTCCTATAGATGTCAGAGGGACATCAGCATCTCCAGTATTTCCAGCCTGAGATTTACACATTCCAAGCATGCATTAGGAGGGGGGGGGGGGGGGGGGGGGTCATAAAGAGACATAGAGATGGAGAGAGTGACAGAGAAAGAGGGAGGGAGGGGAGTGAGGTGCTCCCGGGTTCCCTGCTCTGACATTGTGAGTGTCAGACTCCGATCACTTTAATCAGAGCGGGGATATGCATGATAAAACGGATAAGGGACTTTAATCAAAAAAATTCGCTCGTCTGGAAACGTGACACACTCCGACAAGCACGCCTCATCCCCCCACCACGCCACCCCTGACACCCCCAACACCCACATCTCCCCAACCCCCAGTGTCACCGCCACCACTGCCCCTGTCTGGGCTTGCTATGAATATGCATGGACCAAGTAAGTTAGGTACCACATTAAAATGGACCATTCAGCTGAGGAGGAAATAACAAACACAACATCCAAACATGCATCATGTACTCAACACCCTCCACACACCATACATAGAAAAATGACGGCTGCAAATTTAAAATATATACTATGGAAAAAAATCAACACGCTCCTCGTCATTCCACAGAATTGATTTGTGCAGCAGCTGCGGCTCCTCCACACTTTCCCTCTTCATCACGTGTTAATGGGATTCATGTTCACAGTCATAGGTTCATGTTCGTAGACACTGCTACTGTATGCTCCGCTGCTGGTTAATGATAAATTACACATGTTGGAATTGACATGCAGACATGTGCCCTGACATGAAATATAAATACCCTCATTTGGATAAATTCGTATATTCAAATGAAATCACTGCTGACACTGTGGAGACTCTTAATACAAACGGCAAATGTATAGCAGCACGTATACAGCTTAGGAATGTAAGTGCATGTACACATGTAATAACCCATTTAACATCAGCAGTGTGTTCAGAGTGGCTGCTACAGGATTCACAAGGAATAAATGACTTGCAGGAGATCACTGAAATTAATAATGTCATATTAATTAAATCATCAAGATCAAATGATTTGGCCTTTTTAATAGCTTAAGTGGGTTTTGTAAGGATAGTTATGACAAGTGGCTGGTCATCTTAATAGGCCGTGTCAACTTCAGCCTTCATGCATTGTCTGATTTCAAAATATACTTCTGCTTTCACAGAAAATGTACAATTTCCATACAGTCTCTTTCAAAATTAATACACTACTTTGGTACACGACTCAATACACTAGCCCTTTTTTTGCCTTTTTTTTCCTTCAACAACAAACGCACAGGGTTATGTTTTGCCAGCAAATGCATGTGGTTAGGTTTAGGAAAAAAGAGCAGGGTTTGGCTTTGCAATCTTAAGGGAAGAGAACACCGACCTCTTAGGTAAAGTTGGTGGTTGTTGGACCCATCTACCGCCAATCTCATCCAACCTACTCAGACCTCCGCTGCCTTAACTTTGGTTGTTGTCCCACTGCCCTTAACCGCATGTTGCCGGGCGCCCATAAACAATCATGGCGACTGGCCATGTAACATGCCAACATGGAAAGACGGCTTTTTTGTGTCTGATGCTGGCAATCACTGACCAAGCGCTGTTTTTTGACAACTTTGGAGTGAGACTGGGTTGGTTACATATGAAATTTGTTGCATTACTTTTTGTGGGTATATGTGCGAACTGTGCATGAGAACAGTCTGACCATCTATGTTATTCTGACTATGAAAAAAGCAAACAAAAAAAAATCCGCAATTTGTACATTTTACACATTGTAGCAATTTCATGTATTGCCCAGCTCTAACTGGTAATGCTGAAACCCTTCATCTTGGCAACTGGGTACCTGCAAGAGAGTTACCCAAAAAAAGCTAAGCGTCTGTATTTGTTTGTTTTATTATTAACTGGTGAAATACTGTGACTGTAAGTGGCACATCCACATAGAAGTTAATTCGGACAGATGTAACAGACGGACATACAGATAATAACATAAAGCAGTTATGATGATGTATGCGATGGTATGATAAGGGTCTAGGAGTAGAGATTAGATTATTCTAGGTAGGGTGTTTGTAGTTAATGTGTGTTTGTGCATGTTTGGATGTTTGAATGAGAGGCAGCAGTACGTGTTCATGTTTTACTGATCCTAAACCAGCTGGTGTAGTACGAGAGTACAAGAGGGCTATAAAAGAAAAGTTATAGTCATGTTATAGTGTCAATAAATATATCTGATGCAATAGCAATATCATCACAATAATAGGTTATAGTAAAGAAGTAATATAATAAAGTAATACAATGATAGTGATATTATCATTATTATCACTGTAAAATATTTGACTGTACATATACTGTAAATTACCGGCTACGGGTTGCATCACTTTCACGGTAGGTTACTGTGTCATTTTTTACAGACAGCTGTATACTGTGATCTCACAGTAGTTATGTCTGCATATTACTGTGATTTAACAGTATGCTTAAAAAATTCCTCCTGTAAAATTACTATATTTAACTGTAATCTCACCATTAAACTCCATACATACTGTGATTTTGCAGGGTACTTCTGTAAAATTACTATATTTACCTGCACGAGTTTTACAATAGAATTTGGCTAAATATCACAGTAAAAGCCTGTGAGGTGATTTATTGTAAAATATTACAGTTATTGTAACTTCCTGGAAATAATTTACAATGCATACAACACAATATAATTATATTACAATATAATATGATGATAACCACTATTGTAATTAACATTGCAACTATACAGTAATGAGGAGTGAGGTCAGACCGGGGCATAGGAGAGGCGAGCAAGAGGCTCCCTGACCCCCAGCCTGCTGCAACACAAGCAGGAGCCCAAGCGGGACAAAATGTATCTAAAAGTGGCTGCTACTGCAGTTCAGGGTTGTGAGACAGGTAAACATCACTGGCGGAAATGCAAGCTAGCTACTGCCACAAGTTCAACACAATGAACTCTGTACGGCAGAGAAAAATCTGTGCTCGTTCATGTAGGTGGCAACCATTTCATACCCCCATGTTTGAAAGCGCTTCCCCTCTGCTGCCTTCCCCTCAATGAATTGACTGGAGGCGGCATGAGAGCCCTATTAGGTTAAATGATTCATCAACAGACAGAAAATTAATCAACAATAACTTTTGAGTCATCTACTAAGCAGGATAGTAAATTATCTTTGTGACTTTGGGTTTTGGACTGTTTGTCAGACAACTGCAAAACATTGCAATATTTGCAATAGTTTAACATACAGTATACATTATCTATTATAGTATAATATCATTAGCAACAACTACTGTGAGTTTGTATGGTCATGCAAATTGTGCAGTTAGCAAGGTATGCTGACTGCTCTAAGACTGGATGTTATTACTTAGACAGTATAAGTCTTTACATTCGAGGTGTGTATATGTGTATTTGCATGAAACCCAGGCTTTGTCTGTTGTAGTGTTTGACACCAGATGGCCTTTGAATGCAACCCTTTTGGCCTGTCCAGTTTCAGCGTGAGCAACAGTCGAGGACAGATGCCGAGTGACAATAGCTCGGACCAGTGCTCACTCTTTCACACATCAAAGCTAATGAAGTGTGTTCAAGTGCCATGGAAAGACAAGTAAGAGGAAGAGTGTGTATGTGTGTGTATGGATGTGTGTGCATAGAGGGGGTGCAGGGGGAGACCACATCACAGTGTAATTGCTTCCTGAGCTATGCTAATTAATTAGCACATACATGCATTTCCGAGCGGGTCATACATGCCGAGCCAGATGGTCTAAAAGAAAACATGTATGTGCGTTGAGTGCTATCAGGGAGCGAATAAATAGTACATAGCAGGCGTAGCCGCTGACATTAGCATAATATATTGGTTGGAGCACTGCAGACAATAAAGACAATTAACTGTGTGATAGCGGGGACACTTCCTAAGAGCCTACACTACACAGTGGAATGGAAACTCTGGCACACTTTCTACTCTCAACACCAATGGCTCGGTGTTCTCCATTAGCTGTGTAAGTGTGTGTGTGTGTTAGCTATGTTTTTTTTTACATTCCGAGGAAGGTTTTTCTCTGGGCCTCACTTCTTGCAGGTGTTAGTTTGGGGTTAAGATTTCGATTTTTTAGATTCACATTAGGTTTACAGTGATGATTCAGGGGGCGGGTCACATTTGTGTGGTATTTCGGATGTGTCTGCACTGACAAAAGCCCCTTTTCCACCGCAGGAACTTTTTTCATTTACCGGGTAATTTCGGTGGAAACGCTCTGAGGCTTTTCAATTACCCGGGTAAAAAAAATTCCCCCTACCCCCACATTCCCCTGAAAAAAGATCCTGGTAGCGGGGTAGGACTTTTTTTACCCGGAACTTTGAGGGGCGGGGCTGTGTGCTGAAGAACACCGATTGGTGGAACACACGCAGCGTTCCGCACTTCCGTGTTAGTGTGGCTGCAGATTTTCTACAAATAAACATTTCTACCGCAGTATTGATAAGCACTAACAGTATCGATTCTTTTAACGACACATTTTGGTTTAATTCATTATCATCCCGCAGTCTCTCCTCCGCACTCTGTGCCGGCGCTGAACACACACACACACACACACACACATACACCTACACGCTATGGTAAGCAGTGAGCAGCCGATCGGCGGCCGCAACAAATTCTAAAATTACTCGAGCTGACGGAAGCTACCTAGTAGCGGGGTAGGACGTTTCAGATTACCCGGAACTTTGAGGGGTGGGGCTGTGTGCTGAAGAACGCTGATTGGTGGAACACACACAGCATTCCGCACTACCGTGTCGGTGTGGCTGCAAACTTTCTACAAATAAACATTTCTACCATAGTATCGATAAGCGCTAGCGGTATCGGTTCTTTTAACGGCACTTTTACACATTTTGGTTAAATTCATTATCATCCTGCAGCCTCTCCTCTGCGCTCTGTGCCAGCGCTGAACACACACACACACACCTACACGCTACGGTAATCGGTGAGCAGCCGAGCGGCGGCCGCAGTGAAAACAAACTCAAAAATGACTCGAGCTGATGGCAGCTACACTCGTTACTTAAAGTGAAATTAAACCTTAGCGAGTAAGAAGCCAGTAATTTATCAATACATGTGTTCAGCAACATAAACATGTAAACATGTAGACAGTGATATTCAATATGCTCCGTCCACGGTCTCTCATCCACCGACACTAACGTTGTGTCTTACATGCTGATTTAGACAGCACGCTAGTTCGGCTGACAGCGAACTGTTACTAATAAGCTCAAATGACAGCTGTCTGTATGTAGACTAACTTAGTTTGTCTCTTATCTTAAAATACTCTTAAACTTAGCTGCTGGCTGAGACAAACAGCCCCTCCTTTCTCTACCAGCCAACAAGCTGGTGGAGGGCAAGCGCTAGATCATCTATGTCATCAGCCTGATTTGAATACATTTTCCGGAACTTTGAGGTGTGGTGGAAATGCAAACCACACAGATTACCAGGAACTCTTTTACCCAGGTAAATAAGTTCCTGGTAATAAAAGTTCCTGGGAAAGTTGGTGGAAAAAGGGCTATAATAATGTTTTGTACCCTGTCCAGCTCAGGATCATGGTGAATAGTAGTTCTGATGCTGTACGACCACATTGCCAAACTGTAGTGGGATTTACCTTGCAGCTACAGCTTGGATAGTTTCACGTCCATGTTTTGGATGTAAAGCAACAAAAACATGACTTTAGCCCCTTTTCCACAAAAAAAAAAAAAAAAAAAAAAAAAAAAAAAACACTAACACCTGATGACATCTGGCTTTTTAATGTAATGGTTACAATCGAAATTCACACCCAGGTCAAATGACTCTGCAGTAGTCACGGGTATTTATTGGCTCCAGCTTTGATTGGCATTGATGGAAACGCATCACCAGGGTGAACGCGCTAATTTTAGCCCCTTTAACCAGCAAGATGCGATTTTGCACCACCACAAAGCAGTGGCTAAAGCAGCACTCGAGCATCGATCTGAATTAGTCTGCACTAAGTTTGAAGAAGAGATATATAAGTTGGGGATGCATGTGTAGGGAATCTACATTTATAGGCTTCACACGGCGGCATCATAAATGTAGGGAATCTACAATTTTAGGCCTCATCAAGGGGCAACATAAATGTTGGGGTCAACAATAATGTTGGGGTTTATCATACTAAGTCTCACCAAAGGACACCAAATATGTAGGGATTCTACAAATAGTTTTATAAAAAGCTGGGATACTACTTGTTAGGAATCTAGTAGGTCTTACATGGCGGCACCATAAATATTGGAAACAATACTTGGCGTCACACAGAGGCACCCTAAATGTTGGGAACAACAATAATAGGCCTCATCAAGGGCCTGACCTTGTAACAGATCTCCAACTTAAGTATCAAATCAACTTAAGTATCAAAGGCTATCAGAAAGAATTAATAATTATTAGTAACAATTATTAATTATGTTAAATAACGTGACTTAATTTACAACAAATCACCTTGTGGGGCACCATTCCCGAAAAGGGAAAAATGATAGCCAGTTAATGATATCAGTCTCATAAAGTTCACTAAACTATTAATTTGGGATTCTGATTAATGATTAAATAAATAACCATAACCAAAATTAATAATAAAGCCTGAAGGATTTCGGAGTTCTTGACGTAGCAGAGGTGGACTATTCATTCGCTCTTGTACAACATTGAACAGACAGCAGGTACGATTCCAAAATTAAATTTATTCGTAAAGCAAAGCAAAGCAAAACAAAAACACACAAATCCTAACTAACAAGCGTGTGTGTGTGTGTATACGTGTGTAGGTGTGTGTCTGTGTGTGTGTGTGCGAGAGAGAGAGAAAGACAAAGGCGGGTGTGGTAATCAAAGGGCTGTTTGGCCTACAAAATAAAATGGCTGACAACAGAAAACTACAAGATGGCCGAATCAAAGCTGGCTTCAGATCAGGTGAGGTGTTTGTCTGACCGTGTGGTCAGGGCAAAGACAAAGGAAAAGAAGCGGGAACTTTGAGCTGCCTGTTTGGGTGTAGCTCTGTTGAAAGCCAATTTGTAAGTGAGTCTATGTGAATGCGGTCTGGATTAGTGCAGAAGATGTTTAGTTGCATGCAAGACGGTGTCTGTGGACAGAATTGGCAAACTAAACATGACTTTGCTTTGGTAAAACCAACTAATCAATAACTTAATTGCAGACAATCACAACAATAACTCAGTAAACAGCATTACATCACATACAACAAGTTAAACGGTCTTGCTTAGCCTGTGCAGCTGTGATAAAGCTATGCCCAGTTGTTACATTACCAAATCCTGAATGGATGGAGGGAAGAGTTGGTTTGAGGGATGCTGTTCTTGTTAGCCGGCGAAGAAGGCTGGAAAGACAGGTAACTGTTTTTCTTTTGTTCAGACAGTGAGGTTAAAGAGATGTAATTTACCTTGACATGTTTCGACCGTCACTCCGGTCTTCATCAGAAATGTCCTTTCTGACGTGAGTCATGACGTGTCCTTTAGCTGGTTATTCCTTGAAGGCGTGACCGGCCTGGCAATCTGACAGATCTGCCAGGCCAGCCACGCCCCCCGCCGCCCGATGGTCTGGAGGAGAGAGTCCCAGGTGTGTGATAGCATAAATGCCCCCTCATCCCGGTTGATGGTGTCCCTGGCCCGCCTCCTGATCTCTATTGCCTCCTTGATCCAACGTTTGACCTTGTTGCTTTCTGTACCGGAGTGACGGTCGAAACATGTCAAGGTAAATTACATCTCCTTAAAGCTGCAGTAGGTAGAAAGCCAGAAAACGGTTGATTTCTGAGTCTCATCTCAGATAGGTTTCGTTTCTCTCCGCCCTGAGCCCCTCCTACCAGACGAGCACGCGCACACAGCATTTTTTTGACTGAGTCGCTATCGAGCCGCTGCTAAGCCGCTGCTCGATTTCACGGTCCACTGAGGACAATTTCGAATAATGTCCGAGTCACAGGTAAGAAAAACTTATTTCGCAATCTTTTAGACTCTTTCTTTTCTAATTCTGTCTTCCTTTTTTTGGGCTGTTTAGCCGTGTATGCAGTTGTAGCCAATGCTGGAATAGCTATTTTACCAAGTCCACCATCCGCCATTGTCGCTTGCTGTCTCCTTCTGCCGGGGGCACGAGAACGCGCAAACTGCAGTACAACAGCCAATAGGACTGAGCTGGCCTGTGATTGGTTGATGCCTGGCGGCCCACGGCTGTTTCTTTAGAGGCTGAATACAGAGCCATGCTGAGGCGCAGAAACCTATTGCCTGTCTCAGGCCACTTGACTTACATTATGCTTGAAGGATATTATGGCATTTTTTCTCAATTATACTAAAACAATGTTGCCTACTGGAACTTTAACCTCACTGTCTGAACAAAAGAAAAACAGTTACCTGTGAAAAATTGAGTAGACAGTATGAACATAATTGAACTAAGGCTGGAAAGAGCTGTGGCTCTAGAAGCAGCCTTTGTTGTGTCCTTGTTCCAAAGGTGCAGATCCGAAAAGGCCGGTCACTCTGGGTCCTTGCAGAGTTAGACGTTGGGGTGCTAACTCAGCTTGATTCTCCTTATTGCTGGGAGGTTAGTTGCAAACCTTGTGTTTGCCCTTCTAGCTTCTCTGGTTTCAGTTATGCTCCTGCTTTGAGTGAGGGCATGAGAGTCTTAGGAGAAAAGGAACAAAACCCTGAAGAGCAATTGTTCCCCCTCTTCATGGTTCGGGGGCAGGAGTCTCTGAGGTGGTCCTGCTCAGGACGAAGAGCACATCTGGGCTGGTCCAAGGCCCAGAAGGAAAGAGGTATGAGCGACTTGCCCGCCCAAGAGCAAGAGAGAGACTGTAGTGAAGAGAGAACTTATACAGTGTGCCTGGTGACATCACAGAGTCACATGACACTGTAAAAGTACTGACCAATCGCGTTTTGAGACTTGTCTCTTAAAGAGGTGTGAGGTGGGCATCCTGCTGAGATGGGTGTCAGATAACTGTCTTTGCTGAAGAACAAAGAACATGAGGTCTCTCCATCTCAGGAGGAAAAGCCTTCACATGTCCAGTGTAGATTTTAACAAATGACAAATCATTTGTGGCCTGGTGAATCCCAACACATGATATATATATGTCAGGCCAAAAATGGGACTTTTTTAAATTAGGCATTATTACGATAATTAAAATTATAGCCAATAAACAGCGCTGGTAATATGAAGACACAGTGGGTGGTGGTACATGTACCTTTAGAGAAAAAGAACAACAACAACTGCAGCACACTGTCTAGTGTCACGGTGTGGACGTCTTTCAAAGTCCCAGAGGAAGACAACATGATTACGCCAAGGGTGTGATCTCTGACCGCATGATACCCCACCAGAACAATAAACTTCCTGCAACCCTTAAACAGGCTAGACACAGCGCTGAACGACCTTCTCCAGAGTGTTAGCACAAGCTAATTAGCAACAGCAGCTTACATCCAACACAAAGCTTTTAAAAGGCTCAACTCTGTTGCTTAACTTATTAATTACTGATAGCCATGTCATGCTACAGTTAGCGATTATTTAATCATTACCTGGCAACCCAGTCTGGAGCATGTCTCTCTCTCTGGCTGCATGTGTGTGTGAGACACAGCAGCTTGTTTGTCCGAGTTGAGTGTTAATGTGTGAGGTGAATCAATACTGCATTGCTATTCTGCTTGTAGGCTAGTCTATCATGGGATGGTGAGATGGCGCCTGAGTGTGTTGCAGCGTGACGATACAAACATTTCATACACAAGATGTAACGCAGACCTACCGATGTGCGTTCAACCCATTCATATGAGTCAGCTGTCACTGTTTGTCTTTGTTTGTAAAGACTCCAATCTGCAGTGCAGTTTAAAAACTTTACGGATACACCAGAGAGTTACACAGTAGCACTGGGCTTCATAATCTCCCTCTCTCTTACGGTTAACTATAAATTTCATACTGATCATTTTACTTTCACATCCTTGTATTTATTATGTTCATCTGTAGTTTCGGGTTATATTGACAATACTCCAGAAAACCTCCCTCTTTTTCACAGCCTAATGTTAGCTGGGACAGAAGAGTCTTAGTTTTTGTTGTGTTAGCACTAGTGATGTCAGTTTGATTTGGTTGGGTCAGAGCTATGGAAATTTAAATCATACATATTTATTCACTACATCTTAGCCTGTCTTACCCTCAGTTGTAAATAAACTGTAGGTTATACACTTATTTTTAAAATACAAAAATGTGATATTATCATTATTACTTATCATTATTATTATTGCTCTACCTCTGAGCCTCTGAGCTCAGAGGTAGAGCGGGTCGTCCACCAATCGGAAGATCAGCGGTTCGATCCCCGGTTCGATCCCCGGCTCCTCCAGTCCGCATTTCGAAGTATCCTTGAGCAAGATACTGAACCCCCAATTGCTCCAGATGATGATTCTTGTACGGTAGCCTCGGCCACTAGTGTATAAATGTGTGTGAATGGGTGAATGTGACTCGTAGTGTAAAAAGCGCTTTGAGTGGTCAGACGACAAGAAAGGCGCTACACAAATGCAGATCCATCCATTTACCATCAGTTATCATGTTGAATACTGGCCATTAGAAGGAGGTAATTATCGGTTAAAAGGTTTCAGTTAAAAAAAAAAAATTCATAAAGGTGCATCCAAAATATAAATAACAAGTACGAGATGTATAAAAATAAGTAACAACCATTTTCACTGACTGCCCATGCTCCTTTCAACTGTTTACTAACCAACCTCAAGAATATTTATTGCTATAGTAACGAAAATTTTAATTTTAAAAAAATTTCCAGATAACTGACAACAGTCCGGAATGGCCATGCTGGTATTAACGTTGGAAAATACATTAACCACCTAACATGAAATAAGGGATGTCTAACGGCTACTTTTGAATTGTGGTACGTAAAGGTTGATGTATAAATTAGATACAATGCTTATGATTGATGTGAAATTGTGTAATAATTGTTAACTCATGGGCTACAAAGTGTCACAATCTTAAAGCTGTCTTAATTGTTTCTATGGCCACTTGGGGGCAGTTGAACACACTGTAAACAGAAGAGCTGAGTTATTATCACCTTATAATACACATTCAGCAGACACAGGGCAACATTACCATTGATTTGGAGTCACAATTGTGTCCACCTGATGGATGTCCAATAGGGTTGGGCGATAATACGATAATAAGGTATCCTGTGGTATCTAAAAATAGCAACGGTATCAGTTTCATTGCCGTCATTAAAAAAAAAAAATCTGCTGTGCATATAGGCTTATAGGGGCCTAATATAGTATCAAATATAATTTATTTAATACCTAAATAATGAGTGTTTGTCCAGCACCTATGTATGTGTGGTTGAGTTTTCAATTTAATACAATTACAATTTAAAACTAATAGTGGGCTATAATGATTCTCTTAACTGCTGTTTCGGGAGATGGCGGTTAATAAAGTTTTTGGATGTGACGTCGTCACGTGACAGCTCAGAAGCGAGAAAGAGAAGAAAAGATGGCAAGCCGCACATCAAGCGAGATGGTCCCCAAAAAAACACAACTTCTGCAGTTTGGCAGCATTTCGGGTTCCGACCAAATGACAAGGGAGAGCCGGCGAATGTCGGCTAGGCTGTGTGCAAGATTTGCATGAAGACAGTGACAGCGAGAGGAAATGTAATGGAGCCAGGTGTTTTCCTCTAATATTGAGGGTTGCCTGAAAGTACCTGTGCGTTTGTGCCACAAGCTCTCCATCAGAGCGGGCTAAGTGGTCAATCCACTACGTGCCCTGCTTAAGCCGGAAAAAGTAAACATGCTGGTTTTTCTGGCAAAAAACCTTGAATAGTTTTGAAGCATGGGGTGCTGCTGTAGTTATCATTATAGTTTGTTTTTATTTCATTTTCAATGAGGAGTAGCCTGTTCTGATGGACAAAAAAGTTTGGACTTGGAGAGGGTGAACTTTTCAAACTAAAGGTAGGCTCTAAAAATAAACCAATGAACAATGTTTCCCGTTGTGTTCTCAGGATAGGATTATATATACCCATTTTCGGTTATGCCTTGTTATTTATTGTTCTGTTTTTCTTATTTGATAAGCCCTAGTACGTTGATAGGTTCTAAGAATAAACCAACGGACAGTACCCGTTGCAGTCTCGGGATATGCTGTATAGCACACATTTTCGTTACTGCCTTTATTTTTTATTGTTACTTTTTCATTATTTGATAAGCCTATAACTTTTGGATGCTATAGGGCTGTGTTTTAATTTAATTGATTTGTATCGATTACTGTACTGGAAGTGGGCTGTAGCCTACAGACAATTTGTTGTTATTTTCATTCTGTTTGGTTGACTGCTGCATTTGCACTTTTTAAAAATATTTGTTAATATAAGTTGTTAATGTTGTACATGTTTTGTTGTTATTTTTTCAGTATTTTAAGGCCTATGTAATGTTTGCTATTCTGTTTCTGAACAGTATAGGCGCAAGCCCACATTTTGGCAACTCCCTCTGAACTCTACAAAGTGATTTTTAATTAGTCACGGTAATACCGTATACCCCGGGAAAATATGGGGAAGGTTTAACGGTATCAAAATCTGAATACTGCCCAACTCTAATGTCCAATACTCATTGTCCCATTAGTTCTATTTCTGGCCTCCACCAACTCCTGAGAAAAATGTCTGTCACTTTTGCTGCTAATAGCTTCACTATGATCACCAGCCAGTTGCTAGCTTTTTTCTGATAGTAATTTCAAAGTACACTGCAATCTGTCTTTTATCCTGCTTATGGACATCTGTGGCAATGGTGTTGACAAAAAAAAGTCTAAATGGACAGAACTCACTGGCTCTCAAAGTACCTTGATTAGTATTCAACAAAGTAATGTAATAAGAATAGCTGAAGTTTGCGAGCTTCACTTGCAGGTGTAAGTGTTTGTGAAGTTGTTTATCTCTGTTGGCGACCTCCGAGTGCTTAAATGTTGCAAAGTTGCTTCTCTGTTAATTCAGGGTTGGAAGGAAAACAGTGAAGCGTTGTTCTCTCCTCTCTCAGTTTCTTTTGTGCCTCTCATCTCAGTCACTGGCTCACCTTCCAGAACAAATCCCTCTAATTCTGCGGATGATCATTTGGAGGGCAAGGAGCTTGTTAGCCTAATGATTAAGTTTAACCAGCCCTTTAAGAATATATGGACGCGCTTCAGCTGAGCAGAACAGTGTAATGGTTTGAAAATGAGACAGAGGATGGGGAGGAGGCGGGGGGGGGGGGGGGCAGCAGGGGGTGAAAAGGTAGCGAGGGACACGGAGAAAGATTTTAGGGGAAGAAAAATTGTAAGTACCTCTATTTTTTCTTTTCCCCCTCCAAACCATCCCTCTCTCCTATATATTTATTTCGGGTACCAGAGGAGGAACTGTTAACAAAGATGTAAGGGTCAATGGAGTGGAAAGCTTTTGTTGTGTCTGAAAGGCAATTTGCTTCAAAGACCAATAGCTACTGAGAGATTAAATTGTCATTCAGTAATCTTTGACCACTAGGGGGCAAAAAAATTCTAAACACAGTCTTGGAGGAGAATTGGTCAGACTGTTCTCATGCACTCTTTATACGTTTTCTTATGAAAAGTCATGCACCAGCATTTGTACAATAATTTGACCCACCCACATATTTGGAACGGCTGCGATCATGTAACTGATGTGCTGGTTGGATTAAAGAATAAAGAAGGAAGCAGCTGTGTTAGAAGGCAGGTTTTGGATAGTAGATGGGTTACAAAATGCAAGACTTTCCACAGAAGATAGTTCAGATCCACATCAGTATATCATTTTAAGGGACGTTCTCATCATATTTCTTTTCCTAAACCTAACCACAGTAACTTTACTTGCCTAAACCTCACCACAGTAAATTAGCATTAAGTGTCTATGAGGCCAGGCAAATAAATATTAATTGCCAAGAACTAACAATATTAACATGAAAAAATTTTAAAAATTAAGCACCGACAACGCCACCTAGGACTCCATACAAAAGGCTACACAGGTTCTTATAAAATCAGGGGTGAGCAGACTTAAAAAACACAATTTATTACATTGAATAACCAATAAAGGACAGCTGTAAGATAGTTAAAATGTCTTAAAATGTCTCCTAAAACCAGTTCACTGAGGCTCCCCAACCAGGGTTAATTACTATCCTTTGTCAGGTGAAACCATTGTCCTCCAAAGCACTGAAAAAAGGCAATGTTTGGACAAAAATTACTTCAATTGCTAATGCAAAAAAATTACGTTTTTCCAACTCATATTAACAAGTTATATTAATGCAGTTGCTTAAAGTCAGATGTATTAAATAGTTTGGGATTTTTCACATTAACAGTTTTTATTAATGCAACTTAAATTTAAGGCAAATCAACGTATAGTTTACAATATTTCCAACCCAATTATTTGCTTTAACCTGAAATAAAACACTGCTCCATAAAAAAGACTCAAACTTGAGGTTTTCGTATATCAAACAAATTAGACATTTTCCCACGTCCATGTCAGGCAGTAACTTGAACTGAAAGTCTGTCTGAACAAGTAGCTGGCTCAAAATTTGGCAGTAAGTTAACAGAGTAAACAATCAGCCATTTTTTTTTACATGCTTCCCAACACAGTTGTGCTACTGAAAACAAAATGACACTGTTTTTAATGATTGATTAATTATTCAGGTAAATATGTAACCAAATCTACCAAAAATTCTCTAGTTTCATTTTTTCAAATGTAAATACTTTCAGGTTATGTTATTGTTCTTTGATAATATGCTGAATATGTTTACACTGGCTGGAAAAAAAACAAGACATTTGACATTAATATTGCCTTAGACTCTGGGGACTGTGATGGACTTTTTCAGTATTGTTGACCTGCCAATATCCCAAACATAAGAATATTTTACAAAATTATTGTAAAAGAAACAAATGGAGCTGCAGCCTGAGTTGTATGTTTGTACTGTCACTAAAGATTATTTTCATTTTTGATTAATCTGTTGATCATTACTGTAGCTAAATTGTGATTGATATGTCATATGGCAAAATATTCAGATTTTTTTTATACATGTCTAACTGGCAAAATAATAAGCAGATTAGTCACAATCCCAAAGACTAAATTTCAAACCTCTCCATGGTACTATACTACTCACTGAAACCAATGACTTAGTAGAAAGAGGGAAAACATATATGCAAGTGCCATGGTATGCTCTTGAAAATTGATAGTTCACATTTGCAGTAAACGGATATAACAGAGAAAAACCAACATTAACACCACGGTGAGTCCTTCTTGTGAGGTTCTGCTTTACAGACTGCTTCCCCTTCCTTTCGAATGACAAACACCGCCATAATGAGCTGCTCCAGGTCCTTCTCGGCAAGTCCTCCTCTTGAGTCCTACAGAAGGATATATGACACAAACAAAAGCTCAGTGGCACCACTCTGTACTTTTATACAGCAACCATGTATTATTTATAATAATATGTCGGACGGGACTGTGACGATATCTATCTTTATGTTGGATTGTTATTTTGCTTGTAAAGCTTGTTGATCTAACAAGGGGATTTGGTATGCAGCTGATGAGTAATATATTTAATTTTTCATTCTTTTATAAAAAGGACTGCTACTGGCTGCTGTTTTGTTTTGCAGTTGTACATAGTTGAAACATTCATTGCCCAAGACAATTCAAGGGAACTTTTTGCACATGCTTTGGTCATGGCCAGCTGTTTTTTTTTAATATAAAATGAAACCAGAGGAACTTCAAATAAAAACAATTTGCTTACCAGCGGTAAACACTGCACATACCAGATTATTATTAAAGGATATTGTTCTAGTCATATTTTTCTTTGTTTTTTTTTTTTTTTTAATTATCGATGACTTGGTATTATTGTAAGTTTACTCACTTTACATGGAGTTAAAATTATATGTAGTTTTATAAACTAGGTTGTTTCAATTTTCTTGACTCATCATCACTCTCCCCTCGACTCATACCATTTCTCCCTCAGCTTTGTCTTTACCCACACTCCTCAATCCATCTCATTCCAACCACCCCTGCCTACCAAGAAAATTCACCAAAATTCTGTCATTCTGTCTGTCTGTTTTCATATCAGGTATGAGTGATTTATGCTGTCCCCAAGTATGATTGCCCGGCAGGTCACTTCCATGTCTTTTGGTATAGTTGATCTTCACACTTGACATATACTGTGATGGAACCATACTGTGTACTGTGAACTCTACTTGAGACCAACCTTTCAAGTAAACTTGAGCACGGGTCAGTGCACTGTCCCCAGATGCGGTGTTAAGTGTTTACACTTATCAAATGAGCCAGACTGAGGTCAAGCATGTGCAGATCTGGGCCCGGGTCCCTGATGCGAAAGCCCCCTTCGGTCTTTTCAAATTTCCTTCCAGTCCAACTTCTTCATTGCTAAGACTCATTAACTACCTCATCTCTATCATAACCTGAGCTTAACAAAGCATGCAAGATGGAGCTAAAACCATAGCACCCGTCCCATTCCTCCCAGAACGACATCCCCTTTCTTGATGATCACACCACCAAGCCAGAAATCATTCAGCCATACACTAATACAGCCACCCCCACCCCTCCGTCCACAACCTGTGAAACGTACCCAGTCTCTATAGCAGCCATTCTTTTGGGGGCAAAGTTGCATTTGCTAAACATCATGCAATTCATGCAGACGCTCACCCTGGCCTCAGACCTGCACCAATTCATCAATCCCAGCATCCCATATCCTCAATTGCCAACTCACTTTCCTGTTATTAATTGTAGAAATTCTGACAATTGGCACCAGCCTCCGACCTCTTTTGACTGTTTTGACTTAGGTTGTCTCTCCGCAATGGAGCCACTTCAACTGCTTATAGGCAGGAAAATCTTGACCACATTAAAATTCTAAGGTGCAGCCTTCTTTAGTGAACATTACACATATGCCCTACTATCCAAACAACATCTGAAACACCCACACACTCTTCTTGGGGGCTCTAACAGAAGCAGTGTTCACGAAGAGACAACTCCCCCACTCAGTCTCACTCCTGGGATCCCTCCCGCATTCCCGCCTTTGACCAACACATACATCATCGCACGCGACCCAGAAACCAAGCCTTCATCCCTCAACCCTCAATCTTCCATCCCGTCATCCCTCAACCCCCATGCCTTCATGCCTCAACCCTTTGACCCTCATCCCTTCATCCCTCATCCATTCGACCCTCGACCCTTATCCATCCATCCCTCACCCTTCACCCTCTCATCCCTCCATCTTCATCCTTTCATCCTGCACCCTTCATACCTCGACACTTATCCCTTTGTCCTTCATCTCCAACCCTCATCCCTCCATCCCCTCATCCCTTCATTTTACATCCTATCATCCCTCCATCCTTATCCCTTCATTCTCTAATCCCTTGATCCTCATCCCGTCATACTTTCGTCCAAACCCACATTCAATCATATCAAAATCTTTATCTTGTTGTTGTGGTCTTTATTAGTGAATATCGAATTATGTAAATTGTTTGCCTCATGTGTTACTGTCTGTTTGTGAGTCATAAAATCATCTTTTGGGAGTAGATGTTAAATTTAATGATATGCTAATGGAGCAAGGCAAGCTAATCACTAACATGCTTGGTTAAAAAGGAAGGACTTGCAAATTCTTTCAGATAGCTGTCAGAGACGACAGAGGTATGTTCACAGTATACCATCTGAGTTGTAACAGGTGGTGTGTCACACATGTTTTATTTCCTAACTGCTCAAGAAAAGAGGATAAGCATACCGTTAGTGTCCTGTTTCATCCCGTTACAATATGAAACTGCGAGTCCTGGTTAAGTGCTGGAAGCTGCACCTACGATTCATATGAGGTATCATGGGGGCTAGGAATAAAGTGGATACAAAAGAAGAATTTTAATATAATTTATACTAGATGAAAACACACACAGGCTGTGGTATCTTATGGCCACAGTGGTTTAAAGCTTCCAGAGACCATTCACTCTCTTCGGTCACCAGGGGTTCAAGACAGAATTTATCCCCCCCACACAAAATGGACTGTCCCAAATACTAAACTGAGGTTGTGTAGAAGACAGGTGATAGGTGCATAGCCAAAACGCACCCTCTAACAGGAGCCCACATTGGCCAATAAAGTCGCTAAGTCATAAAGGAGTGGGTATGTTTACGCCAACCAATGGCATTTGTTGTAAATTATAGTACTAGGCCTCATCAAGGGGCACCAAAATGTTGGAAATCCACACTTATAGGCTTTGTACGGCGGCACCATAAATGTAGGGAATCTACAATTTAAGTACCGAATTGGCTATCAGAAATAAATAATAATTCTTAGCAATAATTATTAATTATGTTAAATAACTTGACTTAATTAACATTAAATCACCTCGTGGGGCACCATTCCGAAAAGGGAAAAATGATAGCAGGTTAATGATATCAGGCTGATAAAGTTCACTAAACTATTAATTTGGGAAATTGATTAATAATTAAATTAGTAACCATAACCAAATTAATAATAAAGCCTGAAGGATTTCGGAGTTCTTGGCGCAGCAGAGGCTGACTATTCATTCACTGTTGTACAACATTAAACAGACAGCAGGTATGATTCCAAAAATATATTTATTCATAAAGCAAAGCAAAGCCAAAACCAAAACACACAAATCCTAACTAACTATATACAAGCCTGTGTGTGTGTGTGTGTATGTGTGTAGGTGTGTGTCTGTGTGTGTGTGCGAAAGAAAGAGAAAGACAAAGGCGGGTGTGGTAATCGAAGGGCGGTTTGGCCTACAAAACAAAATGGCTGACAACAGAAAACTACAAGATGGCCGGATCAAAGCTAGCTTCAGATCGGGGGAGGTGTTTGTCTGACCGTGTGGTCAGGACAAAGACAAAAGAAAAGAAGCGGGAAGTTGAGCAGCCTGCTTGGGTGTAGCTCTGTTGAAAGCCAATTTGTAAGTGAGTCTATGTGAATGCGATTTGTTGCAAAGGGTCTGGATTAGTGCAGATGATGTTTAGTTACATGCAAGATGTCTGTTAACAGCATTAGCAAACTAAACATGACTTTGCTTTGGTAAAACCAACTAATCAATAACCTAATTGCAGACAATCACAACAATAACTCAATAAACAGCATTAAATCACAAACAACAAGTTAAACAGTCTTGCTTAGCCTGTGCAGCTGTGATAAAGCTATGTCCAGTTGTTACATTACCAAATCCTGAATGGATTGAGGGAAGAGTTGGTTTGAGGGATGCTGTCCTTGTTAGCTGACGAAGAAGGCTGGAAAGAGCTGTGGCTCTAGAGGCAGTCTTTGTTGTGTCCTTGTTCCAAAGGTGCAGATCCAAGGAAGCCGGTCGCTCGGGGTCTTTGCAGAGTTAGACGTTGGGGTGCTAACTCAACTTGATTCTCCTTATTGCTGGGAAGTTAGTTGCAAACCTTGTGTTTGCCCTTCTAACCTCTGTGGTTTCAGTTATGCGCCTTCCTTGGGTAAGGGCATGAGAGTCTTAGGAGAAAAGGAACAAAACTCTGTAGAGCAGTTGTTCTCCCCTTGATGGTTCAGGACAAAGAGCACCTCTGGGCTGGTCCAGGGCCCAGAACAGAAGAGGTGTGAGCGGCTTGCTGCCCAAGAGCCAAGAGAGAGACTGCTGTGACTGGAAATCAACTCCTACAGTGTGTCTGATGACATCACAGAGTCACATGGCACTGTAACAGTACTGACCAATCACTTTTGAGACTTGTCTCTTAAAGAGGTGTGAGGTTGGCCTCCTGCTGAGATGGGTGTCAGGTAACTTCTTTGTTTGAGAACAAAGAATATGAGGTCTTCCATCTCAGGGGGAAAAGCCTTCACATGTCCAGTTTAGATTTTAACAAATGACAAATCATCTGTGGTCCAGTGAATCCCAACACATTAAAGCTTTAATATTCTAAATGTCTTAAGACGTCAGAACCGTACCTGTTAACAGGGAATTTCCTGGCATCGTACTGCACATTGGATGCATTAAGAAGATATATTTTTACCTGTTTAAGACAAACAAATTTAAATGACTAAAGAGGACCTATTATGCTTTTGGGGGGTTTTCCACTTCTTTAGTGTGTAATATAGCATTTTTATGCATCTATAAGGTCTGCTAAGTTAAGAAAAAAACAAAGTCCGGGCTAAAGGGAGCTCTCTCCCCACAGACACACAGCTCCTCAGCTGCCTGAAATGGCTCGATTGCATTCCTGCCTTTACTTCTGTAACTTTATTGCATCGCAATGTAACACATTATCAGTGCACACAGTGCCCACCTGCAGGCCACTGAGCCGTGCCCCCAAACAAACCTGCTCAGAGCAGAGCTAAAGCAGAGGCTACAGAGAGTTTGAGCTGTTGAGGAGCTGTTGAAGAGACGCCACGTCTATGAGACGCTGTTTTTTTCAGTGAGACCTCAAAAAAACCCTTGTTTGGACTGCCAAAAGAAGAAGAAACGAAGAGTAAGTGGTTGGAATCAATTTTCTATACTATTCCTCAGGATTACAACCCAAACATTTTATTGTGAACCCTGCGTTTTCCCAAGGACCGCTTCACAAACTGGTTTACAGCTGGATTTTTACAGCAGTTACTCCTGAAAGACGGGGCAGTTCCCACTTTGTCCCCCACATCTGGAGATTTGGGATCACAACATGTCTACTTTATGAGTTGTGAATTTGTTGTGTAAAAACAAGCAAGGAAGCTGCTATCGCGTGTTGAAGTGTGGAGTAGATGGCTTTGGGCTGTACACCCAGAGCTTAGCTGTAGGCTTCGGCTAACTGGCTAACCAAAATTATTATTTTGAAATGCTTCTGCTACTCAGCTTACAGTAAGTCACATTGCCAGCTGTTGTGGAGAATCTAATAGAGCTATGGATGTACATGTTCATATTGACAAAAGTTTCAACATTTAAATGTGTGATGCCCGATCTAAGCAGCTTAGTAATGCTAGCTCAGGCACTTAGCTAACAACGTGGCAGCAATCAGACCTGGGGTCGAATTAAGATCCGCATCTATTTGTCCAAATGTGTGGCTGCACTTGGAGTTTGATTGTGAATCGGATTTTGAAGAGGACCTATTGTGCTTTTTATTTCTCTTTTCTTTCGCGTTTTTATAGCATTATATCTGTAGGCCTCGGCTAACTGGCTAACCAAAGCTATTGTTTTGAAATGCTTTAGCTACTCAGCGTACAGTAAGTTAAACTGCTAGGTGGATGGTGTCAGCAAGATGAATTTAATGATTGAACCGTGGAGAATCTAACAGAGCTAACAGTGTATAGCATCTCTATATTGACTAAAGTTTTAACATTTATATGTGTGATGCCCAATCTAAGCAGCTAACTAACGCTAGCTCAAACAGTTAGCCCACAGCATGACAGCAGTCAGACCGGGGTCAAATCTAGACCTGCATTCGGTGTTTGATTGTGAATTGGATTTTAATTAATATGCATTTTATGGAGGCAGTTCACAATATTGTTACCAAACATTGTAGTTAGTCTGAGTTATAAAGCTGGGAAGGTATTTATGTGATGAAAGGACATTGTGTGTATGTCTGTCTCTACATGTGTTTGAATATGTATGTGTGGTCTGCTAATTTTACAGGGGACAATACTGGTTAGTATTTCAGATGTTAACTGTTTTCATCTGGTGCAGTGTCAGTTTAAGTTACTTAATTTGCCTTTGTCTTTTAGAGTACATCATAGCAGGGCCCTGGTGCCCAACACCTCCTCACTACAACCAGATTCCAGGATATAGGATGCCAAACAGACCCTCCACAAACCATCTTAGTAGGCACACAGTCTGTGGTATCTCAAATGATGGTAGCAATCAGCACACAGCTGTACAGGGCTACACTGAGGGAGCAGCCTGAGAAGCAAAGGTACATAACACAGAAATTATATGTGTTTTTGTGTTTGAGATACAGTACCTGGAAATATTTAACAGCACTGAAATGCTGTGTCCCAAAAGCTTCAGGATATTATCACATGCCTTTGGCTTTGTATATATTAGGGCTGGGACTTTAACGGGTTAATTTCGATTAATTAAAAATAACGCGTAAAAAAAAATAACACATTTAATCGCACCTTTCTCAGTTCCCTAAAGAGCGCAGCTCGGGTCGCATTTTCCTGACCGAACCCGACCTGAGCCCGAGACATTTATAACTGAGCCTGGCCCAAACCCAACAGCCTTTCTGATTTTTAAGTGCAGACCTGACCCGAGCCTGACACAGTTTGTTACCTGACATAGTTATTGTTATCATGGTTACAGCTTGTCTGTTTACCGTGACCACACATGGACAGTGTGTAAATGACCATCAAAAGGCTGCTGTTACTCACAGTCAAACACGCCGCACACACAGCAGCGTAGCACAGCACACACACTCAGTCGGAGCGGAGCCTGTGTTGCGTTCAGACGTTGTCACGTAAATAACATATTCCAGCACTTGAATAGGCCATAGCACAACACAGAAGCATGTCAAATTTCTTAATTGTTATCCGAACCCGGCCCAACCTGTCGGGTATCCACTCTCTGGCCCACAATAGACCAGATGACAGGGTTCAGAGCCAAAATAAGTAAGTCTACATCTGACAAATTAAGAAACTTTCTGGCGAAATGAAAAATAAACATATTAGTTTAAGTAAGTTCACCTATATGTCTGTTCATTGATTCAGTCATCAACCAAAATTTATCTGAATTGAAAAACTTTGCTTATTGTGTCAGTTGTTGCTTTTTGATAAAAATGTGATTAATTGTGATTAATTAATTACAAAGCCTCTAATTAATAAGATACATTTTTTTAATCGCATCCCACGACTAATATACAGTGGTGGAAAAAAGTTTTCGGACACCCCATGCATTTGTGATATATTGCATTAAGAATCACTCTTAGGTCTTCAAGTGCAATTTCTTTTAGTACAGTCACAGCCAAATTACTAAACAAATCCTAAAATAGCCATTAAAAACTTAAAATTGATTGGTTTCATAAAAAAACATAATAAATTTTGAGTATTGGGTCATTCTGGTACCAGTGATCCACTAATGAAGGTCGTGCTTTTTATTAAAAGACACAATTTTTGTTGCCGTGCTTCGTGTCTATATAAAGCCAGCACATGTGAAAGTTCTTCAGAGACAAAAATGGCTAAAACAAGGAACCTAACGTAGGAAACACGCCTGAAGATACAAATTCTCAGCCAGGAAGGGTACAGCTGCCGCCAGATAGCCAGGAAGTGCAGATGCAGTCCTTCAGCAGTTGGATACACTCTGCAGAAATACAGACGAACCAACAGCTTGGAAGACAAACCAAGATCTGGGTGTCCAAGGGTTTCTTCAGCAAGAAATGACCGCATCCCGATCTGCATGTGCAGGGAAAACCGCCAAATGACATCACAGGAGCTTCAGCAGCAGTGGTCAAACCAAACTGGTGTCCAGTGTTCCACCCGCACTGTACGTGGCTGACTTTTAGATCATGGCTTAAGGTCCTACAAGGCTGTCAAGAAGCCCCTGATCAATGAGAGACAGAGGTTAGCCCGGCGTCGTTGGGCCCAAGCACACAAGAACTGGACAGCCAGGAATTGGAAGAAGATTCTGTGGTCAGATGAGTCCAGTTTCCAGTTTTATCTTCCTCCCGCTAATGTGAGGGTACGCAGAAGGCCAGGCGAAGCATTATCTCCAGCATGTAAAGTACCCACTGTCATGCATGGTGGAGGCAGTATCATGGTTTGGGGATGCATGAGTGCTGCTGGTGTTGGTCATCTCACTGTCTGTGATGGCACATTGAACTCTGCCAAGTATTGTGCCATTCTCGAAACCCACATGCTCCCTTCTGCACGTGCAGTGTTCCGTTGAGGTCAAAAGTGGATGTTTCAACAAGATAATGCCCCTTGCCACACATCCAGGGCCAGTAGAACTTGGCTGCAGGAGCACAGTATCCAGGTCTTAGTGTGGTCAGCTCAATCCCCGGACAAATGTGAAACAGACCTTTTGATAATCCACCACAAAGCGTAAACCAAAGAATTTAGAAGAATTAAAACCAGTATTTCAAGAAGAATGGGACAAGATTACCCCTCAACAGTGTGAAAGGCTCGTGGGGAACATGCCAGCCAGGATTAGAGCTCTACTGCGTGCTAATGGCAGGACTACTAAATATTAATTTGATGATGTGATGGTTTATTTATTTTTTCTTCAGTTTTGAACACATTCTGTTATTTGTTGACTTTGATACCGACAATGTTGAGAACAGATATATTGAAACTGTCAAGAATTTAGTTTTGTTAGTTTTTCTTGCCACACCTTTTGAAACAAGATTTTTCCACAAATATTCCATGATAATATTTGAGATTGTGTAAAATTTTAAGGGTGTCGGAAACTTTTTTTGTGTATGTATATATATATATATATATATATATATATATATATATAAATATGTATATATAGATAGATAGATAGATACATAGATAGATAGATATTAGGGCTGTCAATAGTGTCAATAGAATAGAATAGAAAAAATAACTAATTAATCTCATATTTTAAAATCCATTAATCCAGATTAATTGCAATTCATTTCCTTCTAAAGTTAAGTACTGTCTAAAAGTAAAAAAAAATAATAATAATAAATCCTGTGCTTAATCACAAATAATTTCATATTTATTTCATCCATTTGCAATAACACATTGGAATGTGACATCGTGGAATTATTATATAAAATCAAAAAAGGTATTGAAATGCTCGTTTAATGTCAATAGTTTATAAAAGTCAATGAATCCAGTAAACTATTGTCACTGGCTAAGTGAAAGTAGCGTATTTGTTATCAGTGTAGGCTAACAAAAAAAACTAAAGGCTGCAACCAGGGCTCAACTGCAGTAGTCCATATGAAAAAGACACTATGGGGTAGAGGCAGAGAGACAGCACTCATGTGGAAAAGGGGAAGCAAGGAGAGACTGAAAGTGAAAGAGAGGGAGCTTTTGAAAAGGACTATGCCAGGTATGTTTTTCGTCATACTGCCATCATGTTATGATGTTAGGATTGACACCAACGTGTGTGTTAGATGTTCTAGTTTATTTTGATACCCTGGCCATCATTTCAGCTTAAACATTGACCTCCATACCATTGCTAAAAGTACATGGAACATAATGTTGGAGCACCCACGTTAATTGCATTAATGTTCTTTAACACATTAATCGCAGAGATTAACGTGTTAAGCTTGACAGCACTAATAATGTATATAGATCAATCACCCTCTTTCCCTCTTAGGGCAGTATCTTTATCATCTTCAAGCTCAGGTCCTGTACCAGAAGCCTGGGAGTTTGAGGGCTCTGCGCAGTGTCTTAGCTGCTCCTAGGACAGCACACTTCTGGACTGAAGCTTCAGATGTTGTTCCTGGAATCTGCCAGAGCCACTCTCCCAGTTTGGGGATCACTGCCTGAGTGCTCCTACTACCAAGGGGACTACATCAACGTTGACCTTCGACATCTGTTCCAGCTGTCCTTTCAAACCTTGACACTTCTCCACCTTTTTGTGTTCCTTCTTTCTGATGTTGCTGTCGGCTGGTATCGCCACATCTACCACCATTGCCCTCTTCTGGTGTTTGTGTTGGTGGTGTTAGTGCCTCTGTGCTGTCTGTTAGTCAAGCATTCTCCAGCCACTGGTAGGTCTTGTCAGCCACTTCCTCTATCTGACGGTGGTATGCACCATGTAGGGGCTTGTACCTCCATGTTGTTTGCTCCTCCACCTCTTTGCTCTCATCAGGTTTCTGTTGTCTGAGGCATTCACTTAGCAGCTCATCCTTCGGGGCCATCTTCTTCCTGTATTCCTTTCCACTTAGTGTATAGCCTCAGGGTGCTGGACTTGGGGTGGAACCCTCCATGAATGGTGAGGAGCTTTCTTGTCTTGATATCTGTGGCTTCTATCTCTGCCTTTGACCAGCATATGATCCCAGCTGGGTATCTGATGACTGGCAGAGCGTACATGTTGATGACTCAGACCTTGTTCTGACCATTCAGTGGACTTCTCAGGACTTGTCTTACTCTCTGGAGGTATTTGATGAAATGCTACTATACAAGCAATCCCAGAGAGAGGGGATATATGCAAAGAATGTGGGACCTATGAATACTTTGAAACCCCCAGTTAAGACTAACCGTAACTGCCAACTACTACACAACTGGAGATCAATGAAATACTTCAACAGTGCTATGGCAAGGGGGAGCCAGGACAACATGTCAGTGGGGGATGTCATCATCACCCCCTCAATCCTAAATTGGCAGGTATAGCATTAGGAGTCTTGCCTAAGGACTCTTACTGGATGATGTTGGAAAAATGTCTGTCTGTATGTCTGTATGGCCCTCCATCCTGGGGAGATAGATAACAGCCACTAGTATGCTGCCAAAACACCAAGATATGCCACACTCTGCCCAGCCCCGAGGACCGCGCATTGAGTCTCATTGCTTGCCTGTCCTTTCCGCAAATCCAATCCAAAAGGATAAGTCATAATAAATACACCCTATAAACAAACAGAAAAATACAAAAACATGCAACAAAGGATAACAATACATGATGAACAAGTCCCTTAGCACTTACCCTGTCACACCTGTGTAAATTTACATTAAGTGAGTAACTTTACTTTAAGTATGTGACATCATTCAACCGTCACCTATTCATAGGATATCATATGAACAGTTGTATGAGGGTACACTTAATTAGTTTTTCAGGTTGTTATAGCTAACATATTGGTAAAAAACTTTCCATCTGTACTTGTAGCAGCTGTACAGCAGCATTGTCATCCCATTGGAGTTGGGATTCAGATGAGGTCCAATATTTACTGTCCTTTTAGCTCTAATTACCTCTCCGTCATCTTCTATGCTTTCTTCAGAAGCCAATTCAATACCCTGTTTACTTTACCTGCTGTTTCGAATGTCCTCAAAAAAACTACGGGGTGTTGAAGGCTAATGACCACTTGCACTAACAATACCTAAATGAGAAATTGGTTAACAGAGTTAACTTAAGGCGAATGTGTTTGTGCCATCCACTTCTGTGGAACTCAGGAGCAGTTTATACTCTGGCAGAGCTGGTTAAATTGGATCACTGAGATAGCTTCTTTCATTTCGTACTCTCCTGGTCTCTGTTCCTACTGGGGACTTCCTACCAAGTATACAGAGTTTCTGCTCAGTATAGTGACTCCAGCTCTCACTCTGGTTGTACAAGGACCAAATGGCTAGTTGTGGCAGCCCACTACCTATGAAGGTAGATTTGTGTCTTTATTATTCAATCAAAAAAAAAGTTGCTTTAATCCCAAAAAATATTTTCAATTAAAAAAAAAGTTGCTTTAATCCCCAAAAATATTTTCAATCAAAAAAAACTTCACTTCAATGGAAAAAAAAAAAATTCAATCAAAGAAAAACTGTGTTTGAATGCAAAAAAAAAATTGAGACCCCAAAAATTGCATTTGAACACTTTTTTTCTTTAATTGAAATAGCCATTTTTGATTGAAGTGAGTTATTATTTGATTAAAAATAATGTTTTTGATTGAAGTCATATTTTTTGTATTTGGGCCATATTATGGGTAGGATATTTGTGTCTTTATTATTCAATCCCAAAAAATACCATTTCAATAAAAAAAAATATTTTCAATTAAAAAAACTTTGCTTCAATAAAAAAAAAAAAATCAATCAAAGAAAAAAGTGTTTGAATGCCAAAAAATATTTGAGACCCAAAAAATTGCATTTGAACACTTTTTTCTTTTGATTGAAGTGCAAAAAGTTTTGAAGTCTTTTTTTTTTTGATTGAATCATTTTGACACAAACATTCCGCTGTGGGCGGATGCTTCCCCATTGGTCAGACATGTTTGAGTGACAAGTGTCTACACCAATGACGTTTGACATAGGGATCTCTTTGTAGAACAAGCAAGTCGCCATTTGCAATGTACAGCTATGCGGTGAAAATCCCTGCTATCCATCCTATCGATACGCACAAACTTTTCAAACGACGGCATTTCTTCTCCACAGACAACATTAGATGCCTTTTGAAATGTACACCGAGGGGTTTGTTTACTTCAACAATGTGGACATGTTTGTGAAAGGAGTAATAAAAGTCAGCTGCAGCAAGGACTAGCTCGAATCGTGGCAGCGGCAGCAAGCAGTGGGTCTTCCCGTGGCAGCATGGACCTGTCGCGGCTAATGCCGCTGTTTGAGGCCGTTGTCACGGATCTGCCGGTCCGGGGCAGCTGTCACAGACTTGCTGCGGCCAATGCCGGTGTCTGAGGTAACAGCCTCGGTCGCGAGTGTTTTTTCCCCTATACATTTAGTGATGCGATGTGCTGCCACAGACACGCACACACACGTATGTGACTGCGGTCAAGCCGGCTGCAGTCGTCCTCAAAATTATTCATACCCTTGCTAATTCTTGTGATTTTTTAATTTAGTGATGAAATGAATGCAATTTTTCAAGTTTGTGTACCAGTTATAAGTGACCAACAATTGAAAGAATGACAACAATACAAAATTCAAAAAAATCTTTATTTCAGAGGTATTTTATTGATGGTTTCCCAAAAAATGCCATGTTCAAATTTATTCATACCCTCGTCCTTTGTCTTTCTTTAATAGTCAATCGCATAGCCTTTGTTCTTTACAACTGCTTCTAGACGATTCTTGTACGTGTCCACAAGCTTCCTGCATGTCTCCTGTGGGATGTTGGCCCACTCTTCCTTGGCGAAAGCCTCAAGCTGGGTCAGATTGGTCGGTTTCCTAGCCATCACTCTGGTCTTCAAGTGATGCCACAAGTTTTCAATGGGGTTCAGGTCAGGACTTTGACTTGGCCATTCTAGGACGTTGACATCATTGTCTTTGAACCATTTCTTCACTACCTTGGCAGTGTGTTTAGGATCATTGTCTTGCTGGAACGTCCAGTTGTGGCCAAGCTGGAGTTTCTCAGCAGATTCCTTCACATTTTCATCAAGGATCCTGATGTAATCCTCCTTTTTCATGGTTCCTTGGACCTTGACGAGATTCCCTGTGCCACTGGAGGAGAAACATCCCCATAGCATTATGTTCCCACCACCATACTTGACAGTGGGCACAGTGTTCTTCGGTCTGTAGGCTTCTCCTTTCTTTCTCCAGACATACTGAGTATCCATATGGCCAAATAACTCCAACTTTGTCTCGTCAGTCCACAGGATGGTTGACCAAAAGCTGGAATCTTGCTTCAGATGACGTCTAGAAAAGGCCAGGTGAGCTTCCAGATGTTTCTTCCTGAGCAACGGCGTCTTCCGAGGTGTACGTCCATGGAGACCTCCTCTGTGCAAAACTCGCTCGATGGTGGACCGTGACACCTGTGTCCCTGCCTGGTCAAGCATTTCAATTAGGGCCTTGGTTGTGGTCTGTGGGTTGTTGTTGACCTCTCGGCAGATTTTCCTGGCAAGTTTAGAGGACACCTTACGCTTTCTGCCACGCCCACTGAGGTTTTTAACAGTGTTGAACCTCTTGTGCTTGTTGATGATGCTCTGGACGGTTGACACAGGGACATCATACTGCTTGGAAATGGCCTTATAACCCTTTCCTTCACTGTAGGCACATACAAGACGGTGACGTAGGTCCTCGCTGAGCTCCTTCTTCTTCACCATGATGACCAGAAATTGAGAATGACCTGAGCACTTTTCCCCTGTTTATACTCTTCCGGAAGGATGGGTTTTTTTTGTTTTTAAATCAGTGTTTAACATTTGGTCAACAATGTTAAAGGGTTTTATTCCATTGTGACACCTTAAAGTAACTACTGGACAAAGATTACCACATTTGGTACATTTTTGTTGAAATATTGTCAGGGGTATGAATAATTTTGAACATGGCATTTTTTGGGAATCCATCAATAAAATACCCCTGAAATGAATATTTTCTTAAATTTTATATTGTTGTCATTCGTTCAATTGTTGTTCACATATAACTGATACACAAACTTAAAAAAAATGTAATATTTCGTCACTAAATTAAAAAATCACAAGAATTAGCAAGGGTATGAATAATTTTGAGGACGACTGTATATATATATATATATAAAAACAAGGATTAAACAATTGTGATCTGTAACATACAAGACAATATTTGACCACACGAGTCCTGCCCAAACCGGAGAGAGAAGGGTATGTGTGCCATTACAGTTTTTAACAGGTTGAGTGTCTTTGCAGCTTTGTTGTTGTCTACACCTTCAAGTGTGGTGCCATACTGCTGGAGTTCAACAATGAAACGACGAAAGCAGGGTTTAGAGTCAGACCATGTACATTTGTGTCAATGAAATTTTCCAAGAATAATTAGAAGTTGTATTATGTAGGCAGTGTTGTCCATCCTACTAAAAATAAAATATAGCATCACATCAAACACAGTAAAATGTACAGTAGTACCAATTTTTTTCATTTGCAAAGTCTTGCATATCATTCCAAAACTGCTTTGAATGATGATAATGATAAAACAACTTAAACAATGTCTCTTTGTCAACACTGCAGAAAATAGGCCTACAATAGTCAATGTTTAGCTTAAATCTCTCTAAGACCTCCTTAGCGGGATAAACTCGGTGTAACACTTTGTAGGATAGTTCTTTCACTTTATTATTAATGAAAAATTTATTTTAAACACTACAAACTTTTTTCCACTCTATATTGCTCATGATAGACAACCAGAAGAATCTTCCTACAGGGGCTGTAGGGTTAAAGCAACTTTTTTAAATTGGATAATAAAGATATAGTGACCAGCTCATTATACATTATCCCACTTATTACACGGCTTCTTACTAATGAAATCACAAGCTTGACATAAAATGTTGATTCAAATATGATTTTATTGATTCAGAAAAGATTTCATTGTTTCCGCTTGAAAAAATAGTCAGTTCGTTTCTACGGTTAGAGCTGCGTCGATAGCAACGGCTACTCTGTAGAGAAGATGAGCCTACTTAGCATTAATTCAACACTTCACAGACACGGGCCATACCGTCTTTCGTTTAGTATTTACTTCATCGGCTGTCTTTTTCAGTTTTGTCAATTTCCTTGTCGTCCAGCTTCTTGTGTTTTGTTTTGTTTTTTTTACCCCTCTCCTTCTCTGCGCTGTTTTCCCTCTTCTCTTCTTTTCCTTACTGGGGACTGGTCTACGGAGCCCCTTAAGGGACATGGGGGAGAAAAAAAATTGATGGATGAAAAAAAAAATGAGGACGAACTTTTGCGAGATCTCGCAAAAGTTATTGCGCGGAAGTTTTTCTTTTAAATTGAAAGCGCAGGAGCGCGCAATAGCCTATATAGAGACCGCAGGACGCATCCAAAGCAGCTTCTGATGTAGTTTATTTTACATGAACATCTGCAAAAATCAATACAAGAAATGAACCGCAAATGCCATGCAGATATGTAACTGGTTATGTTTTACACTGAAGCACCTTGAAATTGTGTTGTATTTTATAATTAATCATTACCTTCCAGCTCCCACCCAATCCTCATCTCCTCCTCCCACCCTCCTCCTCTGTCCCGCTACGAAATAATCAAAAAGAGTTTGAAGTGCGCACAATGGACACAGCCAACCAGCTCTGGTAATGGCACACATACCCTTCTCTCTCCGGTTTGGGCAGGACTCGTGTGGTCAAATATTGTCTTGTATGTTACAGATCACAATTGTTTAATCCTTGTTTATTTATATATACATATATATATATATATATATATATATATATATATATACATATATATATATATATGATAACAAATATCATCATTTTTGTCAGTAGCCTCAAAACCAGTGCAGATTCACACTGTCACGTCTTTTTATTGCCTTTAATAGCCCACATTTTATTTTGAAAACCGGAAGCTGGTCCTCGCTGTAGCATCCTAGCGCTGTCTTTGTCAACCGCCTCCATCTATTTGCCATAGAGTGTGCAATACAGGAGCACTTGAAATGTTGGAGCGGCTAGCTTGACTTCATATAAACGAGAGACAGCCGGCTTGACCGCAGTCACATACGTGTGTGTGCGTGTCTGTGGCAGCACATCGCATCACTAAATGTATAGGGGAAAAAACACTCGCGACCGAGGCTGTTACCTCAGACACCGGCATTGGCCGCAGCAAGTCTGTGACAGCTGCCCCGGACCGGCAGATCCGTGACAACGGCCTCAAACAGCGGCATTAGCCGCGACAGGTCCATGCTGCCACGGGAAGACCCACTGCTTGCTGCCGCTGCCACGATTCGAGCTAGTCCTTGCTGCAGCTGACTTTTATTACTCCTTTTACAAACATGTCCACATTGTTGAAGTAAACAAACCCCTCGGTGTACATTTCAAAAGGCATCTAATGTTGTCTGTAGAGAAGAAATGCTGTCGTTTGAAAAGTTTGTGCGTATCGATAGGATGGATAGCAGGGATTTTCACCGCATAGCTGTACATTGCAAATGGCGACTTGCTTGTTCTACAAAGAGATCCCTATGTCAAACGTCATTGGTGTAGACACTTGTCATTCAAACATGTCTGACCAATGGGGAAGCATCCACTCCCCCAAGGAGTGGGGATGGATCTGACTCATAGACTGTGATGAAGCCTAATGGACAGCTTGTCATTCAAGAGTCCCTGCTTTTAAATATGTGTAACTCTGGGCCTTAATAAAATGTAAACTGTTGAGTTTTTAAAAAAATCACCCCTTCTACAGGTGTCACGAATGTTGAAATTAGCGGTTAACACTTTAGATGAAGACCATATCTATAATGCATTATAAGGCCTGTTGGGATTCACTGAACCACAGATGATTTGTCATTTGTTAAAATCTAAACTGGACATGTGAAGGCTTTTCCTCCTGAGGTGGAAGACCTCATGTTCTTTGTTCTCAGACAAAGAATTTACTTGACACCCATCTCAGCAGAATGGTCAACTTCACACCTCTGTGAGAGACAAGTCTCAAAAGTGATTGGTCAGTACTGTTACAGTGCCATGTGACTCTGTGATGTCATCAGACACACTGTAGGAGTTGATTTCCATTCACTACAGTCTCCTCTCTTAGCTCTTGGGTGGCAAGCCGCCCACACCTCTTCCCTTCTGGGCCCTGGACCAGCCCAGAGGTGCTCTTAGTCCTGAACCATCAAGGGGGGGACAATTGCTCTACAGACTTTTGTTCCCTTTTCTCCTAGGACTCTCATGCCCTCACTCAAGGAAGGTGCATAACTGAAACCACAGAAGTTAGAAGGGCAAACACAAGGCTTGCAACTAACTTCCCAGCGACAAGGAGAATCAAGTTGAGTTAGCACCCCGACGTCTAACTCTGCAAGGACCCCGAGCGACCGGCTTCCTCGGATCTGCACCTTTAGAACAAGGACACAACAAAGACTGCTTCTAGAGCCACAGCTCTTTCCAGCCTTCTTCGTTGGCTAACAAGGACAACACGCATCAAACCAACTCTTCCCTCAGTCCATTCAGGATTTGGTAACGTAACAACTGGACATAGCTTTATCACAGCTGCACAGGCTAAGCAAGACTGTTTAACTTGTTGTTTGTGATTTAATGCTGCTAATTGAGTTATTGTTGCGATTGTCTGCAGTTAGGTTATTGATTAGTTGGTCTTACCAAGCGAAGTCATGTTTAGTTTGCTAATGCTGTTAACAGACATCTTGCATGTAACGAAACATCTTCTGCACTAATCCAGACCCTTTGCAACACAAATCGCACTCACAAATAGGCTTTCAACAGAGCTTCACCCAAGCAGGCCGCT
The DNA here is from genome assembly GCA_019142605.1 of Cephalopholis sonnerati. Taxonomy (NCBI): domain Eukaryota; kingdom Metazoa; phylum Chordata; class Actinopteri; order Perciformes; family Serranidae; genus Cephalopholis; species Cephalopholis sonnerati. Next base: position 3,734,320 of record JAGQAX010000015.1, on the reverse strand, counting down.
CAACTTCCCGCTTCTTTTCTTTTGTCTTTGCCCTGACTATACAGTCAGACAAACACCTCCCCCGATCTGAAGCTAGCTTTGATCTGGCCATCTTGTAGTTTTCTGTTGTCCGCCATTTTGTTTGTAGGCCAAACGGTCCTTCGATCACCATACCCGCCTTTGTCTTTCTCTCTCTCTCGCACACACGCACAGACACACACCTACAAACATATACACACACATACACACACACGCACACAGGCTTGTATATAGTTAGTTAGGATTTGTGTGTTTTGGTTTTGCTTTGCTTTACTTTATGAATAAATATATTTTTGGAATCTGCTGTCTGTTTAGTGTTGTACAACAGTGAATGAATAGTCAACCTCTGCTGCGTCAAAAATTCCGAAATCCTTCAGGCCTTATTATTAATTTGATTATGGTTATTAATTTAATTATTAATCAAATTCCCAAATTAATAGTTTAGTGAACTTTTTGAGACTGATATCATTAACTGGCTATCATTTTTCCCTTTTCGGGAATGGTGCCCCACGAGGTGATTTAATGTTAATTAAGTCATTTTATTTAACATAATTAATAATTGTTACTAATAATTATTAGTTATTTCTGATAGCCAATTTGAGCCTATTAATGTAGATTCCCTACATTAATGCTGTCGCCATACTAAGCCTATAAGTGTGGATTCCCAACATTTTGGTGCCCCTTGATAAGGCCTAGTACTATAATTTACAACAGGCCATTCATAGTGAATTAGAATCCATTTATAATGCTCTATGACTACACTCATAAACACACATAATGCTTCCTGATGCACAATATCAGCAGTCATAAATTATTATTAATAAATTATTATTATTATAAATGTCACTTATAATGAACTCTAAGTGTCTTATGGATAGGCTTGACTAGTTATAAACTAGAGGTTGACTGATGGGCCAAGGATGCATTATGAATACCTATACACACTTAAACAATCAACTGTAGTAAGGACTCATAGTGTAACAGTCCATGCAATATCATAAGTTATCATTGTATGTGTTAAGTAAAGTGAAGTGTGTATTGAGGCATTTGTAATAATGCATGCTTCATCATAATATTTCATTGTCGGTTCTAAGTAAAATGTGATGCATTTTCATGTATTTGACATAATTTATGATGAATCAAAAGTGATTCTATCTAGTGATACTATCATACACTAGAATACTTTGAAAAACACTTTAAAAAGTATCGGACACTTGACACATTGTCTTTCAATGTAAGAGGGTGTCAGACTTTAGTCTTTTAGTCACAGAATAAGATTTTGCAAAGACTTGAGGTCTTGCAGAGTCTGTATTTGCCAGATTGTTGACTTCAAAAAGAAAAAGAAAAATGGACAGAAATTGTACGCTGCAGCCCTCAAAACCCCCACAGGGTATGCTATAGCTAGTTTGCTAACCACTGTCCCCATCCTAACAAGGATATCCCAATTATAAGCTAACATTAGCAACTTGAATGTTTGCTATTAGCCTACAAGCTAACCATGCATTTCAGCTGAAGATTTCTAGCCTCACTCACATAAGTGTCAGGGTCAGGGTCAGGGTAAACTTTATTGTCCCGTTAGAGAAATTTGTCTTGGGCTTTGTGCTACATTATTGCTTCACAGGGCAATCACATAAAACACAAACATTAACTACTAACAGGGCTAAAAACAGGAGATACATTACAATGACAATACACAGACATTAGACATGATGTGATTTCTGAAGCTAGCAATCATTAGTTGAAAAATAGGGTTACGTCTTCAAGTCCCCATCTGGTCAAACCATGGAGCATGGACTGGTAGCTGGAGAGGTGCCAGCTCACCCCCTGGGCACCCCCTGGGACCCTTGAGCAAGGCATCGAATCATCCAACTGCCTGGGGCATACGTCCCCACCCCGACATCCCCCCATCCAAGGCATGTATAGGTCCTGTTTGTGCATGTGTGTGTATTTCGGGCCTGTGTGTATATGTATATGACAACGGAGTGAAAAAAATTGAATTTCATAAAGTATATGAAAAAGTAAAGTAAATAAAGTTAATAAAGTGTTAAAAGTGTTTTATGTCCCCGGTCTAGGGGAACCTAGACATAACATGATTTGACTCCCCCACTCGTCCCACTCCCAAGAAAGGCCAGTCACACGGTTTTTAAACAACAAAGAAAAGCAGTTTATTTGTCTTCGGATATGAGCAGTGCCCAAAACAACAAACAAAAATATTCAAATTATCCCTAAACTTACCTAACAATAAAGAAAAGTGAAACAAAAGACAGTTTTCCAACCTAAACTCCTACCTTTAAAAACAGGAGAAAAGAACATGGCAATGCCAAATAAAAAGGGCTTCTCACTCTTACTAGAACTGCTTAAAGTGCTCTATATACAGTGCTTCAACAAAATAATACTACTTAACATCCATCGAAAATACTCACACTAGGTTACACCTGCTGGTACTCACACACAAGATAACACAGAGACAGTCTACACACTGGCTTTGTTGGTAGTGGAAAGGTGAATGGGAGGGCAGAGCCTCTGGCAGCTGAAGGTTTAAAAACCCTCTGTCTCGCAGTGAGCCAGTCCAGTGTCTTCCTTCTTCCTGTGCCAGCCCAATCAGCACTCACCACCTGCTTTGCAGCAACCAATCATGCTCCCACACATACACACACTCTGCAGGAGGAGAGAGAACACCTTAGAGGTAACTGCTGGTCAACACAAGGACAACAAACCAACAAATAATGACCTGGGTCATAACACTAATGTTAGCTTGCAAATAGCCTTTGTGGTCTGTGGTCCATAGGAATTGACTCTGTTTTGGAGCCAGCCTCCAGTGGCTGTTAGATGAACTGCTGTATTTGGCACTTCTGCACTGGCTTAATTTTTCAGCCTCTGAGGTTGCCTCTTGCTCCATTCTCATTGTCTCCCTTTTTCCCTACTGGGTATTGATACTGGTCTGTGGTCTGGTCTAGTATCATCTTCCCCATCCACTGCCCTTTCCTCCTCTAGTTTCGGACCAAACTGCTAGCCAAAGTCATCTGGAGTTCAGCTCTCCCACTGCAGCTTCACACCTCCCACAGGCTGAGCTCTGAGCCTCTGTTTGACTGGAGATCTGCGCTGTTTGTTTTATTCAAGATGGTAAGATAATGAAATTGGTGTTTGGCAAAGGTCTTTGCAATATCATTTCACTTCAGCGTTGTTATCTCGGGAGAAGAGAAGATATGGGACGAGTCCTGTTTCCATTTCCATTAGACACACCATTAAAATTAATGAGGAAAGGTAGGAGGAAAGGTGGGGGGGGGGGGGGGGGGGGGGGGTTGTCACCCACTTAATTTCTTTGAGCTTGTTATGACAAAGAAATATATTGAGGAGAACAGACGGAATATATATAATATTGATGTTATCTGAGTATTTAGCCACTGGTTACACAGACTCCATTTATTTGTTTTTAAATTAGTCCTTTGATTTTAAATGGATGTCTCTGGTAGCATGGCAGATAAGAGAGAATACAAAATGATCAATTTATGGGCTGTGATGTGATTTTATGTTATGCTAATACTTATTGGAATACTCATCTACATTTGTGTCGTATATATTATTTATTATTTGTGGATGTAGAAATAGTAAGTCCTGCTACTTTCTTCAGCTGGTAATTTCAAAAAGAGTTGCACTCTACAATATTTCTTTTTGGGAAAGGAAAACAGGGAATGAAAGTTTCAAGTGGCAGAAAAACTCTGGCATTTTTTCTGAGTGGGCCTGAGGATTGAGAAAGGTGGAGAGGGTTTTTGACTTGCAGACTTGGCTAGTAACATGTTACAAGTAACACACATGAGAAAAAAAGTAGTTTCATGAGTACTATTCATGTTCCACTTTTTAAACTGAACACACATTTTACTCAAGTAGCTACATTAGCTACATTTGCCATTTATACCTTGGTAACAACTGATTAATTCATTGATGGGTGTGTCAGCAAGTCCAATCTGATGATCTACACTAAAATAAGAGTTTGAAGAAACAGAGAGCTTTATTTTTGTTTGAACAGTTAAGTTAAGCAGACTCACAGTGCTGTTCTGAGAATGTGGTGCTCTGAATATCTGAACAGTACCTTATTCCAACAGGAATCTGAATTTACCAGCAGTGCAGTTTGTGCCAGAGTCCATTTATTATATTAACGGTTGTAATAACAAACTTGACACATCACAGATAAACATATTTTCAATGCTGAATGCTCTACTGCAAACCTCTCCACTCCTCACCCACTCCAGCGCCACCATCACCCTTAGCTCTAACACCAAAACAGTCAATTTCAAATGGTGTCACTGCAGTGAAGTGGCTACTATGGGGACAAACATCATCACACATGAATACAGTTGGGCTCCCCGAATCTACAAGTGTCTCAGTTTTGCACTCATACCCAATTTAGGCCATTCAAATACACCATTACAAAAAATGGCAATGCCACTGTTTCCTTTACCTTTTCCTTTACCCCTCAACAAAAAGATAGCTTTACATGGTTAGTACCAATAGATGCCTCAGGTGGCCTAGTTTCATATGATACCAGTATCTTCCCTCCCGCTTTAAAACTTTTGCCTGTACCACCTGGTGCTTCTTCACATGTTTTGATGGCCTCTCCATTCCTTTAATTCTTGTTCATTCTGTATGCTGTTTTTTTTTTTAAGCCCCTGATTTTTGGTAAAACATTTTGACTTTCCTAGTCAGGCTGCAGTTCTTTTACTATCTTTACATGAGCAATACGTGTGTTCTGCACATCTGATTCAAGGTGTTATTGTGAAAATGGAGTAGTCAAACCTCACAATAACTGCAGAAGGTTGAGTATCAGATGACAAGTTGAAATGTTTTTAATGATAGCAATACATTTATTTGTCATGTTACTTATGCTGTCAGAGACACAAGTCAGTAAGTAACTGTTGAACTTGATCCCATTTAAGGGTCAACAATAGACCTTTGCACCCCCCCTGATGGCGGGTCTGTTCATATGACATCAGTCAGTGTGTTGCAGCATACTGTTGAATCAAGACACTGTCATGGCACAAAGTAGCTGTCCTGCAGTAATGTGTAAATGGTAATATTCACATTTACTTGAGCATTTTTTTATGGGAATAATTGTTGACTTTTAATTGAGTATAGATTTTCCTATCATAGCGTCTCTTAGCTCATTGCTTTTGTTCTAAAGAATTACTGTCTTAGTTCAATCTAACCACTCTCATCAACATCTAATAAAACCTCTTATAACCCTTCTGTGAACTATCTGCCCAGGACCTCTTGGAATATAATATGTTCTATTGTGTGAAATCATGTGACATATAAAATTAAGAAATGTGTGATGCTTCAGCAGACTAAAATGTGCTTGTTTTGCGGGATGGTTAATACAGATGAAGAAGAAGAGTTGCGCAAGATATGGGTCACTGTAACCGCATGTACCTTCAGCAGTTGATTATGACCTTATCTGGTAGAAAGAACACCGAGTGCCTAGCTTAGATAGCACAGGAGCAGGAGTGTGGGAAACTGCTCTGTTTTTGTCTCTCCCAAAACAGGAAGCATGCGGAAGGAGAAAGATCACCATGAGGTGATCATGTGCTGCGGGAACCAATCAGAAGAGGACGTCACCATGTGTGCACTATGATGCTTGTTACGCTTAAAATCCTGGGTCAGGAAGAGACAGTTGGTCAGACTTCATGAACTGAAGCGCTTTTGTTGTTTGTCAGGAACAGGAGGATCGGACCCAGAGCTCTGTAACTTTATTCCTTTACTGCTTAATAAACATATTAACTGAGACCGAATATCTTCTCCTATTGCTTCATTAAAGAACATGCAGGACTTGACTCTCACATAGTCTCTGTTGAACTGTAGGATGAGCCACAGTCCAACAATTTGGTGACCCCAACGTGATGAAGACAGAGAAGTGACGGACATTGAAACTTGAAACTTGTCAACAGAGGACTGCAGTACGGTGACAACATTAACGAGCCAGCTCGAATAAGAAGGTAAGCAGACACCTGTTTCATCAAAGTTCTGCGATTGGAGAATCTAAATTGTATGTTGTCATTCTACCAAAGTCTCCTAGAAAAAAAGTAAAGTAATAAGGTGGTAAAAAGGATTACAGTGTGCCCTGACGGGCAGGCGACAGGCCCAAGGAATTAGACCATAAAAGAATTTCTAATGATAAGTGAACTAATTACTCTAGATTCGAGTCTTAAAAGAATCAGATCCCAAATTTTTGAAGACGCTGGTTGAGTTGTGATAAAGGATTAACAGAAGAAGTGACAATTGGGTGAAAGACCATCGCGTTGATTGAAGAAATGCGTAAACAAAAACAAACAGTCCGATAAACAGGGGAGCGACGTAGTCAGTTGTGACCCCCAACAAAGACCGATTATCCTTTAGGTTAAAGGAGGAGTCGTTGTGTTTTTATGGAGTAATTGTTTGTGTTGATTTTATATTTCTGGGGAATGTCTTAGTTCTGGGTGGCTTGCCGACTATCAGCTAAGATTGACAGGACTGGAGAGTAGCGTAGAGTCTAGTAGAGGTGACTCAAATTCCTGCTCTCCAAGTACCTGAGCGATAGACGTGCTCTGTGTGGGAAGAAAAAGAGGAGGTTGTGTAATTTCACCATAAGATAGAAGCCATATGCCGCCAGGCCATAGGCACCCCGCACCGCTCTAGGCAGTCGGTGTAGAAGCTTGGGTGTGCCGGCTTGCAGCTGGTGAAACTTATGAAGTGAAATCACTTCAAAGGGAAAAGGAGTAAGACCGTGAATACGACTTGTGTCACGGCGCAACGCTGTAATTAAAATCGCTTCTGAGTTTTTGGACTTTTGATTTGTGGCTGGGTATTGTTCTTTAAAAGTATTTTTGGGGTTTGATATTTTAGAGTGTGGTTGGAGTCTAGCTTTGCTTTTTGTCTTTTATCTGGTAGATGTTTTATTTTAACCTAGAAAAGTAAAAGTTTGGCAAGTAAAAGCGTTACATTTTAGATATTAAAGGTACACCCAAAATTGTAAAATTGAATTTGACAAAGAATGTAACGACCGGGGCGGATGCCCCCAGGTAACAGTGAAAGATCAATACGAGAAAATCAGACGACAAGTATTGTCGGGGGCGGTAGATTCTATGAGAAAATAAAGAGAGGGACAGAGGAAATGGAAGAAATGGAGAGACAGTGGGAGAACGGCAGTGAATGTAGTGACCGGAGAGACTGAAAAAAAAAAAACAAAAGCCTCAGTCATCCAGCACCCCGAAAGGAAGTGTGGGACCCACGACTGACCGCTTTTTGGGTGGCACTGGAGGGGAGTATGTGGCAGATCATATGTTCAGACTAATAGCAGACAGAGAAAAGGAAGAAGAATGTTATACTTATGAGGAAGATACTAGTGAAGAAGAGGGAGAGACGTTTGGTGTCGTGATACAGGGACAAATGACGACGTACCCGCATTTTTTGAGACATTCTGAGCACACACTGACGTTCACCATTAAACCAGATGAAAATATTGCCACTTTTCTGAGCAGATGCAAGGACACATGGGTGGATGTGGCCGGGGCACAGCCGGGCTCCGGGGAATTGGAAACCACATTGTTTAGAAAGGCGGTCTTGGAAGGGCTGTCAAGGGCTGTCAAGGAACACGTAGAAAACAATCCAGATATCCCAGGCTGTTCTACTGAACAATGGGAGAAACATGTTACACACATCATGAAAAAACACAGAGCTAAACAGGCAGAGGATAAAGACAGTACTGAATCAGCCCAGGTGCAGCTTCTAAAACTGCAATTGGATGAAGCTCGCCGTAAGGTTAATGAGACCAAAAAGACAGATAAAAAATCAGCCAATCAAATGGTACAACAGCCCCCGCCTGGACCACCCTCAGGAACTCTGGATCTTTACCCGATCCCTGAGTGGGTAGATCCCCGCCCCCCTCATCGGGGCGTCCCATGGGCGCAGGGGAAGAGGTAGGGGTTGTGGAGGACCCAGACGGAACCCACAGAACACTGGATGTTTCTTGTGTGGCGACCCTACTCACTGGCAGAAGAACTGTCCTCAGCAAAGCTGTTCCTGCAATGCAGAGTTTGGGCAAGGTCCACTAAGGGGAGGATACAGAGGTGCACACGGGGGGGGATGGCACGGCCCAACCCGAGGCGGCTATCAAGGCCCGCCCAGAGGCTGAACAGACTTTCAAACATCAATATATCTCCTCACTCTCATGCCCATTTAATTTGATGGGACGCGATGTGTTGGTGAAATGTGGAGCTTCAGTCTTATGCAGTCCAGATGGATTAATTGTGACTTTTCCCAATGGGTACACAGTGAACTGTTCGCTGTCCATGGTACAGTCCTCCTCTCAGATGTTGCTGTCAGCAGACACCTCCCCCATGGCTGAAGGACATTGGGCTGATATCTATTGGGGTCTCCTTGAACCAGACACCAAAGACAAACCGGGCATCAACACCCTCTATCAGTTGTGGCGTCCTTGGGTCCAAACACTTCATCCCTACACACCTCCCTCTGATCCCCTCCACGTAACACTCTATTACAATAGGGACGGGGACGAAATTTACCAACAAGCTTTTTATGATTAACTAGAAGGGAGAATGTGGTATGTTAATTCGACTTGTATCTTAGTAGGGAACGAGGGTGTGGCTGCGGCTGTTGACCTTGCGCCTGACCAGATGCGGTGGTATGAGGCGGCGGAGGAAGCCTCCCCTCACATAACACTGGCTGTTCATGCTAAACATCAAGGTAAAGATTTGAGTCCCATGTGTAAAAAATTGGTTTCACTCACCGATTGGACTCGCAAACAGATTCCAAATGTTGATTTCTCTCCCTCAGAGCACCGAGGCAGAAAACTCATTCATTACCTTTAAGCAGGCGCTATCCAGCGCCACTGAGTTGGCCATTCCAGACCACAAGCTACCATTCTTCCTAGATGTTTCTGAACTGGTGTGCTTTTTCAGAAAAAAGGGGGAGGACGACAGGTACTAATGTATGCAAGCGTCACATTAGACCCAACAGAGGACAGACACCCACCATGCACCTGACACGCGGCAGGGGTAGCAAAAATTTTGCAGAAAGTGACACAGACAGTAATGGGTAACGCTTTGCCCAGAGCACGTTTGAGTGGATAGGACCAGGATATTTTGAAAGTTTGCTTGCTACATTTAACACTTATTATTTATCATTTTTACTTTATTTACCAATTACATTTATCTATAGTAGACACTGAGGTTTCCAGGGGTGCTACCAAACCACTGTAAGTGGTATTGACTAGGATGTTTTTTTCTTAACCTGTATAATCGTTCTTCCTCTCTTGTGGTATGAGTCTTCCTCCAGAGACAAACAGACAGACCGACCCCGAAACCGAACCAGAAGGAATGCTTTGGCGGGGAAATCGTCAGACTACTGTCTGGGTAGGTATGGGGGACTAGAATTAGAATACACCCTGGGGACCAATGTCACGTTCCAATTTGACTTATGCAAGGTCATCAACTGTGGCTCCCACCAAACTGATTGGAGAGGATATGATATATAATGTAACTAGTTGGCAGAATGCTAGCTGCATGGTCCTGGCTAGGGGAGACTTGTTTTGGAATTGTGGAGACCAAACTCTCCACATTCACCTCCCCTCCTCCTGGTCAGGCACATGTGCACTGGTTAGACTGGGCGTCCCTCTCTTCCTGTTAGGGCAGAGGGAGTCTCACTCCAACAACTCAAAAACCAGAAAGAAAAGAGACGTGTTTGACATTGGCTCTGACTCCACCACGTACGTAGACGTAATAGGGGTCCCCCGTGGGGTCCCAGATCAATACAAATTGGTAGATCAAGTTGCAGCAGGATTTGAGAATATCCCCATAATCAGTGCTCTGTTCCCAATCACCCCAAATAAAAACGTTGACCGAATCAATCATGTTCATTATAACGTTCTCAGATTGGCTAATAAAACCAAAGATGCAGTCGCAGGCCTCTCCGAGCAATTGGCAGCCACCTCCCTAATGACAGTTCAAAACCGAATAGCTTTAGATATGCTTCTAGCAGAAAAAGGGGGTGTCTGCTCCATGTTCCAAGGCCTCTGCTGCACATTTATCCTCAACAACACGGCTCCTGACAGTTCGGTTACTAAAGCTTTCGAAGGGCTGAGGACTCTCTCAAATGAAATGCATGAGCACTCCAATCCCCTAGGTGGTATTTTTGAACAATGGTTTGGCAAATGGAAAAATCTTGTCGTTTCAGTCTTTCTGTCTCTGGTAGGAATGATCTCAGTTTTAGCTTTATGTGGTTGTTGCTGCATTCCATGCATTAGGTCACTCTGTGAGAGGATTATAGTGACCTCTATTGAAAAGAAGCGTCCTCATCCTCCTCCCTATCAATTGGCACAGATGGAGACAGTAGCTTTGATCGCAGGAGATTAAGAAACTGATAGTGATGGGGAATTGGAAGGAGTGCACAATGTGTAAACTTCCCAACAGCATAACAAAAAACTGAAATTTTCAGGGGATGTGTGATCTCATGTGTATGAGATCAAAAGGGGGACTTATGACTTCTGGTCGGAGAATGTAGGGAGAGGACGGATGTGTGTGGGCTCCCAGTCTGTTTCTTGATTAAGCTTGTCTTAACCATACCTTTCATTTGGAACCTTGAGGAAAGTCAGACTAGTAAGACTTACCATAGAAACTTATTGCAAAATGAGCAATTCTAAAGTTGCAAAACCAGCGAGGGGCGACAAAACTCCTGCGACACGTGCTAACGTTAGCAAAAATGCAGCTGAGAAGCTAGCCACGTTTGCTATCAGCCCTCCGGAAACTTCTGGAGACATCGCAGCTAAGCTTATCTCCATGGACCAGCTGTCTGCAGAGTTCCCCAAACAGAGGCAGTCACTTCGGGACGACGTCTCTTCCCTGATTCAAGAGTCCACTAAACCACTACAAGATTCACTGGACAACTTGCAAGCAACAATTAGCTCATTCCATCAGCGCCTTACCTCTGTGGAGTCTATCGCCGGCGATAATTTTGAGCGGTTAGCTGCAGCTAAGTGCACCATCAAAATTCTCCAGACCCAAAACCTCTCTCTTTTGGACTGGGTCGACGACCTCGAGAACCGATTGCGGAGGGCTAATCTCCGTGTATTGAACATCCCTGAAGGCAGTGAGGACGGCAAAGATCCAGTCAAGTTCATGTCGGAGATGCTGATGCAAATGATGGGTCCTGATGTCTTTTCCTCGCCACCCAAGCTGGAGAGAGCACACCGGACCCTGACCTTCAGACCCGTTCAGGGAGCGTCTCCCCGCATGTTCCTGGTCTGCTTTTCCAGATTTCAGCAGAAGGAAGCTGCTCTGCACTGGGCCAGGAATCATGAGCTGAAGTACCAAGGAGCTGTTGTAAGGATCTATCCAGACCTCAGCGCTGCTCTAGCTAAGAAGCGGGCCGCATTTAACGGCATCAAAGGAGCCTTGTACCAAAAGAATGTGCAGTTCCACCTGCTGTACCGGGTTCGGCTGCGAGTGATGTAAGGAAACGATGTGCACACCTTCAACTCGCCAGAAGAAGCTCAGAGATTTTTCGATCTGACGATCGCTAAGAAGTAGGCTGGCAACTTGACTTTGGACATTACTGGTAGGAAACTGCTGACTACCTGGACTGGTGAAAATTGGTATGCTTATGTTTACTGTTTGAAATCACCCTTTATCAGCCCAGAAATTCGAGGCATGATAATTCTCACTATCATTTTTGTTGGGTTAATCTTTCTGTGATCTTTTTATAAGCACTCAGCCTGTATATAATTTACTCAGCTGTGGCCTGCATCTCTTCTTTAAACCTCCCCTCCTTTCTTTTAATGCAGCATATGTTTTAATGTGCACTTTGACTGTATACTGGATCATGAGTGGATCTCTAGGGGGGCATGGGTGGCAATTGCCGCCCTAAAAATACCTTGCCACCTGTGTCTAGGACCTTTTAATTCCCAATTTATGGGATGTTATTACTGGTCAGAAACTGTCTTTTTGTTTGTTTGTTTTTTTTCTTTCCTTAAGTACAATAAGTACTCAATATGCTTTAAGTTGCTGGGAGCTTTCATGATTGAAAGTGAAAAGGCTGTATTACCAGAGGTTCTTAGAAATAGGGTTAAGTAGCCTGCAGCTTGCCTCAGAGAGAGGAACAAGTATAGGTTTAGGTGTAGTTAAGTTCATTGTTAGGTTGTGGAATAGGGTTATGGGAATGGGCACCCTAATGTTTTTACAATGTATACTTTTGTTTTGTTTTTTGTTTTTTTTTCATAGAGAGGTTGGTCATAGAGCTTTACATATTGCCACGGTCACTCGTTCACTCTGCCACCGTCACCATTGCTATTATATTGCTGTTGATTAAATGTGGACAAATCTGATAAGGATGGTGTACGATTGATTTGCTGGAATGTAAAAGGCTTAAATGGGCCTGTAAAGAGAGCTAGAATATTTAATCACTGTAAATATTTAAAATGTGACATCGCATTCCTTCAGGAAACTCACCTGCTGGTAAAAGATCAAGTTAGACTAAGAAAATCCTGGGTGGGCTACATGTCTCATTCAAACTTAAATTCCAGAACACGTGGAACAGCTATATTGAAAACCTGTCATTTTAGTGAATTTTTACGCCCCAAATTGGGATGACGACAAATTTATAGACAGAATTATTTCATTAATACCCAATCTGAACTCGCAAAAATAGATTTTTGGCGGCGATCTGAACTGTGTAATTAATCCACTATTGGACCGTTCACATCCTAAATCCACAACCCCTTCAAAAATGGCCAAATCCCTGTCACTTTTTATGGATCAAATAGGAAGTATCGATCCTTGGCGCTCCTTATTTCCACAACGTCAGTCCTTCTCATTCATTTCCCAAGTTCATCATTCATATAGTAGAATAGACTATTTCTTTATTGATAGAACGTTTCTTGCTTACGTCACCAAAACTGAATATCAGACTATAGTCGAATCAGATCATGCCCCTGTGTTGCTCGATCTCACATTTCCTCTTAACAATTTTGAACACCCCCCTTGGAAACTGGATAAAACTTTATTAACGGATAATGCCTTTTGTGTAATGATATCCAAAAAAATTGATGAGCTTATTAAATTCAATAAAAAGGACAACGTTTCCCCATCATTGCTTTGGGAAACACTGAAAGCTGTGATAAGGGGAGAAATAATATCTTATACAACTAAATCCAATAAGATGCGTAGACAGGAAGAGGACCAGCTCATCAAATCTATAGATACAGTAGATGCTCTATAATCTGCCTCCCCTTCTCCCGAGCTCTTTAAAAGGAAGCTCGACCTTCAAACTCAGTATAACCTGCTATCAACCAAAAAGACAGAGCGACTTTTATTGAAATCACGTGGTTATGTCTATGAGCATGGCGAGAAAGCTGGTCGTCTCTTAGCACAACAGCTCAAGCGCCAAGGTGTTTCTCAACAAATCCCACAAATTAGAAAGCCAAATGGTGAATTGACAATTGATCCAGGAGAAATTAATGAAACATTTGCCTTATTCTATTCTAACCTATATAAGTCAGAAGCAGTAACTGACAGTACCGACATGGAACATTTTTTCAATAATCTCCAGACTCCTACTATCAATACAACTCTAAGACCGAACTCCCATTACAACAGACAGAAATCATCAAAGCCACAATGGCGATGCAGAGTGGTAAATCACCTGGCCCGGATGGGTATCCCATTGAATTTTTTAAAACATTTTCTAATAAGTTATCTGTAATTTTACTTGATATGTTTAACGATTCTTTGTCTCGTGGGTCTCTACCACAGACACTGACTGAAGGATCAATTACCCTCTTGCTAAAGCCAGGCAAAGATAACACAGAATGTGGCTCGTATCGACCCATCTCCCTCCTTAAATGTGATGTGAAGATCCTGGCCAAGGCCCTCGCCCTACGCCTAGAAACTATAACGCATGATGTGATATCTGCTGATCAAACTGGCTTTATTTCAGGACGACACTCATTCATGAATATTCGTCGGCTTTTAAATATAATTCATTCTCCCGCGTCCAACGGGGTACCAGAGGTGGTCATCTCACTGGACGCGGAGAAAGCTTTTGACAGGGTTGAATGGGAATTTTTGTTTAGATGTTTGGGAAAATTTGGATTTGGCCCTAATCTCATTTCATGGGTTCAGCTCTTATACACCTCACCCAAAGCTTAAGTTGTTACAAATAATCAACATTCACAACACTTCCAGCTGTCAAGGGGGACCCGCCAGGGCTGCCCACTCAGCCCATTATTATTTGCACTAGCCATTGAGCCCTTATCCATCACACTTAGATCGTTACCATCTATAAGCGGAATTAATAGAGGAGGAGTGGAGCACAGATTATCATTATATGCGGACGACTTATTATTATATGTGTCAAATCCAGTTCTAAGTTCACCCCATATTGTCCATGCTATGGAGAGATTTGGTACATTTTCGGGGTATAAAATGAACTTTGGTAAAAGCGAATGCTATCCTGTCAACGATTTAGCTCTCCAAATTGCTGATAATGTCTTGCCATTTCAAATGTCTAGAAGTGGCTTTAAGTACTTAGGTATTAACATCACAAGAGGTGCAAGCTGCACTACATGAGAGACATCTCCATTAGAAGGTAAGATAAAGATCACTATTTTACATGTTTATATTGAAATAAATGTATATTAAAAAAAATACTTGCATGTGCATGAGTATGTAAAGAAGTATATTTGATTGTTTGTTCTACTTTTTTAAAATTTATTTATACAGTAAAACTGTTCATTTTCATTCGTTGCCTCAAGGCAACACTGTGCAGTTAGCCTATTTTTTTCAGGCAATATAATGCATTAGTATATGTGTGTGCAGAGATGTGTTTGTGTGCATTTATATGATCATAGTCAATGTTTTTTACTTTACAATCTGCTGATAATTACAGGACATGGATGTAAAATCATTTTATGGAAGGAAACCAAGGGAATGTGCAGTTAGGGACATTCCCTCAGAAAGTGAGGACAGTGAGCTATCAGGGAGTGACAGTGAGGAAGTGGAGGAGTGGATCCCTGAATCAGGTTTGAGGGACACTTAGGAGCTCAGGGGTCAGTGAGGGGTCAGGGGTCAGTTGGTAAAGTAATTGTGTGTGTGTGTGTGTGTGTGTGCGTGCATGCAAGTCTTCCTGTTGCATTTCTTTCTTTTTAGTATTTTTTCCTTTTTCTTCTTTTCAGAAGAACACCAGCCGCAAGATAGTGACTCTGAGGAAGAGGGAGATTCAGATGAAGAAGAGGGTGAAGTGTCTCACCTCCCAAGATGGAGAAAAGTACGTAACTCCATCGATGCCTACCCAGACTGGCAGGGCCAGCTGCCAAAAGCTGATGACATCCTGTCCCCCCTCCAATACTTCAGAAAGTTCTTCTCTGAAGACATTCTTGAAGTTATTGTAGAGGAATCCAATTTGTACGCAATTCAGTGTGACCCCAACAAGCCCCTAAACCTTACCACCAATGAGTTAGAGCAGTTCCTTTGCACCGTGGTCTACATGTCCCTCTTTGGCCTGCCAGTAACTCGAATGTTTTGGAACAAAGCCACCCGAGTGTCCAAAGTAGCAGACACAATGACTCTCAACAGATGGGAAGCCATCAAGAAGTCCCTCCACATCAACAACGAGGGACAGGAGCAAGATGATCCCCTCTACAAAATATGTCCTCTGGTCACTCACCTGACATCCAAATTGGTCTCCATCCCAATGAGTGAGAAGCTCACCATAGACGAGCAGATGGTGCCATTCAAGGGGAGATACGGGTTGAAACAGTACCTGCCATCAAAACCAAAAAAGTGGGGCTATAAAATTCTCATCTTGGCAGGATCTGATGGAATACTACACAACCTTGAGGTCTACACTGGGAGAGTCGACCAACCCCCAAGGAAGAGAACTACAAGCTCTTCTTTGACAATTGGTTCACTAGTGTCCTTCCTGTAGTCACATTGGCTGAGCAGGGAATTCGCTGCACTGGCACTGTTCGTGGCAACAGATTACCTGGGGTCAACATGAAGAGCGATTCAGATCTGAAGAGAGCAGGACGTGGGACATTCGAAGAGAAGATGGCCATGGTGAGAGAAACCACATTGCATGTTGTCAAGTGGTACGACAACCGCTCTGTGACCCTTCTGAGTGACCACATCGGAGCCAACCATGTGACTGAGGTTGACAGGTGATATCAATTTATATTATCTTATCATATCATCTTCTTCTGCTAAATAGATTATCTGTTACTATGTTTTCAAATGTAAAGCAATAAATAAATAAATAAATAATCTATTATTATCATTACAGGTGGGATCGCAAGCAGAAGAAAAACATCACTATCCCCTGCCCTGCTGTGGTGCAATAATATAACAAGAACATGGGTGGGGTGGACCTGCTTGACTCACTGATTGCACTCTACCGCAACAAAGTTAGATCAAAGAAATGGTACCACCGGCTGGTGTTCCACCTCCTGGACATCATCGTTACCACCTGGCTCTACAGAAGAGACTGTGAAGGCACTGGCATGGAGCAGAAAGACCAAATGAGGCTCTATACCTTCAAGTCATACATTGGACAGGGCCTTTGCATGTGTGGTAAGAGCCTGGAGAAGAAGAGAGGTCGTCCCAGCCAGTCCATTGCTGGCGCATATGAGGAGGAGAGGAAGAAAGGACGCACAGCTCCCATTCCAGTCCAAGATGTCCGCCTGGATCAAACAGCCCACAGGCTGATCATGACTGGGGACAAGGGACGATGCAGGGTGCCAGGGTGCAGTGGTACACCAAAAGCAATGTGCACCTCTGCTTCACCCCCGACCGCAACTGCTTCCTGAGGTTCCACACTGAATGAACAAGACGGATCCCTGAGAGATCCCTGATGAAATTTTGGATGTCTTTTGGTGTTTTATTGTTCTATAAAATGTTTACATTGTTCATTTGTTGTTTTTTTTATTTGTTCATTCTTGTTGTATGCACAATGTTGCCTTGAAGCAACGAACCAATAAATGTTTGGGGGGGGTCCAATTTGATATTGATATATTATTAGGGACCCCAAAGCTCCCCCAAAATAGGGTGAAATAAGGGGGACCCGCCAGGGCTGCCCACTCAGCCCATTATTATTTGCACTAGCCTTTGAGCCCTTATTCATCACACTTAGATCGTTACCATCTATAAGTGGAATTAATAGAGGAGGAGTGGAGCACAGATTATCATTATATGCGGACGACTTATTATTATATGTGTCAAATCCAGTTCTAAGTTCACCCCATATTGTCCATGCTATGGAGAGATTTGGTACATTTTCGGGGTATAAACTGAACTTTGGTAAAAGCGAATGCTATCCTGTCAACGACTTAGCTCTCCAAATTGCAGATAATGTCTTGCCATTTCAAATGTCTAGAAGTGACTTTAAGTACTTAGGTATTAACATCACAAGAGATATGCAAAATCTTTATCAAGAAAACTTTTTCCCCTTAATTGAGAAAGTCAAACTAGATTTGGAAAAATGGAAATCACTTAACCTGTCCTGTACAGGAAAGGTTAATTGTATTAAGATGAATGTACTCCCCAAATTCCTTTATTTGTTCCAATGTGTCCCTCTTTATCGTCCTAAATCTTTTTTTAAATCCATAGACAAAGCTTTAATTTCATTTATATGGAACAATAAGACCCCTAGAATACGTAAAGAACTGCTACAAATTCCTAAATCACAGGGAGGCCTATCCCTTCCTAATCTTTGCCACTATTGGGCTGCAAATATTCAGAAAATTATGTATTGGCTTCATTCTCCATCTACAGACTGGTGTAACTTTGAATCTACATCATGTACTTCATCCTCTCTTGCAGCCCTAGTCACCTCTAGTTCTCCACTTTCTACTACACGTTTCACTAATAATCCAGTCGTCATTAATACCCTTAAGATATTGTTCCAATTCAGACGGAACTTTGGATTTAAACACTGTCTTGGTTCAAGTCCTATATGCAATAACCACCTTTTCCCCCCAGCTAAATTAGATTCTACATTTTCTCTTTGGCAAAGACAAGGCATTTCTAAATTTAAGGATATGTACATAAATGATACATTTGCAAGCTTTGAGGACCTGTCACACAAATTTGGTCTTCCTAGGTCCAGCCCATTCCGTTATTTTCAGGTCCGCCACTTCCTTCAGAGCCAGGACCCCTCTTTTCCAAGCTTGTCGGTATCAGGCTTAGATGACATGTTAAGGATTCCTTTTAGATCAAAAGGGCTAATTACAAGGATACATGACTATATAACTTCTCTTAAAAATATAACCCTTGCCAAGACTAGGGCAAATTGGACAGCTGAGCCAGGAGAGGACATGGAGGAGGATGAATGGAACTGTGCTTTAGAGAGAGTAAACAATAGCACTTCTTGTGCAAGACTAAATATAATACAGTTCCAAGTTATACATTGAGCTCACTTCTCTAAAGCAAGATTAGCTAAATTGTACCCTGATTTAGATGCAAGTTGTGACAGGTGCCAGAACACTCCTGCCAACTTGACTCATATGTTCTGGTCATGCCCCACTCTGACAACTTACTAGTCTGTGATTTTTAAATTTCTGTCTGAAGCACTTAATACTGATATCCAACCCCAGCCATATTTAGAATTACAGTCGGCGAGTACTCTGTGGCTAGGAAAAATAAAAAAAATATTATTGCTTTCACAACATTGCTGGCTCGCAGAAGAATTTTATTTCACTGGAAATCAAAATACCCCCCTAAAGTGTCTATGTGGTTTAGCGACTTGATGCTCCTCATACAGTTAGAGAAGATTAAATATTCACTAAGGGGATCTAGTGATCCATCTGTTCCATCTGGAACCCAGTCTTGACACATTTAAGTAAACTCAAAACTTTGCCTATTGCTCTGTAACAAAACTTCCCAATCCAAGATATTTAATCATGTAGAACACAGCAGATTTATGCACAGTTTCACTAATAGAACTGGTTTAGTATATTTATTTATTTATTTTCTTCTCCTTCCCATACCCTCTGTTATAATTTCTTTCATTTATTTATAATTTTTTTTTCCTTTTTCTCCCCCTTCGCTCTATTGAAAGTCACTTAACATCTTTGTCAGCTCAAACTGCAAATAGAATTGTGTATAATGTCCCCAAGGAATGATTACAATGTACAATATAGTGTACTTATATTACTCTTAGACTAGCGCAGGCTTGTATACCTGGACAGTAGTGAATAAGCATGAGCATGGTGGCGGTGTGCATGGAAAATTGTGGCCTCTCATGTGTCTATGTATGTTTATGTACATGTGTGTGGCACATATACTTATTTGCTTGTGTGCTTGTTTTGCAGGATGGAAAATACAGATGAAGAAGTAGAGTTGCGCAAGATATGGGTCACCGTAACCACATGTACCTTCAGCAGTTGATTATAATCTTATCTGGTAGAAAGAACACCGAGTGCCTAGCTTAGATAGCACAGGAGCAGGAGTGTGGGAAACTGCTCTGTTTTTGTCTCTCCCAAAACAGGAAGCATGCGGAAGGAGAAAGATCACCACAAGGTGATCACGTGCTGTGGGAACCAATCAGAAGAGGACGTCACCATGAATGCACTATGATGCTTGTTACGCTTAAAATCCTGGGTCAGGAAGTATGGAGTTAGATTAGTCTCAGTATTAATAAATGCACACAGAAGGATTCACAAATACATGTTAAGATTTATATATAAATGACTCTCTCCACACAAATATTTTCAATGCACACACATATATTTGGCATTTTATATAAATGTAAAAAAAATCCACAAATAACCAAAAAAGTTTCACAAATGTATTTCTGATGCACACACAAATATTTATTGTTTTAAATATATGCAATAAAAATCCACAAATATATGTATTTTTATATAATTTATTTATTTATATATTGTATTTAAAATGTATTTGCAATTTTCATCAAAACATATGTGGATGTTGATACATTCATATACAAATGCTTTTATTTTGTGAACCTCTGCGCATTTGTGTGTGAATATTTTTGAGACTCCTCTGACGTGACCCGATCCACAAATGCATTTTTTTCTACCAAGGGGATATAGGTAGCCAATCAGATGTCTCCTTCCTCTTCAGCCAATCACATGAGCGTCCCGCTACCACCCCCACGTGGGGTATGTTTTAACGTCGTAGTGTCAGAGGGTGGCAGTAATGCACAACTACATTGTTTGCCGACCGCCAAATTAATAAGGACGAGAAGAAGAAGCAGCAGCAGCAGAAAGCGGTCAATGCAGACATAGACATATATACATAGACGCCGCATTGACTGTGGAGGGTCGTGCCTAAAGCACCGCCATCTTGGTACAGGGCTAACAGAGGCGGGAATGCATGTACATCTACGGAGGTAGGAGGTACTCCACAATCTTAAAGTAGAATTATTCACTGAATTTTCGACCAATTTCCAAAACGTCACACATGTAGCTATGACACAGGATGCTTGGATGTTTTAAAAATGCCGGTTTTACTACCCAAATACAAATTCAACTTAATGTTTTCAGATCTAGCTTAACTGGAAAAGATGCCGGACTTTTGTGCCGCTTATGGTTGTTCAAATGAGCGGATCATACAAACCAGATCCCGTGGAATCACTTTTCACAGGTAAGGTGTACGTAAGGAATAAAATCGAGTGAGCAGGTTGTTAAATAGTGAAATAAACCCAGACGGGACGGATTGAATCTCTCCGCTCCAGCTCACTTTACGTTATCCCACGTATTACACAGATGCTTACTAGTGAAATAACTCATTTGAGACCTTATTTAGGTTAAAATGCAATGTTACTTCATCTATAAACTGCCCCTGGTCTGGAAAAAAACAGACCTTAGACTTCAGTGATTGACCAGTTAGAAGATTAATGATAGATATTGAATGTATTTAATATGTATATGTATTGTGTACTTAACGTGGAGGATGACAATTCTTTTTTTGTTGTAGACAATTCTTTACATCTCTGGCTACTTTTCTCACATTTTTAAGGTTTCCCAAAGACAGTAGTTTTAAGAGAGAATGGGAACTGGCAGTGAAACGGAAAAGTTTTGTGGCTTGCTCTGCAGTGAGCACTTTCAGGCAGATGATTTTGACAGGACAGGGCAGATTGTCCGGTTTAGACATGGAGTCAAACCATCTGTCTTTAACTTCCCACCTCATTTACAAAAGGTATGTGTGCTATTTGGCTAAAGAATTCATTCATTTATGTCTATGATTCATATGTTTGTGTAAGCATTTTTATAACAACTTAATGCCACGCATTTCTAAACATTTTTTTTCTGTCTGCATGTTTAGGAATAAAGTACAGTACACTTTCTGACGCTTTAAACTTTTTAAAAATTTTGTATTATGTTTCTTACATTTTAGCAAGTACCATCAAGGACCACACAAGCTTCAAGGAAAGCTGAAGATAGCCTGCCAATGGCCTGCCAGCATTTCCATGAAGTTGACAACCACCATTCAAACCTACTGAGACTAGTAGTGTCTGTGTCTCTCAAAGTTAGGCTGTATCACATAGCAAAAATGGCTTCACTCAAGTACCAGAGTGGCAGCACAAGAAAGAAACTGTGCAAAACAGTTCTCTTTCAGGGGTTTTAGCTCCCACAGGTCTGATTAATGAAATGTATTTGTAAATATTGTAAATATTATATTAATATTTTTCTAGGGGGATTCTTTATGTTCTTGCTCTTAAATGTTCTGTTCTGCTACTTAACCCTCTGGAACCTATTAATAATAACGATAATGATAATAAAATGATAATGATAATAGCAATATTAATAATAATAGTGATAATAATAAATTGGTAATAATAGCAATATTAATTATAATTAAAGTGATAATAATAAAATGATAATAGCAATATCAATTATAATAATAGTGATATAATAATAAAATGACAATGATAATAGCAATATTAATTATAATAATATTTATAATAATAAAATGGTCATGATAACATTAATTATAATAATGGTGATATAATAATAAAATGATAATGATAATAGCAATATAATTATAATGGTAGTGATGATAATTATAATAATACAAAGATAATATTATTATTATTATTATTATTATTATTATTACTAACAATAATAATAATAATAACAATAACAATAATGACAATAATAATCAAATGCAATGTATACCCTACAAGCAATTCTCTGAATAAAGACCTGAATACACCTGAACGTTTTCTGGGTTCCTTTTGTTCTATTTATGTCTGCCTGTCTGTCCTCCATGTCTGACGTTTGTAACAAACAACCCGTGTCAATATATGTTGACAATTGATCGATTTATGATCACTTTTATAGTGCAAACATGTCATTCCTTCATAGACGTAATGCACTGTAGGAGCGAGCGGCACTGTACCAAGATGGCCGCCACGTAAGCACGTCGCTCCAATCGGCAGCAGCGGTCAATGCGGCGTCTATGTATATATGTCTATGAATGCAGAGCCCCGGGTCAATGGTCAAGAGGTCTAGTTTGCAGCATGGCGGCCGACGATCGTGCACCTGTAAGTGTATCCACTTGTTGTAAATCATGACTCTTTATTGAATTATTAGTGATTTGTTTTACTAAAGTGTGTGGTAGCCCAGTTAGTTAGCAAATTAGGCCTATCTGAAACTTGCTTAGTTGGTATAACTGCACCGTGTAACTGATGCTAACTTAAGAGTTAGCCTTAAGATACATGTTAAAGCGTAACGTTACGTTAAAGCACAGCGGGACCCCCTCTCCCCATGCAATTTATTCGCACATCAATATATTTTTTCGAGCAATTAGCTAAGGTTTGTATGGTCTCATGTCTGTAATAGCTGCTGGTTTCGACCAGGGTGTCCAGATGTCCCGCTTTGAGCAGGACTGCACAGTATTTTTAGCACCTTTCCCTCATCAATTATACCAACTAAGCAAGTTTCAGATAGGCCTAATTTGCTAACTAACTGGGCTACCACACACTTTAGTAAAACAAATCACTAATAATTCAATAAAGAGTCATGATTTACAACAAGTGGATACACTTACAGGTGCACGATCGTCGGCCGCCATGCTGCAAACTAGACCTCTTGACCATTGACCTGGGGCTCTGCTTTGACCGCTTTCTGCTGCTGCTTCTTCTTCTTCTCGTCCTTATTAATTTGGCGGTTGGCAAACAATGTAGTTGTGCATTACTGCCACCCTCTGACACTACGACGTTAAAACATACCCCACGTGGGGGTGGTAGCGGGACGCTCATGTGATTGGCTGTGTGTGCATTGAAAATATTTGTGTGGAGAGAGTCATTTATATATAAATCTTAACATGTATTTGTGAATCCTTCTGTGTGCATTTATTAATATTGAGACTAATCTAACTCCATAAGGAAGAGACAGTTGGTCAGACTTCATGAACAGACGCGCTTTTGTTGTTTGTCAAGAACAGGAGGATCGGACCCAGAGCTCTGTAACTTTATTCCTTTACTGCTTAATAAACATATTAACTGAGACCGAATATCTTCTCCTATTGCTTCATTAAAGGACACGCAGGACTTGACTCTCACATAGTCTCTGTTGAACTGTAGGATGAGCCACAGTCCAACAGACCACACAACAGAAAGTTAGCGATGAGCTGGTTAACATGGTGGAGCATTTAGCAGCTTTCGAGTGTTAGTGCAGGGAGATATCAGATGTGCATTTTGCAGCGCTCTGAGGTGGACAGATCTGATGGTGCTAATGGCAGCACAGAAGCCACAGTAAGGTCAGCCGTGTGAAATTGTGACAGGTTATTAAGTGGCCGAAAAAAAAGGAAAAGTAATCCATCCCAGATTTATTCATCTCCATGTGAAATAGTTAATTTTTAAAAGCAAGGTTAATTTCATTCTACTTTATTACTATTAGTATTATCTGTTCATACCATTTGATGTCATTAATAATTGCTAATGAGTACCAAAGTTAGGCGATGCAGAGCCTCGCATGAGTAGATTGATTATTCAGTGATCTGTTGGTAATGCCTCGGGGCTTCGGTAGCGGGAGACCCTGACTGCAGCCAGTGCTGCCATAGACATATACACATAGACGCCTCATTGAGCGGGTTGGCCCGTTGCTGCGGTACGTCAGCGTGTCCGCCATATTGGATGTGGCAGATCTGCCTCGTAAACTAATGCAAGGACATGGACCGAACTTCATAAAGCGCCTTTCTACAAAGTGATTTAAGTTAATGCCTTTAATTCACCCATTCACACACACACACTAATATATTAGGGAAACAAATGGGCATCAAAAACAATGTATGTAACTTTTAATGTGATGATTATAAATGTTTACTCCTTATATGTTTAGGACATAGGTAAGCACCAAACCAACGTATGTATTTTTCTAATGTTTTTACAGCTACCGATGTATGTAACACTGTTATTGTGATGATAAATATTGAAATATTAATAGTAAACATCTGTGTTTATAATAACCAGATCCTGAAACGTAGAGGTGACAGGTGGGTTTTCTGAATAAAGAGCACGAACGTTTACATTGAACTGATTTTAATTAATCATTTTGATATTCAGTGATTGATCAACATATATACATATATCTATCTGTACAGGGGGGGCATTGATGAACATATATACATTGGGCACAGGCAGGGGTTCGGTCTCTTGGACAAGCTGGCAACAGCTCTTTGAGGTCTGAGACGTCCTGGTAGCCACAGGCTAAAGTGAAGGATGAAATATAGAAATTATCTCACAGTGTAAAACAAAATACATCCCTGATTCCTTCACATTCAGAAAGGGAAAAACATTTTCAGCATAGTGTGGCATTGAATGATCTAGTCCTTACAGCCTATACACCTACCCTGTGGAGATGAGCTTGCAAACTGAATACTGAATGAACAGCTCCATCTCTTATCCTGACTGTCTGACCTGTCCTGTCAAAGTCCTCCAGTCTGAAGTGCTCACTGTAGAGCATGGATGACGGACTAGCAGAAAACCCCTCCCGTCTGACAGCTGTTCCCACTCCTTTCTCAGCTCTTTATCTTTGGGAAACCTGCATAGTATGTGAAAAGTTAGCTAAGCAACTAACAACAATCACAGTTATTACTTCGGGCCAATTTAGTTAAATAGGAAAGACTTCTTCGTTGTTTGGAGGCTGGTTTCACCGCGGCAATCCACAGTATTATGCGCGGGACTTCATAGTATTAGCCACAAAGTCAGCAAATTCTGTTTGTAAAATTATGTTATAATGGCCAAATACAATCAAAAGTATTTTTTCAGTCTTATCTGTGAAAGGTAATCCCATGAGATCTGGTTTGGACTGTAAACCGGTAGGTACAAGGCATCTTCTCCGTTCGCTCTTGCCACATCCAATATGGCGGCGACGTTGACGTATGATTCAGCGCTCAATGCGGCGTCTACGTATATATGTCTATGAGTGCTGCCCCCGAAGCCGCAGCAAACCACGCCCCTCACACACCACACCCCCTGAAAACCACGCTGACTGATGGTACGGTGGCATGCAGGAGAAGAAGAAGAAGAAGAAGAAGAAGAAAAAGGCGGCAGCAAGACGCGATTTCGATGCCAGTTCAGGTGAGACACATTTATATTACTTCTAAATTAACACTTAATGTCATGAAATTAACACTTTTAACCGTACATTCGCCAACCGACTGTAGTTGCCAGCAGCACGTAGGTTGTTTACATTTTGGGAAGATATTGACGTTTAATTTAACGTTAACATTTTAGACATATTTTGCTTGGCCGGCGTCATTTACATTTAATTACTTTTTTCAAATAAAAAAACTATTTCTTCAAACTCAATACACAACTCAATGCACTGAAAATGTCCGCGAGTAAACCCATTTTGTGTCTTTTACATGTGTTAGGCTATATGAAAATCAGAGTAATGAGTGAGCAAGGGATGATAACAGAAGCAGTGGGGGAACACGGCAGGTAGACTCAGAATATTTTTATTTTCATTTAACTCAAGATATCCAACTTTTTTTTCTCTAGCAAAAATATATTCAAAGAATAGTTTCGGTGATATGTGTGTTGACAGTTCCTTTTATATCTTTTCAAAATACAATGTATAAAGTAAGGAAGTAGGCCTATGAGTTTTTTTTAATAGTATTTTATTCTCCTATAGACCAACATCACAACTTTTCGGGAGGGCACATGCCCGGAGCTCGTTAAATTGGGAGTGGACACTTTTCAGTGCCCGATGTGCCACAAGATAGGGCCATACCAGGCCCTAATTCCCCATTTACAAGGCCACCAGAAGTCCGTTGTTAAATATGGAGGTAAGTTCAACCACAGATATTGATAAAAGTTTTGTTAATACCAATGCCATTATCGATTCCCCTTATTGATCTGATTCTTTGTCAATTATGTTATCGATTTATGGTCAGTAGGCTATTCTATGTGGGGAAACTTAACTGTTCTGTTATTGTCACTGTTAATCTTTTGGCTTGCTATAAACAGTCTGGAGGCTGCACTGCCCGGCACTTGAGTTCTACCTTTGTTGATCAGCATCAGATGATATTGGTTCCAAATTCAATTTGTTTTGACTTTCAACTGGAAGTGGTTCTCAATTTCCCATCCCATCCCTAATTGTTATACTGTATGATAATTAGAGATTACTATGCAGCATGATAATACTTTTAATTGGTATCATATATCCCCAAGCTCATCAAGTACTCATCACTGCCCAGGCAGAACTCAACTGTGGGGCAGTGCAGCCTCCAGACTGTCTGTTGCAAGCTAAATGATTGCAAGCTAAATGATCAACAGTAACAATAAAAGAACAGTTAAGTTCTTTTAAACTTTTGCGTTGTAAGGTACATATTTTAAAGATTTGCGTATGGTCATTTATTTTACCAGTCTTGTGAATTATATACTTAATTCAAAAATATTGTAGCCTACTTAGTTCTGAATAAATATATTTTATTTTTGTCACAGGGCCAGCGATCTTTTCTGTTAACCCATAAGAAATCATCACCTTTGAGTGATATTTATGGCATGTGATGTAGTAGGCCAAGCTGTGACACTGTGGCTCTTAGAAAAAACGGCCGGTGTAAACAACCTATTTTAATTGAAATAACTGCTACTAATTATTATTATTATTGTAAATATTAATTTTAGTTCAAAATAACCTTGTTTACGTTGGTCAAAAAAATAAAAGATGCATGCACCAGATTTAGCAGAAAGCTAATTTTCATTTGCAGTCCTATTTAATTACATTACTTTCTTTCTTTTTTTTTTTTTTTTTTTTTTTAATCAATTTATTGTTTCAAGCGCATTGTTTGCATTGGAAGGCATTTAATGTTGTGGATCAACCGTTAAAGTTGTTAAAATCACTCCCGTTATTGCTTTATTTCCCTTGCCTTGCCATTTAAGCTAGCTACGGAGAAGTTAAAGTTATATATTGTTAACGGTATCTGCAGTACTGATATTGAGTTTACCAGATGTGTTTGTGGTTAAACACAAGTAACTTTTGTATGTATTGTGTGAGAAATGTTTCAATACAAACAAGTGAAAGCTAGAGCTGTGTATGTATTTTCTTCACTCCTCTCTCGCTCCTATTCCCCTGATTAAGGGCACAACACAATCAAATGTCAAATTGCTAATTTGCCTATCACACATACAAACACACACACACACACATACATATTTCAATATGTACATAAAAACCTGTACACAGACTCACAGACACAATTTTGCGTAAGTAATGCAGGTGTGTGTGCTGGTTCTGTCTATCCTTGTACCCAACACTACCAGACAGATTCTATTTGGTGTGAATATTTATGACCCCAGAGGATGAACCCTTTCTACTTTTGGACACTCCATGACCTTTCCTTTGTCACCATCTTCAGAACAAAACGTCACCTTTGCACACAAAATATATAATCACATAAAGGGACATGTTAATGAAATAAACTGCTCTGATATTATTTACTCCATGGCCTTTTCTCAAGTGCGACCATCAAGACAAACTTTGTTTTGCCCTATTACGGATAAGACTGAAAGAAAAGTAAAATGGTCAACACCTGACATAAGGACATAGTAAGTAAGTACATTAGTTGTTTTGCTGAATATCTGGAATGCACAAAAACATAGCAAAACATTTATTTAAGCAGAAACAGTGGTGGATTGAACACCCTGTTGTGTTATACAGGCACACTGCCGTTAAATGTGGCGGGGTTTAGTTCAGTTCAATTAAAAGGGGCTCTATTGGCATGGAAAACACACATTTACGTTGCCAAAGCAAGTGCTCAGTAAAACCAAAAATTGTTTAGAAGGTAAAGATCTACCCAAATTTGGCTTATACACATAGCTGCTGATTGAGTAACACCTGACACACCCACCAAATAAGAGAAAACACACCTCGAAGCCTGTTACCCACTGTTTCGAGGAAACATGCTGTGTGTCCTAATACCTGTACTACTATACTATATGTATAGAATGCTAGAAAAACATTTTGTATGTCCCAATGCATAGTATGTCAAATGCAGTATGCCAAAAATACCAGTATGTTCTACTGCATCTGGTCCGAATTTGCAGTATGTAAGCCAGCATGCTTTTCTGGC
The DNA here is from genome assembly GCA_019142605.1 of Cephalopholis sonnerati. Lineage (NCBI taxonomy): Eukaryota > Metazoa > Chordata > Actinopteri > Perciformes > Serranidae > Cephalopholis > Cephalopholis sonnerati. Next base: position 3,705,719 of record JAGQAX010000015.1, on the reverse strand, counting down.
TATTCTTACCTACAATCGTCTACACAGTGGATGATACATCACATGGACAAAGCCACAAACAGATGACAGCTTAACAGCTCATTGACAGCTGTCTGACAGCTGTCAGAAGTCAAAATGACGGATGACAACATATTCAAATAACTAATGACTAGTCGAACAGTAATAATAGTAATATACATTTTTTAAGTGAACAAAATCATAAAAATTAATAACAACAAAAGGACATAACTATAAAAATAACAAAGACAGAGAAATGCATGTGTAATTTCACTGTCGCAAATATAATATGTTAGAATGGTAACAATCTGTGCAGTTATAAATTAAATTTAAACTACATATGTTGCAAAGTAACAACAGCAGAGCTGTCTCTGAAGAACTCGGTGAATGTCGTTTGTTTTATTTCCAAGGTGATGTATATAGAAGGAAGAGGGTCAAAGTTCAGGGCGTAATGTTATAAGAAAGTAGTATATTTCGATTGTGTACATACTGCATGCAACAGTACAAACTTTTTGGGGCAGATGTACTACAAAAAGTAAAAAGAAAAAGTGTGATTCGGAATGACCCATGTCCTTTCATCCTGGAAACGGCAGCAAAACAGTGCACAGCGTTTTGAGATTGGACGTGCCCCAGATAGGCAGAAACAGGAGGATGCACACAGTTTGGACATGTTTAATCTCAAAATGTTGTGCACTGTTTTACTACGGTTTCCAGGTTGAACAGCATGTGTCTTGAAATGGTGTGAAACAGTGTCTAAAAGGCCTTAAGGTATGTTATCTCTTGTTTGGTGGGTGTGTCAGAGGTGTTACCGAATCAGCAGCAACATGTATAGAAGAAAATGACCAGTAGAATTTTTACCAATTGTAACTAGATTTTTGTTTATAATTCACACTTTGGCAACATAAACACATGTTACCCCATTCCTTTAAATAACCCCTTTGCTAAGTTTTGTTGGTGCTGAATGTAGCCCTTTGTGCATCTACATAGGTGCAGGGAATTTCCTGATGACGCCGGCCAGCTCCGAGGCCAAGAAGCTAATCAAGCCTCAGAAGCAGAAGGCAGAAGAGGGACATCACAAAATTTTAAAAAAGTACAACTGTTAAACTGTTGGGGATAAGACATCACTCTGCTTATCTTAAGTGTATTGTCAAAGATTTGGGTGAAATGTATTTCTTAAAAAAAATAATTTAAAAAAAAGTAGGACTTGGAAAACTGGGGATTCAAACCTTAAATCTCTGAATCCCCAGAGAAGGTGACTTACTTGCTTCAGCACCAGGAGTACATGGCTTACACCCTCTGACAACTTGATGTAATAATATCACATGCAAACCTAATCTTGTATTTTCAATATTAAACACTTAGAACCGTTAAAGTGTTGGTGATAAAATTCTGAAAAAAAAAAACCTCTCACATCATTCTGCTGGTTTCCGGTGTATTGGTGAATTAAACAATATTACACTCAAGGGTATGCTTTAACCTATTTTGTGGCACAACAGTGATGCGGTCAGGAATGAGGCACTTGCGCCAAGGTCCGTAAGCATCACTGAAGTACCACAAATGATGTTAAAGCACTAAATAAGATCCATCCATCCATCCATTTTCATCCGCTTATCTGGGGCCGGGTCGCGGGGGCAGCAGGCCAAGCAAAGCACCCCAGACATCCCTCTTCCCAGCAACGCTTTCCAGCTCCACCTGGGGGACCCCAAGGCGTTCCCGGGCCAGATGAGATATGTAATCCCTCCAGCGTGTTCTGGATCTGCCCCGGGGCCTCCTACCAGTGGGACGTGCCTGGAACACCTTCAGTGGGAGGCGCCCAGGAGGCATCCTGATCAGATGCCTGAACCACCTCAACTGACCCCTTTCGATGCGAAGGAGCAGCGGCTCTACTCCGAGCTCCCTGTGGATGTCCAAGCTCCTCACCCTATCTCTAAGGCCCAGCCACCCCACGGAGAAAACTCATTTCAGCCGCTTTTATCCGCAATCTAGTTCTTTTGGTCACTACCCAGAGCTGGTGACCATAGGTGAGGGTTGAGACATAGATGGACCAGTAAATTGAAAGCTTCGCCTTCCGGCTCAGCTCCTTCTTCACCACGACGGCCCGGCGCAGCGCCCACATCACTTCAGAAGCTGCCCCAAACCGCCGATCCATCTCACGCTCCAAACTACCCTCACTCGTGAACAAGACCCAGAGATACTTGAACTCTCTCGCTTGAGGCCCCCAACCGGCAATCCACCTGTTTCCGGCAGAGAACCATGGCCTCAGATTTGGAGGTGCTGACTCTCATCCCAACTGCTTCACACTCGGCTGCAAACTGCTCCAGTGCGTGCTGGAGGTCACAGTGTGATGAAGCCGACAGAACCACATCATCTGCATCCCCCCCCCCCGGACTGCTCCTCAAGATCCTGTCCATGAAAATCACAAACAGGATCGGTGACAAGGGACAGCCTTGGCGGATGCCCACACCCACTGAGAACGTGCTGGACTTTACACCAAGTATGCGGACACAGCTCTCACTTTGGTCATACAGGGACTGGATGGCTCGTAGCAGCAAGCCCGGTACCTCATACTCCTGCAGTACCCTCCACAAGACCCCCCCACAAGACCCCCTCCCAGGGACGCGGTCGTAAGCCTTCTCCAAGTCCACAAAGCACATGCAGTCTGGATGGGCAAACTCCCACGACCCCTCCAGCAGCGTCGCAAGGGTAAAGAGCTGGTCCACTGTTCCACGGCCAGGACGGAATCCGCATTGCTCCTCCTGAATCAAAGGTTCAACAGTCAGTCGGAGCCTCCTTTCCAGCACCCTTGAGTAAACTTTACCCGGGAGGCTGAGCAGTGTGATACCCCGATAGTTGGAGCACACCCTCCGGTCCCCTTTTTTGAAGATGGGGACCACCATCCCGGTCTGCCACTCTGCAGGCACCTTACCCGACCTCCACACGACACTGAAAAGGAATGTCAACCAAGACAGCCCAACAATGTCCAGAGCCTTCAGCATCTCCGGGCGAAACTCATCCACACCCGGCGCCTTGCTGCTGGGGAGCTTTTCAACTACCTCAGCGACCTCTGCCAGGGATATGGGCGAGAATTCCCCCGAGTCTTCAGGCTCTGCCTCGTTCACAGTGGACATGATGGCCGGGTTCAGGAGGTCCTCAAAGTGCTCCTTCCACCGCTCGACGATGTCCCCAGTTCAGGTCAGCAGTTCTCTGTCTCTGCTGAGCACAGCCTGAGACAAGCCCAGCTTTCCTTTCCTGATACGTCTAACGGTCTGTCAGAACTTCCTTGAGGCCGACTGAAAGTCCTTCTCCATAGCCTCCCTGAACTCCTCCCACACCCAGGTTTTTGCCTCCGTGACCGCCACAGCTGCAGCCCTTCTGGCCAACCGGTACCCGTCCGCTGCTTCAGGAGACCCCCAGGCCAGCCAGACCCAAAAGGTCTCCTTCTTCAGCCTGACAGCTTCCTTCACAGCTGGTGTCCACCAGTGGGTTCTTAAGTTGCCACCACGACAGGCACCGACGACCTTCTGACCACAGCTCCTAGCAGCCGCCTCCACAATGGAGGCTTTGAACATGGCCCACTCAGGCTCCATGTCCCCACCCTCCCCCGGGATGCACGAGAACTTCTTCCGGAGGTGCGAGTTGAAGACCCCACGGACTGGGGCGTCAGCCAGATGTTCCCAGTTCACCCTCACTACACGTTTGGGTGTACCAGGTCTGTCCGGCAGCCTCCCCCGCCATCTGATCCAACTCACCACCAGGTGGTGATCAGTTGACAGCTCCGCTCCTCTCTTCACCTGAGTGTCCAAGACTCACGGCCGCAGATCTGATGATACAACCACAAAGTCGATCATCGATCTTTGGCTTAGGGTGTTCTGATACCAGGTACACTTATGAACCTCCCTGTGCTCGAACATGGTGTTTGTTATGGCCAGTCCATGACTAGCACAGAAGTTCAATAACAAAACACAACTCAGGTTCAGATCAGACAGGCCGTTCCTCCCAATCACTCCCCTCCAGGTTTCTCCGTCATTGCCCATGTGAGCGTTGAAGTTGCAGGACACCGCCAAGAGACTCCAAGAATGCCGGGTACTCTGTACTGCTGTTCAGTGTGTAGGCACAAACAACGCTCAAAGACCTTCTCTTTGCGACCCGCAGTCGCATTGAGGTGACCCCCTCGTTCTCCGGGGAGAACTCCAACACGGCGGCGCTCAGCCAGGGGCTTATGAGTATCCCCACACCTACTTGGAGAAGCTACTTATTCGGAGGTCTGTGTGTGAGGATCCTCTTCCTTGACTTTTCAAGTGTGTTTAATACTATCCAGCCCCCCATACTGAAAGACCAGTTGGAGGGGTTGGGAGTAGATCGCTTCCTGACCTCCTGGAAAATAGACTACTTGACAGAGTGGCCTTAGTATGTCAGGCTTGGAAGCTGTGTCTCCGGGATGGTCAGCAGCAGCACTGGTGCTCCACAGGGAACTGTTTTAGCACTGTTCCTGTTCACACTCTACACAGTGGACTTTAAGTACAGCTCAGAGTCCTGCCATATACAAAAATACTCTGACAATACAGCTATTGTGGCTTGTATCAGGAGCGATCGGGAGCAGGAATACAGGGACCTTGTGGATGCCTTCAGGGACTGATGAAGTAAGTGCTGTCTCTACCTGAGAACAGCCAAAACCAAGGAGATGGTGGTGGATTTCAGAAGGAAGAGGTCACCCCATCAACCAGTCTTCATACAGGGGGAGGACATTGAGGTGGTGGTGTAGGCACACCTACAAATATCTGGGGGTCCTCTTGGATGATAAGCTGGACTGGTCCTCTAATAGTGACGCCCTCTACAGGAAGGGGCAGAGCTGCCTGTTCTTCCTGCAGACACTGAGGTCCTTTGATGTGTGTGTGGAGATGTTGATCATGTTCTATCACACAGTGGTGGCCAGTGCTCTTCTCTACACTGCAGTGTGTTGGGGAAGCAGCTTGACAGACAAAAACACCAAGCGTTTGGACAAGCTGGTTAATAAAACTGGCTCAGTGCTTGGCAGGAGACTGGACCCACTAAGGACTGTGGTGGAGAGGGGCACATTGAACAAACTGAAAGCTATAATGGACAATAGCAGACACCCTCTCCACAGCCTCCTGGAGCGACAGAGGAGCAGCAGCAGCAGTCGGCTCATCTCACTGCATTGCAGAACAGAGCGTTTTAGGAGATCATTCATCCCCACAGCAATAAGACTGTTTAGCACCTCCTGAATCCAGTCACACACACCTACATACATCACATTAGCCACAACTGGCTGGACTGTGGAATGGACAATATTATTTTAATTCAATTTCTATTTATGCACTCATTTTAACTCATCTTGTTTTATGTCTATTTAAACACCACTGTGTTGTTGTTGATGAGGGGAAGTGTGGTTGTTGTTCTTTGTCTTTTATGAGCTGCTCAATAGCTGAATTTCCCTTTGGGGATGAATAAAGTTCTTTCTATTCTATTTCTATTCTATCCTGTGTTTTGTAGCCTTCTGGTATTTGCTCTGGCAGTTATAACGTTACCATGGAAATGACGGAGTTACATTCTAAGGGATGAACCAGGTGTGCTGTTATGTTGATTTGAGCACATTCTAAATGTCTTGTTGACCAATTGGATTGCTTGCTAACATTTGACTTAAGACTTGTGGAAATACAGATGTTTTGATTTTGCATATTCTTAAAAATATAGTAACAGACTTTTCACAGACTATTGACCATAGGTTGCAGTGACTTTTGTCCCTGGAAAAAAAAAAATCTGCTGAAAACAAAAACAGCTTTGTAGGACATACTGGTGATTTATTTTGGTTTTTTGAAGTTTTCAATGGAGAACATCTAGAAATTCAGATTTGTTATAATAAGCCATGCTTACTTTACTTGCAGTAACCATTACTGAATTTTATGCATCAACTGAATCATCACTCTAGATCATGCTAACTGCATTTGTACAAATCCCCATAGCTGATTATGAGATCTAAACTTTTTACATTCATGGCACCCTCTAGTGGCAGAATATTCTCAGAATGCTTAGTGAAGCTTCTACAAAGCATCTGCGTATGTGTATTTTTGCTTTTATTTCATGAGCATTAACATACAATTGAACTCAAATACACTGGTTTAAATGGAGGTATCAAAATCAGCGATGTTTGTAAATTATTCTGCTAAGGTGTCATGATGATTTGCCAAAAGGTTTGTGAAAAGGATTTGGAGAAAATTGAGTAGAAGTCACAGAATTCGACATTTTCAAAGACAAAGACGACTGGAGCAAAGATGCAGATGAACTGACATATAAAAATGATGAAAGAATTTTGACTCTCAGCTCCAAGCTGTTTTCAATATAATTAAAAAAAATTGATTGTTACAGCGCCACTTTGAGGTCAATGAGTTACATTTTTTTGTGTCTAAGGAGTGGCTGGAATTTGCAACCCAGCTGCCAATTTTGGTGACTTGTGATCTTGGTTTTTCTGCTGCACTTTTAGCATAGAAAAAGAAGAAGAAGTGAGAACAAAAACAACAGTGCCCCAGTAGTGAGAGACATTGTTGGACCCCTAATAATGTTTCATTTTGAGCATTAAAGTTCATCCTTTACCTTAGAAAATAAAGGATACCAAAATAGCCTCCTAAAGAGTTTTTTCCAAATCTTTTGCTCACATTTTAGCGTATTCTTCAGTGGACGGAGATTGCTCAGTTGGCATGACAATCGCTTAGATGTCATTATGTGACCTTAATATGGAAATTCCAGCCTCTGAAGACCATGAGGTAAGGTAAAAAGGTAGTAAGATGGCCCTAAGGCTATTTTGTCCACGCTTAATTTAGGTATCCTTTTAACTTAGATAACTACACTGATAGATTTGGGGATATTTAGAGGGAAAATTGGTCATAACAAATTTTAATAAAATATTTGAATTTAGATGGGTATTTTTAACGATTAAATTTACATTGATCAAAGCAAGTTTTATTCACACGGTGGTCAATCTTTGGTTGATACTGAGTTATTAAAAAAGACAAATTTTTTTGAGATTCATTATTTTAAACATTTCATTTTCTTTTTCTTATTATGCCAACTTACACTTTGACACGTTCTATCTTAACTCTTTGAGTGCCAGCCATTTCAGAAAGTGGTAAGTGACTTGTGCCAGTGTTTCTAGTCATTCTGTGTAAAATTCAAAGACCCACAGAATATTTCATACAATGACTCTGAAAACACTGAATACCTCATTTGAAAGAAGAGACCCTCTACTTCATGTAACTGTTTTACTTTTGGCTTCAATGACATATCAGACATCTGAAAATTTCATTCAAATGTTATTTTATAGCAAATAAAAATAAATACAACTAAAATACAACACAATACAACAAAAAGAGCTCAACCAAATGTTGAGTTAAGACATTTTTGGGCTTCCAGCGATCAGTTTGGCTATATAAACAAAAACAAAGACATGAATAAAAGATAATAAATAAAAAATCAAAATAAATAAAAACAGTTCACTTTGCATAACTGGCTTTGCTGTGGTACACGGTGTTACATTCCCCAACATGTAAGGGGACGTTACAGGCTTTGCAGTAGTATCTTGTCTCACTCCGGTGCCCCTTCCTAATGCAAACCCTGCATCTCCTAGCTGGTTGCTTGTTCTTGAGGGTGGGTGGGTACTGGACAAGCTCATGGCCTGAAAATTTAGCATCCAGTCTGCTCTGAGGATCGGTCATGTATGGGGCCCTAGGAGTACTCTGCCCTGCTTCCCCTCCTACATCCTCTCCTGCTGCCCCTCCTGCATCCTCTCCTGCACCCTCACCTGCTGCCCCACTTGCATCCTCTCCTGCATCCTCACCTGCTGCCCCACCTGCATCCTCTCCTGCACCCTCACCTGCTGCCCCACCTGCATCCTCTCCTGCACCCTCACCTGCTTCCCTTCCTCCTTCCTCACCTCCTGAACGTGCCAGGCTGGTCCGCTTAACAACACTTAAAATAAATGACAGAAAAGTGCTGCAGTCTTCCTCAGGGTTCTTAGCTTTGTAAATGATGAAAGCGTTGAACAAACATATCTCAAAAAGATAAGTAACAAATTTCTTGGTCCACTTGGCTGACTTCCTAATGAATGGATAATACACAAGGTTCTGGTCCAATTTATCAACCTCATTCATACACCTGTTGTACGCAACAATGCAGGCTGGCTTCTGCCGTGGAACTTTTTTTTTTGGCCTCTCTCCCATACCTCCACCCCTTTCCATTTTGTTCTGGTGGAGGCTTGTGACCATTTTGATAATTTTTTTGTCCCGCCATGCCACAACCATCACTCTCTCATTGTGGCGGACAATGGTTTCCCCAATTCCCAGGTCCGAATTAGAAATGTCCCAAATAACTGGTGGTTCCCCCCTGTTTTTTCTAAGTGTCCCACAAACATGAGTGTCCAAATCAAGTAGTCGCTCACACAGTGCTACACTGTTGTAAAAGTTATCCATGTATAACTTATAGCCGTGACTTGCTAGACGATCAAGAAGGGAAACAACTGTGTCTCCCAGTGCAGCTGGTTCTCCACAATAGGGCTTCATGTTGAAGCAGTAACCAGTCCTTGAATCACACAGGATGTATGATTTTATGCCATATTTTACTGGTTTTTGTGGATTGTAGACTCTGAAGGCTAGGCGCCCACGCCACAGAAGCATGCCCTCATCGATGCAAATGTTTGAATGGGGTTGATAAAGCTCTTGAAATTTGGAGACCACATAAGATAGGACTGGGCGGACCTTGTGCAGCCTGTCGGTACCGTCAAATGACTCGTTATCACTAAAGTGGAGAAATCTCCAGATGAGCTGAAACCTGTTGCGTGACATGGACCTGTTGAAGTAGGGTGTGGCTAATATTTCATCAGTACACCAGTACATCTTGAGGCTAGGCTTACGGATGACACCAGTAAGGAAATAAAGTCCAAGGAAAGTTTTCAGCTCTGGCACTGTAACAGGTTTCCAAGCATGCATTCTGGATTGTGGTATACTTTCACTGACCGTTCTGAGGCACTGCTCTGCATACCGGTTAGTCTGTTCAACAATGTCCTGGAGCAGCTCATCAGATAAGAAGAGCTCCACAAAATCAACAGGCTGATCAGAATCCAGAGCAGCAGCACCATTGATGGGTCCAGGAGTGGCAGTGAATGGGACGTTGTTTGGCACCCAGTCTGTGTTGTGCCATTCTGGATCTGTTGCTGGACGGCTTCCACTGGACCCACCACTTCGCCCACGCCCCCTGCTGCTTGCGTGTCCCCTGCTGCTTGCCTGCCCCCTACTTGTGTCTCTTTCCAGGGTTCTTCCTGTAAATTATAGACATATACAATTACCATAAAATAATAATTGCCAACAGAGGTATTGCAGAACTAGATGTGGAGTGCTCTTCTCTAAACAGTGCTTCTGAAATCACAGTAACGCATGTTGGTTTCATCTGGTAAATTTGGCTGAATAATCGATGGATTACTTCAACTTACCTCTTGTATTTTGGGATGGAGAACAAGATCTGCTCCGCTCGCTCGGCAACCATTCCTCTGAGTCCTGGACTGAAAGGTCCGTGTCTGAAGTGTCGTCGCTGTCCTCCACAACTTGACGCGCGGCTGACTTTGATCTGCAGCTCCGGCACACCGGAGACACGTGTTGCTCTTCAGCCTCTCTGCTGGATGTGGCAAGTGAATCACTCTGGCGATCTCTCGGTTCTTCGCTGTCGTCGTCACTTATTTCTGTGTCGGTTTCACACAGCAACCGATTTCTCACACAGAAATTTAACGTTTCCTCCAGGGTGCGCTGGCGAAACTGGCTCCTCAACTCTAACTTCTTTCGCTTCGGCATTTTCCCCTCACTAACTTTCCCTCAAAATCCATCTACCTCCTGCCTCCTCCCGTCGTTTGTCCCACGCTCTGTCCGTCGTTTTTTCTTTAAAAAATCTCCAATTAAACGTTTTCTTCCTCCATACCGATCGATCACTCACCGTCTCTGCTGTCTCCATCACCTGCTTTGATCTACCCGATCAAAGCGTCTCTTCAGTACCACGTATCCCAGAAGCCCCAAAATGACTCACAGGTTGCACGAGAGCGCCCCCTTTTGCCAGCCGCCGAAAACTGCATTTGACGTATATATACGTCAATGGCACTCGAGCGTTGTATTTCGATTGACGTACATATACGTCAATGGCACTCAAAGAGTTAACAATATATTTTTTTCTCTGTAAATTTGACAAGTACATGCTATTATTTTTGGAAAACAAACCAAAAAAAAACAACTTTTCAGCTACATCTGCTTTGTCTTTTTAGATCCATTGTCAAAGAGCACCATGTTCACAATCATGTTCACACAAACAGTTTACTAAACTCATGTGCCTTTTTAGTCAACATATGGCATTGTCACCCATGTGTGTAAAATGTGTGTTTGAATGGGAAATGTGCCAGTGGAGGAAAATTTCCAAACCAGTTCTTAAAATGTTTCTGATGGCGAGGATATTGAAGTTTTCTTCGGAGCATTGATTCTACTACATTTACTCACACATTTCACACACACACACACACACACACACACACACACACACAGACACACACACAGCATACTGTATTTAATCTATTTCATCCTTGCATGTATAAACATGACTCCTACTCGTCGACTGTTAGCTTTAAGGGCAAGATGGAGGACGTGGCAAACAGTTGGCGACAAACAAAGACTCTTTGAAGCAGGTTATGTTATGCAGTGTCAAACCTGTTGAAGAAAACAAAACTCCACTCCTTCCGCCTCCAGCTTCTTCTGCGGATGGTAATCTGAGTCTAACTGATTCTTCTTCTTCTTCCAATTATGAGAGCTGGAGCAGTGAGTATTCTATCGCTGGCTGGCAGACAACTTACAGCAACACTGATGGCCGGGGACACAGCACGCAAATTACAATTAACCACTAATCCTTAACAGACGAGTTCAAGATGGCAATTTAATTTGCCCTCAACTGTTTCTCTTCCTTTCCTCAAAATCTTTTTCAATCCCCCCCTTGAAATCCCAGGTGCCAGACCAACTTTAAAGGAGTAAAGATATCAATAGTTTATTGGCAGTGAGTATTAATTTAATAGGGGCAATAATATTTTTCAGACACTTGGCAAGAGCTGGTTTTGAAGGATTGAAGGGTTTTATCCACTCTGGAGGTTAGTAGGAAAAATAATGAATTTGAGAGCAAAAGTGGGAAAATACATTAACAAGAACTTGGGGAAGATAACTTGAGAAGCAGATAAAAGGCCCTTGAGAATGCAGACTTTAATGTGTCATTATTTGGGAGGAGAGCATTTGGCTTCCAAACGGAAAGCAACTTGTTCACAAAGTTTTCCTGTAACCTTAAAACAAGAATGTGAAGGGCATGATATGCACATCAATTGTGTGAAATACAGATACTAACATTATTTTTAGTTTTAAAGAAAGCTTTACTATTGTAGCAACCAGTGTTGGGTAGTAGTTTGCTACAGTAATGCAAATACTTTTATTAGTAACATCTATCACATGTGAAGTTATAGTTACTAATCTTTGTAACACGTTTTTTAATGATAAGATTTGGTGTCTCACCAGGAGCTCATTAATATTTAGTCTCTGTATATTCAGTAGAGAAACCTGATAACAGAGGAAGCGTTAGTTTGTAGCAGGAGCTGGAGGTGTGTTGAAGTGGCTAGCTTCTGCCAAATAAACCAAGAATCTTACAGTTGCTCTGAAATTGTCTCATGTTCACGGTGTGTCTTCCTACCTGTCTGGCTAACTGCATGATGTGATTTTGCTAAGTAGGACTTTCCGTTCTTGGACCAACATTGTGATCAACCAATCACAGCCCCCTGACATCATCAGTGTGCTGCTCCAGGGTTAGTGAGTTAGCTTGCTAACTAGAAAGGCTGTGCAAATGAGTAAACTTGGCAATAGACTACAATATTAGCAAGTTAGCTTGCTAACTAGAAGGCTATGCTAACGAGTAAACTTGCCAAAAGACTAGAATATTAGCAGGTTAGCTTGCTAACAAGGTAGGCTATGCTAACAAGCTAGTAAGCTAGGATATTGTCCACTAACATTAAGAGTAAGGATAATAGCATTTTGCAGTTGCAAAGATCTGCAATGGACATATTTTCCCTTATTTTTCAAAACAATTATTTTGCATGATTGCAGTGCACGTGTTGATCCAGGACCATCGTTGCCATATTGATCCGGGATAATCTGTTTGTTGATCTAGGACCATCATCATCATCTACACCCTGTGTTTTTTTTAGGTTGATCTTGTCCACCATTGCCATGTTGATCCTGAATAGAATTGCTTATGTTAATCTAGACTTACCAACACTCCATCTGTCTTATCAACAGTCCATCCATCTGTCTAACGACCACATTGTGAAGTCTAACTAGCATCATGATTTTCTCAATCAGTGATTCAGTGCCATATACTTATTTCTTATTTATGTACCCTTAGTTCAGATTAGTGTGGGTACGTTGGTCAAAAGATGCTCTGTGCTTTGTCTCATAGTGGCACTTCACATTGCTGCTGTTATTAATGGCCACGGTCTTGGAACATATGATAAGACATACTGCTTTGGAATTGCCCTTGGGAATAATTAACATTTAAGAATCTGTCTGTTCTTAATTTCTGCAAACAGGTTCTACATGCGTATGCACAATCTGTAGGGGACAGGAAAAGCAACATATTCTCAGTCCGACCTCGTCACATATTGATGTTTGATCATGGGCTGTCATGTCGAGATATTACGTGCAAGGTACCCAGGGTGTGTGCATTGTCTGTTGCATTCTGGGATTCCATGTACACTTCAGCCTGTTACATGCATTGTCTGTTTCCAAAATGCAGAATGGTACAACACTGCAAATTGACATTTTTCCATCAACAACAAAAGCACATGGTCACGTTTTGCCAACACATGCAGGGTTTAGGCAACAAAAGCACGTGGTTAGGTTTAGGAAAAAAGAGCAGGGTTTGGCTTTACAATCTTACGGGAAGTAAACACCAGCCTCCTGGGTGAAAGTCAGTGGTTTTTTGGACCCATCCACCACCACTCCCACCTGCACTACTCAGACTTTTGCCCCCTTAACTTTCATTGGTGTCCCACTGCATTTCCCCCGATGTTACCTCATATATTGTTGATGTGAAAGGATGGCGTTTTTCATTGGTGTCTGATGCCAGAAGTCACTGACCAAGCACTGGTATTTGATGACTTTGGAGTAAGACTGGGGTTGGATAAGATTTTGGTATTGAAAGTGTTCTGGGTCCCGACTGTAGTAGTAATCAGTGTAGTAGTGTTGACTATTGTATGACAATGATTTCAGTTTATGTTGCTTGCTTGTTTTTTTTTTTGTTTGTTTGTTTGTTTGTTTTTTGAGTGTCTGCATTTATATGCAGATATCTGTTTATAGAGACTGCACATGGAAGAGGAAGTCTTGGCTCAGATATCCACTGGCTACACTAGATTAGTCCAAAATATTGGCTTTCACCCCAGAGGCTTTACTGTCCTCAGATCAAAATCATGGGGTCAGAGATTGGTCCATTCTTGATTTAAAGCTCTGTTGTAGCTGTCTACTTTCCCCTCACGCCATGTGAAATGACTTTTCTCTGACCTATTTATTTTTTCTGACTGTTGCCTCTTGTCTTGTCCGTGTGTGTGTGTGTGTGTGTGTGTATCACTGAGTTGAGTTGCTGTGCTTATCAGAAAGCACAGATTTGATTGGCTGAGTAGCATCATGTCAGATGATTTGACACATGCAACTGGCCTGTGAGTTTCCTGGGCTACTGAAAAAGTGCTGCAAACGCTGAGCCAGTTAAAATAGAAACACTCCATCAGTTTAATTATTTAATATTTCATAATTTATTAAAAATAACCATAATCACAAGGAATCAAACAACAGCCAATTAAGTTGTCAGACAAGTATTATCATATGCACTTTTATCATGAAAGGACACAAGTGACTGATGGTGATTTACACCATGAATTTCTATAATAAAGATCAATCTCAGCTTCACAAGGTGGTAATAACAATTTTGCAAAGCAGACTCAAAGCAGACTGGACTTGGAGATTGGACTTGGAGATTCGAAATTTAAACAAGTTGATGTTGATGAAATCTCGCCACTGACAACCATCCTGTCCCCCAGAGATGTTTAAGCTCTTGTACTTAAGCTACCAGCCTCATCCCCCTCCCCATTCCATAACCCCTCCAGGCTCCATCCCTGGCATTGTACCCAACATACTGGAAGGCACCTGTGGACTCGTCAACCAAGGGCCCTGGAAGCATGGAAGCCCATCCACTGACCCTTCCCAAACTCAGCCCTTGAACCAAGCCATGGCACTGGGGGTAGGGAAAATGGTGGTGGTAGTAGTTAGGGATAGCGGGGGCAAGGGGGTGGGTGGGTGCTGGTGGGTGCAGAGCTAGAAGGCTTGGCGCGGGCTGGAGTGCCCAGACTTGGGCAGGCAGGCGTGGGTGAACACGTCAGGTTGATTTATGTGATGTCTGGCCCAGTAGCCGACCCCGGGCTGGACTCCACCTGTCCTCCATCCAAGCAGCCACCACAGCCCCCTCCTCCCTGTCCTCCTGGACTCAGTGCTCGCCAAAAGCTGAAGGAAGCTAAGGAAGAGGAGGAGGAGGGATGAAGGGGCGAGAGGGGAAGTCAGCAGCTCCAGGTCATTGATCATTATTAGGTTGTGGGTTGTAAAAGGGGCGGGGGGCATGGAAAGCAGGGAAGGAAGCGATAGAGTAGACAGAGAGAGAGATGGATCAGGCAGCCGAGATGACTTGGTGGCCAGCAGCCTCCGTTACCTGGGGTCAGCTGGCCAGAGGTGGGCAATACTGTAGACTGTATCATCACAGGTCATATAAGAATATCCTGCAAGTTCTTGCTTTAAAGGAGAAGTCATTTTTCTATCATTAATAATATTATATCCTCCTAGTTAAAGGAGAAGTCCAGTATTTTGCACTTTGAGCCCCATTCCTGGGTTGTTTATGATGAAATACAGTGGTTGAGACCAAAATCTTAATGATTGCTCCTTCTCTGAGAATTTGAGAGAATTTGGCTTTCTCCTGCCTGGCTTAACAATGCTGTCTGTGGCCATGTGTAAATCTGTCCTAAAACCACCTTAAACGTTCGTTTTCAAAGCCATGAAACTCACCGAGTAGTCAGTGGTGTTCGCTGATGTTCCGACATAAAAATCGTAGCAAACTGGTTTCCAACAGTGTTTTCGCTATTCATCTCAATTGTGGAACTATTTTTTCAGCTGCCTCACACCCGTTTGTAAACTTCCGCTTGATCATTCGTTTGACCCTGAAGCGTTATACACTCCAGCCCACTTGGCGATAATACCATCAATGCCGTGGGCGGCTGTGGCTCAGAGGTAGAGCGGGTCGTCCACCAATCGGAAGATCAACGGTTCGACCCACGGCTCCTCCAGTCCGCATGTCAAAGTATCCTTGAGCAAGATACTGAACCCCTAATTGCTCCAAATGATGCTTCCATTGGTGTGTGGGTGTGTGACTGTTAAAAAACTGAGTAGCAGGTGGCACCTTGTACAGTAGCCTCAGCCACTAGTGTATGAATGTGTGTGTGAATGGGTGAATGTGACTCGTAGTGTAAAAAGCGCTTTGAGTGGTCAGATGACTAGAAAGGTGCTTACCATTTAATGCTCCTTTACGTGAGTGTCGCCAACTGGCAGGAAACCATTGCAATGTAATAGGACACAGAAAGCAGCAGAAGAAGAAGGTTGGCATTGTGTTCAAAGGCATCGTATTGCGAAGGCTGTTCACAAGTGAGTAATAATGGGCAAGTTTTGTGTGGTCAGCGACTGCAGGAGAATTCCTCCGAAGAGGAGGAGCGCACACAGCACTGTCGAGCCGGCACTTTCGCTGAGCTAAAAGACTACAATGACTACAACCTTGTCGTAAACAACCCCCTTTCCATTTCCGGTGGCGGATTGCTACGAATGGACAATGAGGCTTCCTATAGAAAATCTATGCATGGACAAAATGTCAAATAAATCATCACGGAAAACACACTTTGCTACAGTTTTTATGTCGGAACATCAACGAACACCACTGACCATTCGGTGACTTTCATGGCTTTGAAAATGAACGTTTAAGGTGGTTTTAGGACAGATTTACACATGACCATAGACAGAACTGTTAAGCTAGGCAGGGAAAAGCTAAATTCTCTCAAATTCTCAGGAGCAATCATCAAGATTTTGGTCTTAACCGCTGTATTTCATCATAAACAACCCAGGAATGGGGCTCAAAGTGCAAAATACTGGACTTCTCCTTTAATATCTGAAATCTGGGAACATGGCAACATGGCTAAAAATAAGTTAAAACTGGAAGAAGTCTGACTATCTGATATACCTGTCTCCAGGTGAGATATAAGAGAAACTGTAAAAATAAGGATAACTAAAAAACTAAAATAACTCTCTGCTTGGACTTTGAATGACTAATTTTCCTGTACAATGAGGGATAATTATCAATATCTTAAGTGTGCTCGCTTTTAATTTACCTTTAAATGAAGTGGTTTACAGGGTGTTTTCTACCACAGGGACTTTCAGGGGGACCAAGAACCTTTTTTGGGAGTCAGGACCTTAACCTGTGTTTCCCATGGAAGGGTGAAAATTCCTGTTAAAAAGCTCCTGCTGTAAAAAGAAAAAAAAAATGAGTCCCTGCTCTGGGAGGGTATTCCAAGACTCAGGAACTATCAAAACAGAGTTTAAAGGGCCAACTATCCCTGATTAGTAAAACACTCAAATCGCTGCATTTAAAACTGCACAAAATAAGGATGTACTGGGCGCCACTCACATCACTACAAGGCAATGGGTGGACAATTCCTGTTGTTAATTAAAAACAGTTAGTGTTTATTGTAGGCATCTCTATGATTTTATGAAAAAGAGTATGATACCGGGGATTGCCCATTCTCACTCCCAACTCATCAAATCCGTTGCCCTCAAAGTGATTTTGGCATCAATACCGATGTACAGAGACACCTTTTACAGCAGTACAATAGGCACCAGGCGGCAGCTATTTGTGATGCCACCTGCCACTACCAAACTTGTTAGCGGATGTCTGTGTCAGACACAGACATGCCAGAGGTGGTATGATACACACCGAGTGGCGGCTATTTCTAACACCCTCGGACACTACTGTAGTATAAAGAGCAAGAAAATCTGTACAGACTTTAAACGCTGCAGCCTGCTGTTCATTTCCCACGTGAAACCAAAAGTCAGTGGAGTAATTTTAATAACAATGTAGTGTGGTAGAATGTGTAGCATGCTGCAGTGATAACATATGGCACATGACTTATGTCACATGACGTGACATTACGTTAGAAAGAACCAGTGTTGAGGGTAACACGTTACAAAAGTAACGTATGCCAGTGATCGGTACATCTGGGTCATGTTGTACTGTGCCTTATCATGTTCAGAGTGTTTCCATTAATATACCTGCAATATCTACAACGTATCTCATTTTGCTTTTGCGTCCTAAGGCTGCTAGAAAGCAGCGGGATAAGCGGCTGACCTCTGGTTTGTCTTTTTGGCACATATGGGAGATGTTAGTACATGTTGCATATGTTTCCATTCACGCCCCCCACAATTGCAGGGTAACGCCAGCACACAGTTACAAAAGTAACATGTTATAGTGATGTGTTATGTCTTAGCTGTAACAAAGTAAAAAATTTAACAGCAGGATTTTGGGTAGTATTATTACATTTACAATGTCACACAATGCGCTACTATCTGAAATATACTGTTTATTGTTTTCATTTTTCATTCATCTACTGATCCACACTGCTCCACTTTCACCAGTGGTCCCGCCAGAAAAAATAGGCTATGATCCAAAGGTTATTGTGTCTTGTTATGTCATTACAGACTACATTGGAAAGTGCCAGTGATCGGCACATCTGGGTCATGCCGTACTGTGCATTATCATGTTCAGTGTGTATCCATTAATATACCTGCAATGTCTACAATGTATCCAACCCTGCTTTTGCGTTCTAAGGCTGCCTGAATGCATAGTGCAAGGAGCTGGCCATCAGTTTATTTTTTTCTTTGCATGATGATCAGCACATCTGGGTGATGTTGTTATATGTTGGATGCGTTTCCATCCACATCCCCTCTTGTTTATTGTGTTTCATATCATAGGCCCACAAATATTTATGCATATCTCATAATTATCAGACTTTGATCCGCTGCCTGACCCTCCCTGTGTCCAAGGCTATTCATTTATTTAAAAAAGTCTGGGCTATTTATTTTTTTTATATCATCATGCTATTATTAATATAAGCAATATAAGCAGACCTGTGCAGCACTGAATTTGAAATTAACTTTAATAAACTGGAACTTCTGTGCTTTGATTACCTGCCATGACCCTCATCATTTAAAATTAACATTAGTTCTTCTGAGCTCATTTTGGTCAAAGTAATGCAAAATAGTGTAATAAGTAACTTATTACTCTACACAGAGAGTGATGTTGTAAAGTAACTTAATACTTTTAAATAAAGGTAGCTAGTAATATATATTTCATTTTGAGAGTAACTTGCCCAACACTGGTACAAACCATACTTATTTTAAGCCAAACCATGATGTTTTTTCTAAATCTAACAAGGTGCTTTGATTGCCTAAACTTAATCACGGACTTGTTTTATCTAAACAAAATAAACCTATTGAGTTTATTGAAGTTTATTTAAAAATTTTTTTAAAAAAAGACTGTATGCATGTAACAAGCAGAAACTGTAAATTTCCTGTGAAAATGGAAATGTATTTTTAAAAAGACACAATTTATTTAGCGTGAGATGGATCAGCGGTTTGGGGCGGCTTCTGCAGTGATGCGGGCGCTGCGCCGGACCGTCGTGGTGAAGAAGGAGCTGAGCCGGAAGGCGAAGCTCTCGATTTACTGGTCCATCTACGTCCCAACCCTCACCTATGGTCACGAGCTCTGGGTAGTGACCGAAAGAATGAGATCACGGATACAAGCGGCCGAAATGAGTTTTCTCCGTGGGGTGGCTGGGCTCAGCCTTAGAGATAGGGTGAGGAGCTCAGACATCTGGGGGGAGCTCGGAGTAGAGCCGCTGCTCCTTCGCATCGAAAGGGGTCAGTTGAGGTGGTTCGGGCATCTGATCAGGACGCCTCCTGGGCACCTCCCACGGGAGGTGTTCCAGGCACGTCCCACTGGTAGGAGGCCCCAGGGCAGACCCAGAACACGCTGGAGGGATTACATATCTCATCTGGCCTGGGAACGCCTTGGGGTCCCCCAGGAGGAGCTGGAAAGCGTTGCTGGGGAGAGGGATGTCTGGGGTGCTTTGCTCGGCCTGTTGCCCCCGCGACCCGGTCCCAGATAAGCGGATGAAAATGGATGGAAATGAAAATGGATGGACAATTTATTTAATAAACATCACTTGAGACGTTGTCTGTGAACATCAAAAACAGACGCAGGAGGATACCTTGCATGTCATATTTTGACATTTAGGTTCACTGATAAAGCAGCATTGTTTGACGAGTTAGTATGAGGATGGAGTGGGACAGTTACACACAAAAAAATGACCAAATACATAGGAGATCACTTACAGCAGAGAGAGTTTTCATTTAGCTTTTCCACCACTGAATGTCTCTTTTTAATTTATTCATAACTTCTAACTCAAACACCAGACTTATTCACAGTAAAACCAAATAAGTGTTGTCCTCGTATGTGACAATTACATCTCAAATGCCAATGCCATTTTTTATTCTATCATTTGCAGTTTGCCCTTCATGGTTTTCAGATGTGGTAGAAACACGAACAGCAATGCACAACGTGATCTTGGAGCTGTTTGTTTTGTTGCTCTGATTCCAATGTTCCTGGAACTTTTTGGTCAAAAATTGCTGTAAGACAATTTGTTCAACTGTTGCTCTGTTGAGAATCTTTCTGATCAGAAACAATCTGTCTGAGTGCTCAGGTTCCTTTTTAGAAATAATGCTGTGCTGCCAGCTTTTAGCAATAACTGTTGAAAATAATGACCCAAACTGTGAAAGTACGGCCCAAGTTGTAAGAAAAGTGACTCGTCTTTTAAATAGTTGGCACTACTCAAACTCTTACTCTCTGTTTTTTTCAGTTTTCTCCCCTTCACTTTCCACTGTAAGTTTATCCAATTAACCTAGGATGGGAAGAAGCAGTCCATGCTAGTTCTCCCTGGGGTGCTGGGACTCCGCCCTCCCAGCGGGGGGTGTGATTGGGTTGTCTGGGCGTTCCAGCGGCGCACCCATGTGGAAAGAGGTGAAATGGAGGGGATCGTTGGCCATCGATACCCAATTATATAACTAGAAGGGGAGCCACTAGCTCTAAATGATGGCCCAGCCTAGGGTGTGTGGGCACTCTTTGCTTTGGGTTTGATGATAAATTGTTTTGCTGGAGGATAATGGTCATTGCAATTATGTCCAATGATAGCGAGCCACAAAATGATTCTCAGAGTCAAGCTGTGAGGTTCTTATTGAAGAACTGGATCCAATTTATAGGCCTTTATGGCTATATATTCACATGGT